>CM062848.1:38083805-38683805 GCA_031772225.1 Eubasilissa splendida | reverse complement strand
GTAGTCCTAGTACCGACACTGATGCATGTAAGTGAAATCTGGAGAGAACTGAAGTAGATCGAATGAAATAGAAATTAGGTCATTCGAGCCGTATAAAAATGTGGTAAATCCGTTACGACTTATGATAAAGTAAAAAATGAACAAATAATGAGTGAATGTAAAGCTAATATTAGGATAATGAATAGGATTAATAGATCGCTTAGGTAGTTGGGGTATGTGGAACGAACGAATGAATGAGGAGATAATGGTAAGCTATGCGGCGCATCGATACCACCAGAAATGGAAGGAATCGGCGGAAGATGCGGCATGATCTGGTAAACACGATACTGAAATAATATACCGATATAAAAACAAACATGTTGCGTGCTAGGAGAGTGTAGCACTTTTTCCTCTCTGCCTACATCCGCAGAGAAACGGCGTAATGGTAATAAGATACATACATTAACTAATAATTCGTATTTAATAAGGATAAACGAAGAATGGAAAAAATAACTTTCACATTCATACTATTACAGATTCGTCGCCTGTACACTTTGTCGCTTTGATATTCTTGACTGTACACCGATCATTTCATAATCCTTCCTTAAATCCTGTTATTGCGAAATCTCGTTAAAATTCCCAATAGCGGGGTACCCTCGGAATTAGCGCCGTTCTCTATTCACCACTTTGCAACGTTTGTTCAGCAAAACATAAAAAAGCGACAATACATTGTCGAACGATAGTTTCCCGCCGTGCCCCGCCGTCGGGCGCCGATGGCGGCGGGAGCCGGACCCGCGGCGCTCCGGTGCCCCCTGACCCGGCCCTCGAGGATGATGTATGGATCGTGAACCGGCCATGCCGCAGCATCCGAGGAACGATTTGCGGCACATTATTACGAGATCGCGAGATAGGGGGGTTCGCTCGTATAAACGTAGACACGAGATACAAGTGAAAAAATATCGCGGGCGAATCACGAGATCTGCAGGGGAGGCATTACAAATCGAATTACTTGCAATTTTTTAGTGCTCAGTTGCGAGGTCGCGTGTCCGGCGTTGGGTTGATGCGTTTACACTAACACTAGTCACAGCACAGCGACGGTCACTATTCGGAAACATGACTTTTAACAAGAATTATTCAAGTCATCGATTCGGTTTTATGATTATTGAGCGAACCAAGCTGGAACTCCTCACCTCGGTGATTTTAAATGTTAATTGTCAAGTTTAAACAAAATATTAACCTTGGCATTGTCTCTTTAGAACTATAATATAATTGCAAATATGATTTAGCTCTACGGGAGAGGTGAGGAAACGGGCACCCACGTGCGAATGAATTTTGACCTTGAACCTAGAAACCTAAGGTATCGTCTCTTCAAGTCGGCGCTTGCATTTTTGTAGTAGTAGATACTTGATTCCTAAACACGATCACCCGACACTCGTGATCTGATTGATGTTACATTTACATTAATAGTTATTTACATTAATACTAAAACGCCACATTATTAACAATTGTTTATTCTTTCAAAATGAAGTCAATTCGGATCATAAATGAATTTTAAGACGCTTGTCTTAAAATTCGCTTAAAAAAAATTCCCCGCAATAAGTTCTCCGGATAATCGTATTAGGAAAAAGGGACAATCAACGTGACTCGGCGTAGGGAAACGTAATCGTGCAGGGAAAAATCTAAACACACATTACCCCGGTCACTCGCCCTCCCCCCCGCCCTCGTGGGGTGTCGCGGGGTCGGGGGTCGGGGGAGAACGACTACGTGTGTAAATATGTAGGTACAGGATTTCACCGTAAATAACAGGAAAAATCACTTTTTCTGTGAGGATCTTCCAAGAGCGGTTACAATTTTTTAAATTGAAAAAATACTCGTATATATGCGGAGGAAGCTTGTACAAAACTAGAAATGCGGGTAAACGGGACATTTTTATGGAATGTATTCAACATTGATAAAAACCAGCGTATTATTTTACAAATCTTACGATATTTACAGTTCTTAATACGAATTAATTAATTAGTTCATTGTAACTTTTATTTTATACGACATATGTTTTAATTATAATAATCATTCATAAATAACTTATTTTTTAAGGAGAACACATTATTATTGTGAAGCATACATTTTTTTGATAAATTGATTTAATCTGTATGTCTTTCGAATTGATCTACAAAGGAAACGTGCACATCAAGGTACGCGGCTACATAAAATAAATACAAATAATATTAAAAAATGTGCAAACGGTTTCAGATAGCGTACAATAATTTCAAATTATAAAACCATAGATGCGTATAAAATAAAAAGTGAATTTCTAATTTTACACTTCATAATAATTAGGCACATTATAGGTAGAACAGAACGCCTCCAAAGGTAGTATTATAAACACAGTTATTGAAAATTCAAATGATCGTAAAACTGATAAAAACTAACTACGCCGAGAGCTGTTTCAAATATAAATGGACTGCTAGTAGAATTCAGCTAGATCAGGATACATCTACTTCAATGCAGTACAATACAAACCCAATTGGCGAGACTCACTGATAAAAGGGCTACAGCGAGTCCGGCGCATTACACTTATAAAAACACATAAATGAGTGTAACAAGTACATCACTCGCTTCTTCGTATCTTTTAATTAAATCGAGGAAGCATCGCGTTCATACATTAAATATTGTACACACTACACGAGGAGTTGCGGGCGGCGGCGCTGGCGCATATCTCGGTGGGAAATCTCCCCGCGGGGGGATGGAAACACCGCACAGACGCTGGCTTTTATTTATTCGTGCAGGGTGAATTAAGGTATTAGCGCCAGCAATTCAATTCCGTGTTCTCATTCCTTAATACCTAATACATACAAATGCAAAGTTTTCCGTAAATATCCTCTGTATCAGCTGATTCGGTCGCTCGGGTTGGCAGGCCTGCGTGCTGGAAGCGGAAAAGACCGCACCGAAGGAACGACATATCATTCCAACATCGGTGGTAATTGTACATTATTCGTTGCTGAATGCACGCGGATCACATTCTGCGGAAATAAGCAGCGAATAACAACGACAGAGACAAGTGGGAGACGCTCGGACATAGAGAATGGCTCATAATGATATGTTTACTAGTGATAAGCTAAACCGTTATTGATATTCGATTGTAACTGAGATTTAACTGTTTTTAAACTGATTTGTTTTCTAGCGTATCAGTAAAATGCTCGCCAAATTACGAACAATCAACTTTACAATGGACAAAAACTCTTATATTCCGTCACAATCGCAGATTAGCTACTCACTGACGTCCATTTTGCCAAAGTTATTTCCCTGGATCAAATTGACATTTCTAATGTAATATAGATTCTTCGCGCCCTTTGCGTATATATTATGGAAACTAAACTGCACATTGATATATTATATTAGACCTGTGCATAATAATGAAGCGAGTGAACAGTTTGTAAACAAACCAATAAATTTCATTCAAAATCTTAATAAAGTAACGTACTGAAGTAATATTGTACTGTTTGTTTCTGTAAAAATTAAAAATAAAATATTAAATATACACATTAATAACACTAGTTCGTTAATCGTTCGCCGTTAATCATTGAGTAGGTATTTATTACAAATACCAAAACTATGTAAAATTAAATATCTCAATTGCGACACGTAACAAATGAAAAAAGTGAATAGTTTAATGGCACAGCTGTGGTGATGTCGTATCAGTGATTCTTATATCAGACTGCTTACTTTAAAATGTAGTAGAAAAATATACCTATTTAACTATTTTATTGTAATTTGAAAAAAAAAAGAGAAAAGACCAGCAGCAGCAAGGACAAGCCTGAATAAGTACTCTCTCTAATAATAAAGATTATTTAAAAACTTTCGAATGATCTGATCCAAAATTTCCGAGTTTCGACTCCAGTTACTAAAAAGGTCATTGTCATTTAAACCGAAGAAAGAATGACTTAATTAGACATTCATGAACAATGAATCGTAATGAAGTGTGCTAATCTCCCGAGAAGCTCTCCCGTGACATAATGTATCCAGCCCATATCGTTGGTAAATAGGTCAAATATGTTCACCTCATTACATTACAAGTTTTACGTGTCAATACACGACACAAGTCCACTTTTCTTTCGACGCCATCTTCCGTTCATCCCATTTAATCCAGTGTCGCTACTCGCAAAAGTACAATCCGAATGGACAAGGGGGGAGAATCGCGCTCCCGACACTTTGTCCTCGCGGAACAGCCGAGCGGAAAAGAACGCCGCACCGGGAGGATCTCCGGGTTTAATTGCCGACATTTCGGGATTGGCAATCAAGGTAAGTGAAACGTTGGAAGCATTCCGTGGAAATAAAGCCACCAATTATTGTCTCTAGTCGGGAAGTCAAGTATCCAAACATTTATATTATTTATCTGGTAGAAACCCCACTCTTTGTATTCGGCAAGAAGATTAATTAATAAGGGTGCAGTAGCTGGTGGGGGGGGGGGGTATTAATATACATACACCATGACCAGTGTCCTCCCTAAGCAGAGCGCGTGTGCGATCGCGGACGATTTGACAATGTAGCGCACACAAAAAAATATAGTGCGCAGATAAACTTTAACAAGAACCTAACTTATTATTAATGCTTTGTATACGTACAAACTTAAATAAATAGCTTTATATTGGAAAGGTTATTATGCTTTTCTTAATTTCTCCCCCACCACATTATGGTACGAGGGCTGTCTGAAAAGTTTCCGACCTCAACATGAAGATGGCAGCACTCGTCAACAAAAGTTGGGCAACATGATTGCATATGCTTTGAGTGAGTCGATGTGAGTGTTTTTGTGAAAATGGAGTATTTGTTTTTGAAAGGCAATACGCCTACACAAATTATAGACGAGTTGAACACTGCACCATCATTTACCACGGTGAAAGTTTGAGCAGCTGAATTTAAACATGACCGTTACCAGCTTGGGTGACGATGAACGTTCGGGACGGCCAAAAACTGCAACCACTGACGATAATATCGCTCAAGTTCACCAAATGGTGCTGGATGACCGTCAAATTAAGGTTAGAGCGATAGCAGAGGCTATGAACATGTCCAAAGAACGTGTTTGTCACACATCGAATCAAGTTTTGGCATGAAAGCTGGCCGCACGTTGGGTGCCGCGTTTGTTCACTCCTGACCAAATGAGTTTTGATTCGCCGTTAATTACTGTAGATCAAACATGGGTACACCATTATACTCCAGAAACAAAAATACAGCCAAAACAGTGTAATGCAAAGGGAGAATCGGCTCCAAAAACGGCAAAGGCTGTTACTTCGGCTGGGAAAGTAATGGCGACTGTTTTCTGGGATAACCATGAAATTGTCTTAACATACTATGCATCATTATTTGACAGACTGAAGACAGAAATTGCGGAAAAACGGCCACATTTGTAGAAGAAAAAAATGAAAAAAGACAATGCGCCGTCTCACATTTCAGCAGTTGCCCAAGCGAAAATCTACAAATTACGTTTTGAACTGCTTGACTACCCTCCTTACTCACCAGATATAGCCCCAAGCAACTTTTTTTGTTCTCTAAACTAAAAGTTGTGCTCGAAGGACAGAGATTTTCGTCAAATGAGGAGGTCATCACCTTCGTAAATAACTATTTTGCAGAGAAAGACCCCAAGTACTATTTGTATGGGTTAAAGAGATGGGAGCATCGCTGAGAGAAGTGTATAGACTTACAAAGAGACTATGTAGAAAAATAAAATAAAATTTGAAGAAAAAATGTCTCGTTTCTTTGGTAGGTCGGAAACTTTTTAGACAGTCCTCGTATTATGAACCTGAGCATTGAGTAGTATACTTTTTTGTGCACACAGGTCGTAAGATAATGAATTATTTATTTTAAAACAGATGAAATAAGAATATCTCCACAATGACTAACTGCGTTGGATATTATTATATTATTTTATCAATGAACTCGCCAGTGGAGAGTCAGATCCCTAATTACATATACCTAGCATCATTTGAAAATATTAAGAAGCATTGCAATATGTGATAGTATTTCGCTATTTTGTGCATTACTAACAATATGTATATACATTATTAGTCTATATGCTGGGATGGATTGCTAGATGAGGGTACAATGACAAAAAAATCCACGCGTGCATAAAATCATAGTAACATTAAGGAAGAGAAATAAAAATTTTGGACAAAGTCTCAATAGTCGAGGAGTGAGTGAGTTGAAGAGAGAGGTGAATAGTGCAGCAAAGTCCACAATTAAGGAGAAAACAGCATAATCTGAATTATCTGCATTGCATGCCAAACAACGCAGTTCCACGCGTCACCCGTGACCCGCAATGTCACGCGGCTGACTACGGTGGAGATCGCGCCCGGTCCCAGCAGCCCAACACCGCCGGTTAGCCCACCGCGATGATGACGATGACGATGATTATGATGATGATGACGATGATGAAGATGACGATAATGACGCGGCGGGCCGTGTGAGCGATACCGCCAATTAGGCCGCCATTACCGGCTGCCGTGAGAACGCGGCCGGTCCGCGCCCCCTGAGCCGACCGCTGCCCCGGCGAATCCAGGCTGAAGGAGCCTTCCATTCGTTTTATGCATTTAACAATCGTATTCAAGATTTTGTTCTGAAATGAATTTCACTACACTACCTGGCAAACGCTAATTATAAGACGTACCCACATATTCAAAAATGATGTGACAAAATAATATTAGAGCAGTGTTTTGCCTAGACCTTAAGTAAAATGCGTTAACAATTAGGGTAATACATTACGTCTCTAAAAAATAAGAATTAAAATTATACCAATAATGGTTGGTCGTGTGTACTTAAATACGAGCAAGGAAAAAATCTGTGTAAAAAATGAGACAACCGTAAGTAAATTTACACACTTTGAATTTAATAATAAATAGAGAGATACATGACTTCAGCATGGTGGTTGCGTTGACCCTTACTTTCTTACTGATCCAAGGTAGATTAACGTATTTGAAGCCTATAAGTATGTACTTCTAGTTTTAAAAAACTACGATAATTTAAGTATTAACAAAGAGGACATCCGTTTCCCCTTTTAAAAAATGATTTTTTTTTAAATATGAATTAAATAATAATAATAATATACATATAAAATCAATTTTATCGAAAAATATTGTTGTTGCGCCACCGGGATTCGAACCTGGATCTCTTTCCTAACCGGGGAAGGTGCTTTATCCAACTATGTATTAATGTATTAATATCAAAAAGGTAACATATAGGGTCGAAAATTGTCGCTAAAAATAATGTCGCTGTAGCTTAGTTGGATAAAGCACCTTCCCCGGTTAGGAAAGAGATCCAGGTTCGAATCCCGGTGGCGCAACAACAATATTTTTCGACAAAATTGATTTTATATGTATATCTTTATAATTAATATATTTAATTCATATTTAAAATATCACAGACCTATGTTCTGAATAATTACAACTTCACAATAAGAATGTGTTCTCCTAAAAATGTTTTTTTTTTGTATTCACAAAACAAATTTCAATCCTACTAACACATAGTACAGGTTTTTAAAAGGAACATCAAACCCAATAAAAAAAATATCTATGACTGCCTCGGGAAGATATATTTGCAGCCAAATAAATAAAATATTGGACGAGTTATTGAGAATAGAAAAAATAAATGTTCAAATTTATTAATCGGCAACAAATAGCGCTAATTAAGAACAATAAATACACCAACGAGATTTCATAGACTTAATTGAAAAATATGTGACATTCAATGTGAAATACATAACATTGAAAATATCTTTTTTTTTTTACTGTTTAATATAATAACCATTCATAGATGAATACTAATGTTCGGATAGGGTTTGATGGACACCCATGAACAATAATTTCAATAAAAGTAATGAAGAAGCGTCCGTAAGAGAAATAAAGACGATATCATAAAATATTTCAAAGAGCGGGTGAAATAAAGGCTGAACAAAAATAATGCAGGCAAATCGAAAGTTCAATTGAATTTGCGCCGCTGGCTTTTAAAATAAATTACAGCAAAAGCACTTGAAATCAGCTCGGCGCACTCAGAGTCGGGCGGGAGAGGACTTTTATTGGATTCGACTGAATACCGGCGAGATCTACTTCATCAAATTCAAATTGGAAGAAACGGTGGCCGTGAAAATAAACGAACATTGTATGATAAAATCGCGGACTTGACGTAAAGTAAATCAAATCAAACTCTAAGGGACCGGTCAAGGTCCAATTATTACCATTACAAGACGCATGCACAACAATCAATTCATTTTAATTCGACGAATAAATTTAATACCGCGTTCAGAACAGCCGAAACGCGCTATCCCGCGAATAAAATGTTTCGTTAAAAGATTTATCCAGTGGATAGATATTTAGCAATTTATCCAGATGTGGTGAATCAGCCTTTAAGCGAAGCGAAGTTATACATTTGAGAACAAGCGTTGCGATTAATCCGATTTTGTCCCGAATACTGTTGTATGTTTAATACGAAAAAAAGTGTGGGCAAATCGTTTCACATCCCAGCTAAGGCGCGCGTGATTCACAGTAACACTTCCGTTTTCATACTGCCGACGGCAACTGTATGCGAGTGCTGGTCACGCATTCGTAGCTTTGACGGGACCAGAAAGAATTAAGCAACACGATCAATCTTCAAGAGGAGCACTTCTAACTGTTCGTTAATGAGACAATACCTCTACGCTCTGGCATACACACGACTGAATATTCAATAAAATGATGGTGACCTTTAGCTTTACACGTACCGAGGTACTCAAAACAGGATCTTTTAAATATCAAAATTGACAAGATTGCTAAGTAAGGAATCCCAATCCCGCATTTCTATATTAACTTGAAACAAAACTTTTAATTTATTTATTTGTATAATCTCACCTTAGGCGTTATTATTACATTATCTCAACCCCGTCCAAGGGTGAACAAAAATAAAACCTCACGTGTGGCTTCATTTGTTTGTTGTATTTTATGGAAAACCACAGCGGCCGTAAAGCCGGTCGTGAAAACTGCCTTCGCCTCATCCGGGACCAGGTCGAGCCGAGGGGGCCGGAGCCGGAGCCGGAGCCGGAGCTTTCATTACACATCAGAAGCGACTAGTCCGTTGCTTTTCAACGTTAGTCATAATACATTTTACATAAAATCACATTAAGAAAAGGCTTTTTCATTACATATTAATAATTCTGCCCTCGTAAGCCTGTCTAAATATTTGACAGTTTAGCGACCCAGCAAGTTCACATACAAAACTAATGCATCCTGGAAGGCTCCATACTTTGCTTGCTTCGTGACAACTTCAATAAAAGGAAAATAATAATATTATTGGAATAGTCTGATATTAAAATATATGGAGACGCCTGTTTAGGTAAAAAAAAAAGATTTTATTTACAAATGTACGTGATATTTATATAATTAGTTATTTATATAATTTACTAGATTTGTTTGTAAGGTATATCTATAAAAAAAAAAAAAAACAAATTTGTCCCATCCTTTTTGAAGTTTTAAAAAAATATATATTATAACCAGTTTTTAAATTGAAATCATCGTTCGAGGCCAAGAAAAATAATGGACGCTTTCTGTAAACCCTACAACCATAAAGCTCTTGAAAATACGCTTTTAAATTAGTACTTACTAATATTACCTTCATATTAATACAATAAACATCTAATATTTAAAAAATTAAAACATAATATAAGAAGGTAAACGAAATATGAACTACAAATAAACCATAATGGTAACAAACAAACACACAAAATTATCTTAAGAAACATATATATGTATATGTGTGTGTGTACGAAATGCGCAATACACAAATGTTTATTTTTTCCAACCGACATTGTATTTGAACATCGTGTCAGGCAATAATACCGGCCGAGGAAGGCGCTCGTCATTTCCCTGTTATGGTCCAGAACGAGCTTTTTCATTTCACAGCTAAAAACTTTTATCCCAACAATAAACACGGCATTAATCTGTACGTGTTTCGTTACTTTGTACAAACAGCTTTTGGAATATCCACAAATTTGTTTTTTTTTTTAAAAAATAAAAAAAAACTATTTATAAGTATAAAAAATATATATATTTAACTAAATTGCAATATTGCATATATAAACTGGTGATAACCAAATTTCTCACTTAAGGTTTATTTTTTTTTAATGTATGTAGATAATGGAGAAAAGATACACAACATAATTGTGAAAAATAAAATTCTCTAGCTATAAGAACGATTTTCTTTGATAGTTTCGAGGGTAGACCGTTTATCTGTCGAAATAAAGTCGGAATCCAAATAGTTCAACCTTTGAATGGAAACAAAATGCAAAAAAAAAAAAAAAAAAGCCACAAACCTCGTAAACCATAAATATTATGTAAATTATTATATTAGGTAAAAGATTCGCAAGCTAGAACAGGACTACACGACCCATTTTGAATAGTATTATTACAATTGATAGTAAAAAAATGAACGAGTTTTAAATATTTGTTGGGAGCTTAAAAAGGAGACGATTGCGTGTAAAATGGGAAAGAATAAAATCCAAAAATAGCCTAGACAACAAAAAATACGTAAGTACCTTTACTTGTGACATGTTTAGGTGTACAAACGCGTAGCTTTTACTATGAAACAAAACAAAAATCGCTTACAAATTATGAAAACGGTGCTGATAAGAAAGTAACATGCATTAAAAATATTTTTTCTCCCACGATCCAATGTACAGATGTTTTACAATCTGCGATCGCGGAGTGGGCCGTGTCACCTGCGAAGGCTTCGCCGCTCGTAAAGTAAATAATATTATAATGTAAGAGAATGCCGAAAGTTGACAGACAGTCCGCACCGGCGGGGTTACGACCCTCGCGCCCGTCTCAGGAGCCGCGGGGGCGGGGGCGGGGATGCCACCGCTCCGTACCTAACTTTATTAGCCGGCTTAGGGGTTAACGACTCGAGCTTAAGCCCTAAAGTCACCGCCAAAAGACAACATCATTAAAAAAGAGTACTGTAAGAGAGAGAGGTCTCGGAATAAGGGGTGGAGCTCCCGACTGTAACTGACTGTTACACAAATGACTGAATTCTTATTGTTCACGATCGAATACTTGTGATAGATCATTAACGATTTTTAACTTTTTTTTACATATCACAATTATATGCTTTGTCGTCGCAAAATGATACGAACCGTCAGGGAATGATCTAATAAAGATGATATACGATTTAGAAGGTCCACATAAAACTGAGGCAACCAATTACCATTAACAACATAATCCATACAAAATAGAGTAGACTTGCAGTCCATAAGTAAACATCCCATGAGCTTCGATTGTATGGGAGGACCAGGTTTATTATTAGGACTTCTTAGCGATGTGTTCCAGCGATTAGATAAATGAATCACTGAAGAAGTGTTATGGTTTCGGTGCACTGTTGATTGTGATAATCAAAATTAATAAATTTAAAAAATACATAATAAATGAGGTTATACAAAATACAAAGAATGAAAATGAAAACATCCGCCGGGAGCACTCGCCTTGCGAAACGTTCCTTGTCTTGTATGTTGTCGTCGTCCATCCTCGTGTATTTGCTCCCACTCGGGTCGTCCTCATCGGATCTGTGGACAAAAAGAAAGGAAATTAATTCAATAACCACAGAAACACACCAGAGTATGTCAGTAACGTTTGATGACTAAATTCGAAGTTCATTTATCCTATCGGTCGATTCACGGACCGACACGTTGGGACCACTTTATCATACCAGTAGTCTATCAGAAGATATTACCGCTAAATCTCCGACAAGTTGTAAGTTGGGTTGAACGGTGAACATTTTTATTAACAAAGTGAATTTGCAAAATTTGGACAAGTAATTTTTATTTTCGTTTAAAACAAATAGTGTTAAGTATCTGTCTACAAATATGATAAAATGAGCAATTAATAACAGAGTAATAGTAGTGAACACTGGTTCTAAAATAACAAAAACGCGCTCAACGTGAACCCTGAAGTTTCAGTTATGAACCGCATAGCAAAGGAGAGAACATCTGGTTATTACATTCGAAACATAGGAAAATCATTTTGGAATAACGTGTCCGACTGATAATTGACGTGATAATATTTCAACATGTTTTTGTTGCGGTTAGTACTGACACGATAACCGCCCCAGCCAAACTGTACACGGAGACCTCGCGACCTATCAATTTTTCTATCGAACACGTCAATTACATATTAACAGGAGAATCCACTTACGCGACGAGACCTATTTTGTTATCAAATTAATATAATATCATGAAAAATAAACGTTGCATCTTATCAATGACACAACATCGCAATTGCTATATAAGTCGACTTTGCGGGTTTATTATTTTATTGGTTATTATTAAAAACTAAGATTTTAAATTTTGAAAAAAGTCGTAATTTTTTTTCTAATTCTCAATCGTTCATTATTTTAGGTAAACATAGTTGAAATTCACTTGGCATCGCATGTCGACTTAAACAAAAAAAAACGTTTATTTGTAGTTTTTGTATAAGATATAATTATCCAATATTCGAGGAGTGGATTTGAAACAACTCGTTTGATAATCATATATCACATCTGGTAAGGATCGTAAACAAAGAAATTGTACGGTATACTGAAATCAATTCACAATGTAAATGATTAACGGATTAATAATGAATGAATCGAGTCGTAAAGTTAGCGAGGCTCCGAGTATAATGTTTGCGGAGCAATTAATGCGGCAATAAAATTGCACATTGAGCAGGAAAACGATAAATAATAGCCAGGGACACGCCTACGTGGCAGCCCGGGCCTGCCAGCCGGCCGGGCAGTCGGCTAGCCTGCCCGCTGCCCGCCCGCTCTGCCTGCATCGCTTCGTGCAGCAGCTAAATTGACCTATGACTGCGGCCCGGGCACACAGCTGAATAATGTGCAGCGGTGGTAACAGTAACAGACACGCTAATGAACCGGAGCAGACGGAAACAATTATGACCCACTGTGATAAATCGATATCGGACAAAGGCCCCGACGACATCGGCCCGCGTGACTGTCCCCGCGTCCACAGTCAGTCACCGGACCAGAAACTGGTTCCAGCGCAACTTTGTGGCAATCAAAGCTGTGCAGTTACACAGCAAACACCAGTCTGGAAAGTATACAGAGATCTACGCTCATTCGGAATCTTTCCGGGTTGACGTGCCCCGTTTGTCACAAGGGCAGCCCTCGCGATGGAATTGCGTCGAAAAACGACGGTGACAGAGATAATAAAAAATCACAACATTTCCCAAAGAAAGAAATTAATTATACATTTAAAAACAATTGAATAGGATTACGATATTGATTACAGTACACAAATTTCGTTCTTTCATACTTAAAACGTAAATTTGTCGCAAAATATTATAAGCAGTTATTGTTTATATTAGATTTTTTTAAATAGCAACGTAATATGAAATACATGTCGCATCCATAGACGAACTATTTTTCAAACGAGGCTAAATATGGAAATCAGAGGTTAGGTGGTCTCCCGGGACGGGATCAAACTCGCAACCTCTCGTTCATCATTGTAGCATCAACCGAGCACGAGCATGTTTTCAAATTGTTTGTCGAGAATATGCTATGTCAAGGTTATAGGTGTCTATTTTTAAAGTAAGCCAAGCTTTCAAAAGCTAAAGCTCTCAAAGAAATTCCCATCTTTTCCAACTAGCAGGCCTACAAGCTAGAAGGGTGTAGGAGAAATAACTAATCAATATTATAAATAGAAATGGCACCCGAATAATTAAAATGTAATTGATTGATAGGTGCTGGGCTGGTATCTACTTTAATTGAATTTGTAAAGTTTGTTTTTAATTCCACTAATCCATACTTACAATTCTTTTCATCTCAGTTATATTACTTTGTATTTATTGAGTAATATAGCAGTTATATTACTCAGTATAATACAAAGGTATTGTTATTATGTACTATTGTAGGTACAATATGGTCTTTAAGTACGTGCATTTTTGAGGTTACGATATATTTTAAGTTTTATATATACGCGTATACTTGTTTTAATAATTTAAATTTAAATAAATAATTTTTATAAAAAATTACATTTAAAATATTGCAGAATAAAATTGAATACAGTAATGTAAATGTATGTATATTATATTTTCTAGTTAGTAATATAAAAAAATATAAATATTTAGGTAGATACACCTAGATATAAATGCAAATTTTATTATTACTTTTATATAGGTACCCATTATTTATAAAAATGTACTGACACAAGTAACACCGATATATTTTAGAAAAATATTAATACACTAAATAGCTAGGTATCTTAATAATAGATATATTTATTTTAGTGCCACATGCCTAATATAAATCTTCCCCCTATCGAAGATGGCAAAGTAAGATCAAATAAATAAATCGGGGCATGTTTACATTTATCTCGGTCACTCGGTCGAAGCTTTTCCGAAGCTCCGCTCGAGAAATCGCGGCTTTCCGGCCACCGGGCGGCAGGTGTCGCGCAGGGCGCGGGGGACCGCCGGACACCTACAACCTACACCTCCGCCACACATCGTCAGCCCGACTTGTGTAGCATTGTACATAATTATTTTTCGTGTTCCGTAATATATTACATAAAAAAAATCATAAATGAAAAGTTTTAATAAATTTTGTCAGCCTTAGAATCGTAGATATATAGTTTACAGCGGATGCAAATGGTATTTTTGCGATAAAATAAGTTCATTTATAGTTAAAATTTAGTTCAATAGTTCATTGCTATCAAACCAAACTTCTGGGGAGTTTGGAAGAAAAATATTGAAAATCGTGTAGATACTAGACCTTCTACTAAATAAATATTCCTTTCTAAAGAGCAATTTTTAATTGGTCTACAAGCTAAATGCGATACAAATGTTGCAAACGTCTTCTCACAACGGCCTCAACTGGCTGACTGAAGGCGCAAAGTGCTTAAAACAAGTGATGAGCTAAAAATCACGAACTGTGAGTCAATCAGTGATATCTCTGTGTCGTAATCATTCACAGAGATTGAGTATCTAAACTAAACATACGGTACGATTCTTGTCTGAAAAAATATTATTAACTAAAATACATTTTTGTATTATTAAATAATGTAATTCTTGATTTTTTACATTTTTATTATGTTTACATTACTTATTTATACTAGGACACTTATATTGTAGATTGATTTATCGTAAAACAGTGATAAAAGTCACAATTTTCATTCGAATTCATTCATTCATTTGAATACTAACACGCTCATACCAGCGAGACCAATATATCTCCCCACTAGATATCCGTCCTTATTAAAGCGTAATCTATATAAACAAATAAAATAAACACAATAGAATTGCGCGATCGAATGACACGCGAATAAAATCAGAACTATTGTGGAAAAATAGGATGAAGAAGCAATAAATGTCGCATGGCGAATTTGTGAGAAGGATTTATATGAGAAATCAGACACAACATGTTCGTTACAAAGTACTTGAATATAACGATTTGGGCGGAGTCCAAAAACAAGCGCCATTTAGGTATTTAATTAGAAACTGTGACGTGTTGTCAAATCGTGATAAGAAAATTCAACTTATTTTTCTTTTTGAGTACATACGTACTTCAATTTAAACATGCTACACAATTCTATAACTTCCTACAAATCCGTTTGAAGTGAAATAAGTATAAATATTGAAAGGCTGGTGAAAAACGCGAATGATAATATTTGTGACACTATTTGCAAATGTGTTGACAGTGCATTCCGATTATTCGTATAACTTTCGTTTGCACTATACATGTGTAAAAAGTAATCCCAACTAATGACCTCAAATGGAATAAACGCTAAGGAAGGAGAAGAAGACGAAGAAGGCCGAGACGAAATACTAGTATTAGATATAGATGGAAAGAGCTACACTTGAGACGAGAAGTTTGAAGATTTTCAATCGCTTTTACGATTTAATTAATAAAGGAACAATCCCACATAACTTTTACTCTAAATATGTGTGAGAATTAGTAATGTGCGCCGCGCGCCGCGTTGCACAACCAAACAGTGGCAGAAACACAAACACACGGACAAAGAAAATTAATTTGGCTTCTCTCAGTCGGTACGGCGGGTACGGGAGTCAGTATTCCGAGGAACTGGCGCATTATGCAGACAGCGAATGAGAAATTGTAATGTAATGGAATATGCAAATCCACTCCGGTTTCCAAATCGGAAAGGAACGAATGTGTCGGGTTCCTTGTACAGTACGCCGGTGCTTAGTCGAGTTGATGAAAAATTCTGCCAGACTTTTCGCCGAACAAAATAAAAGAGGTACACATTCGTGGAAATCGCATTACGCAAACGTACGACGGTAAACATTTTCACAATCATATTACGCTTCGTAAAGATAAATCGGCCGTTATTTCGGAGAGTTCGATCTCATCAATTTATACACATACGAGTATGTACTTATATAACAAGTGGTTTAGAAAATAATATTTATAGATTTTACTAAAACAAAAGCGACGATATTTTTATATATTTTACGTTCACAGTGAAATAATTTATACAACTGAATCCAAGATTTTTATATTATTAATTATTTAATATGAACAATAGTATGAGAAAAAAGCATACTAATGCTGATGATTATCTTTCCTCTTATTTTAGAAATATAAAAATACTTCGGATATTCAGGAACAAAATTGCCACTACCCAATTGACGAAGAATAGAGGGTGACGTGACTGAAAATGACTATCTGGCAATAGTGACAGTTTTAAAAACGATAACTGCTCTTGTAAACCTGTTTGTATGCTGTCGAAGCATTTTTATCAAAAGCATATCAATTTTAAAATCTCCGCACTGACTAAAAAATCAGTTACAAATATATTTATCTCAATTTCGTCAATTGGACAGAGACGGTTTTGTTTCTGAACCTATTGGTGAGACATTAACCGATGTATACCCATATACTTTAATTTAATTTATTTATTTAGATACATATAACATATAAGCATTGTACAGTTATAAAAAAGAGTTTGTTACTTATATTTTTAATTGCATTGCCTAACTAGGCAAGCCTGTTTTAGGGCAATCCATATTTATATGCAATAAATTATTGTATAATAATAAAAATATACTATTTCTAAAGATGATTAGCCGCGACCCGGGGAAGAATGGCGAACAAAAACAATAATCAAGTGAAAATTGATGACTTACAAGTTTAATTCACGGACAATGACTTCTCAGACAATGGCATAATAAGCCGATAAACGTTTAGCGGAGTGTCGTTCCGGTCCGCTGTTTCCTGAAACCGGGAGTCATGATGACCGCGCCCAGAACTGGCGGCAGCTCAAAGAGACGAAGCCGTTAACGTGACATTTAGTAGAATGCTCATCAAAAAACAAATTAATTAAGAAAAACGTTAAATCTGGTTTTGAATAGCCGCGTGTATTATACAAGACCATAGTAACCCAACGGAGGATCGGTAGCATCTCAATGACGGCTCGAATCTCTAGGCATCAATCAAAAGACACCGGAGGTGATTTTCTTATTACAGTACCCGGGCTTGGCAAGTGTTGAATTATGCGCCAGCTGGTGACTCTCGTATGCGTACTTATAGGTCTTCTTTAGACAGAAGATTGAGGAAGAGTCATGTAACGGACAATGCGTAGAAGGTCAGCAATACTTAAAAATATGTCTCGATCTAATGAGATTACTTCATTTATAAACAATGTCGAATAATCAGATCAATTTTAAACCAGTTTAATTCACCTCCTTATTAATTGGGCATGTAGCGTAAATTGGTTATATTTTTGAGGTTTGGCTAAACGTACAATTTGTCGTGTTTAAATGCTGTCTGGACCAAATTGTGTTAATCAGAATAACAACAATAATATAATAACCTGATGGTTGTCAATTGCCTTTTCATTGGATATGCTGAGAACAAATAAAATATGATAGATACAAATACTTGTTTTTTATCTAGTGACGTGATTATGTATGTGCACATTCAATGTTGGTATAGCAAATTAAAAAATTAAATGTGTTAAATTATTAAAATTAATATTTGCAATATTGCAATTGCTGCTCTGTTCCTATGGACATCGCACTTTACTATTATAATATTTGATATATTTTTAAACGTTTGAAATTTTATTTTATATGTGCGTCATTCATTTTTACACAGGTGACATTTATTTATACTCCGGTGTTACTCATTTTTAATATAAGTAAAAGATAATTGAAATAGATAAATTTGGTTTTAGAATAAACCTATATAATGGACTACCAAAAGACAAAACAAGCCAGAACGTTAACTTCATTCAAAAACAAACTACAAATTGACGAACGAACCAATATAATTACAACACCACTGGTCAAAGTCAAAACTGATTAAATATTATTCGAGAATTTTTTAGTAAATGACTATTTTTCACTACCACTAATTATACTTCAAGTGTACGTTTAATCTCTTTAAACCCTAGAGGTGTGAAGCTGGATACGAAGCTTGCCTTTACCGCCATATGAAGAAGGTAAACGCGTACAAGTGATATTAAAAATGTCTATCTAAAATAATTATCTCACAAGCCGTGATCGCTACCAGATGACCGGTGCCAGATGACACCGTTCAAGTGCCGAAAGCTGGCCGTTTCGTCCAGCTTGACGGCCGACAGCAAATCCGGTATTGAATAATTCAAAACGGCCCGGCCGCGATACAGATCGCGCGAGTGGCGGTCGGCGGCGGTCCGCGGCGGTCCGCGGCGGTCCGCCCGGGCCGACACGGATAAGACCCACAATAGAGAAAAGGGCCATTTCACATTCGGCCGAGCGGGAAAACGCTCGGCGCGTGCGACCCCTACGTAATTACACGCGGAAATATCTGCGAGCGCTTAATACACAAAGGACTGTCCGATTCCTTTACTTTATTTTTAGATATCATTTAGATTACACAATATATTTAATTAGGTAACGAACCCCTCGTATATTTTGAAACGAAGTACCAAACACACGGACGCCACGCATACTCGCAAATAAAATTCTCGAAAACAGCTCGTTTATGTTTTGTAATGTTTCACAAATCTTTGAAAAAATTTGCGGATGTTTATTTATGTTGTAAGAAAGATGCGCGGTTACATTCCGCCTCCGCGCATCTTGGAAAGTGACTCGTGCGCAGAAATAACAGTAGGCACTATTTCAAAACGTTAATTTGAAAGTAAAATAGTCAATACAGAGAGCAGATCCTCTCACTACCCGCTCTTGTAATCGAAAATTAGAGAGACCGCGCGCAGAGAACGCGCTCATGGGAAATGGGCAGCCTGGTCACAGAGCAAAAGAAATACCGAACGGTGAGAATGAATGACATGATGCTATCTGCGTTCGATGGTGATTATATTGTCGTGAGAATATTGTTTAGGGAGCGTGAATAAATATTTTGCTAAAAGGTATAACAAAAGAGAAGTATTAACAGATATTGCTCTCAGAGCTAGCGCACACCTACAACTTGCTGTCGGTACGGCAAGGATTATGTGTGGAGATACACAGCCCGTCAGTGCGGGCACTGTTATATAGCCATAGCCCCTCACTGTTACGACAGATCTGTCGCACGACAGAGTCGTAAGTGCGCGCCGGCTCTCACTCCAGTTAAAGGGAAAATATTGATAAATGTAAATACAGTATTGGGGGGTTCGATCGATGGTTTGCATGCGACTTTAGTGTGTCTCGAGAAAACGATTCATATTATAAGATTTACCTTTCTTAACAACAACAATAAGTTTTTAACTAATATCTAGTAATATCTCTAAAAAATCACACGGGATAGCTAGTATTAGTAATTGTTGGATTCAAATGTATAATACATTTTCGACAGCATACAAACCTAGAATGATCCTAGAAAAAAAGCGTTTACTTTTATAATTAATGGAAATTTCTAGTTCATCTACATCTAAATTGATCAAAATGAATCAATTTATATTCAATATGTGTGCACATTTAATTAACAGTTAGTCTGGAGAATTGGTACAAGTATTTTGAAATAAGGTAGGATGAAAATTGAATACAAATCGTTAGGCATTATTACGAAATAAATTGTATACAATCTAATAATTATATTTTTAGATTATACTATATTATAATTTTATATAATAAATAAAATAAAGTATGGTAGCATAATAACAGACGATGCAAAAAGCACTACAGATATAAAAAACACATTTTAACGAAAGAAAATATGTCGTAACTTCAAAAATAAAACGTACGAGTATGCAACTATACGGAATTAAAATCATAAACCAACAGGAAAAATAGGCTGAAAGCTTTGAGACGTGGTGCTGTGCTGGAAAGAATGGAAAAAGTTAGCTGGACGGAAAGAAATGCAAACTAGGAAATACTAGAAAGGATAAAAAATACTAAGGAAAACAGAAGAGGAACAAGGATCAGATACATAATGAGACATAACAGCTATCTAAAAAAGATTATAGGAGAAAAATTAGAGTAACATGTCAGGGAGGAAAACCGAGACATTCAACTGCGGCAAAGAACACTTTACTGTGCTGCTTTTACTTATTATTACTTGTTTTTTTTTTTCATTTTTACTATTGAATTTGTTTTAATTAGTCCTACCATACTTCCTACCTGTTTCACTTTTCAGGAATATTAAAAACAATAATAAATAGCTAACGAAACCTAATGGCTACTACCTTAGAACAGGTACTTTATGCAAGCTTCAAAAGATAATTATTTGGCTAATAAACGCGGATTTATCAACGCCGAAATCAGATAGAAAATGCTACAATAACAAGAATATTGTTTTTTAAAACGTGAAAAAATATCTAAATATGTACTAAATTTCATGTGAATGTTTCAGAAAATACTGAAGTTATTATTTTATTAAACACCCAGTGACATACACCCAACATAATTTTTTATTTCTTATACTATTTAAACTCCGATTTAAAACGCATTGAATTGACAAATTTCGATTAAGCAAACTCCATCTTGCAAAAAGCACGTAAAAACACACGTACATTGCGAATGTAGCCAATCTAGAATGAATGATGGATGATATGATATGAGTTTAAATGTTTTAAAACCAAACCAGAGAAAGTTAATTGAATTAAAGCCGTGAGTCGTAATTTTACATTCTTCGATAAACACATCAGTTATTCATTATGTCTGAGTTGGCTTGTCCTGGCAAAGACTTGTAATTTCGTTTCAAATAAATACTTTTTAAACAATAGTGCCGTAGAACATATTTTTTGTGTCGTAAGGACGTGGTCCAATGGGAAAAGGAGTCTTATTATTTCGTTCTGTCTACTCTGTCATACCCACATAATTCAGACCTGTATTTTGTTCAGAGAGATGACACAATAGTGAAGAAATGGCTCGGAAATTAATATTTGTTAAGTAAACGAACGGTACGATGTAACTGTACAAACTTGTATGTTTTCACAAACATATCGAAAATATAATAATATACCTTCTTAATACACAACAATATTGTACTAGGAATTATCAAATCACAGAAAAATTAAAAAATTGAAAAGGAATACAGTGATAAATACAGTGATAGAAGAGGTAGGAGAGAGGTTCAGGACAAGAGGGACAGGAATATTTTAAAAGTCTACAAATATAAATAATACAATAAAAATACATATTTCTATTTTGTATATATTTAACGAAGGATAAATTTAGTCCAGGAAGAGCAAGACTGAGATGCCCAGGAGAATGGGGTGGGTAACCTTATTTTCCTCAGTCATAAAGTGCAGCTGAGCAAAATTAGATTTAGATCGGTCAAAGTGTACAGAGAACAGACATAAGTATATTACATTAAACAAATATTTTGAAAAATCCAGAAATTACACATGGGTATGTGAATGTTGTTAAGAAATTTCGACCGTGACCGTAATAATCAACTCTTAGTGCGTAAACAAATTAAATTTTTTTCTTCTTCTTAAGAGACATATCCTTGGCTTGTAGCTCCGCTGGCCATTCATTACCACGTAGGTTTTAAACCCGCTCCACTCATATACTTAATTTGTTCAGTTTCGGTTTACTTAGTAACATTATAAACGACAATAATTACAACATATTAATTAATTTACGATAAATTCAATGAAAACTGAAAATTATGGTAAATTCATATATTATGTATAATGAACGATAAATTTGACAACGACAATACACAGTAAATTGACGTTACGCATGTTTCTAAACTTGTTTTCCCCGAAACGATAAAAAATAATTGTTTATGATATGATTACAAACCGAATGGACGTTTTGAGGTTTGGACTATACGGCTACTGTTCATCATTGTGGCTTTTGAATGCTCGGAATTGAGAGAAAAAATGACTGCCCGAGCGACTTGGACACTCGTTCCTAAACGTTATGTGTAATAAAAATATTAAAACAAACCGCGGTGGCAGGAAACTGGTTATAAATTTATAAAATATTTTATAACCTTTATAAAATTGTAATAATAGACTCGGTAGTCGGTTCGCATCGATGAATAGTAAAACTAATTATAAATTGATCTGGCGTATTATAGATACAGCCGAATTACATAACACGAAATGGAACAAGAGTATATTTCATTTGGTCAGGGGTACGATACGCAGTCTCCGGTACCTTCGGCTTCTTAAACTTTATGAAAATTGTATAAATATTTAACGAAATACTTACATTTGAGTTAAGTTTTTGTGTAAAAATCACTAAATTGGTATATTTGATACACTTCACTTCAGTCATACGCTAATATCTTAAATTTTAATTTGCCATGTGAACAGTCATATCCATAAAATGTATCGAATTCAGTAATTTCTTAAATAAAATCTCAAAAGCACTCTTATTGCGGAAGATAAAGTGTTCAATGCTGTTGGGCCTTGTAGAGCGATGGCTGATCGGTTTGACGTCTATTATACGTAAATACTAGGATCAATATAAGAATGCAGAGACATGACCGTTTATTAAAAAATTACGTACGCTATATTAAATGAAAAAATATTTGTTTTCCCGGCAACTTGTTT
The DNA here is from genome assembly GCA_031772225.1 of Eubasilissa splendida. NCBI lineage: Eukaryota > Metazoa > Arthropoda > Insecta > Trichoptera > Phryganeidae > Eubasilissa > Eubasilissa splendida. Next base: position 38,660,881 of record CM062848.1, on the reverse strand, counting down.
AACTCTTTCTACCCTGACAGTACTTCAACTTGATCTAGTCATATATCATAGTGCGCTGTCAATTCTCTGACGATACTACGTAAATAAAAGTCTACTTGATCTATTTAGACTACTAACATTAGTTATTCTTTTGTTATGTCAACACTGCTGCTGGTAAAATGTCAGTTTGATTAAGTTTGACGCGCTTATATTCATTATGATTATTAATAGTTATTTTGACCTAATTTTTTTTTCTTAAATTTTCAACTATTCTTTTAATGTGTTAGAATATTTCTTTCATATGTTTTGTACTATGCTATAATTTTTTTTGTACGTCATGTAAGGTCTGACTAATTAGAAGTACCACAAATTATAATTTAATATTTATACAACTAGATTTTTTAATTTTTTATTTTCCATCAGAATTTGCTTATTTTATATATTTATTTATTTATTAACGCCCTTATGAGCTGTTACAAAGCTGGTTTGGTATAAAGTAAAACAAGAACATGAGCAGCTACAGCAGAATATATAAAATATAAATTAATACAATATACATATATAGCTATAAAAAAAAGTTAGCAAACAATAAAAATTTAGGTTTGACACAGAAAAGCTGAGTATCAAAATCAATTGTATATTTGAAATCAAAAACATCACATTCTATTTAAACTTTGAATATCGGAATATATCTACAATACCAAAATCATTCTCAAGGCTGTGTTTGAATACTACAAAAAATATATAGTTTCTAGGCACTTTAATTTAATAAATCGGGATAGAATTAATTATCTGCAATTGAAAGAACATTTACGGAGCACAATAAAGATTAGCAGTGTCCCGCAATTCCTTCTGAATTATGGGTTGAAATAATGAATAGTGACTTGAGTGAACAGCAAGGAGAACGATTTCACCAAGTTATCAAGATTATGGAAGAAAGATACCAAGGAAGGTGGGATGGCCACATGATGTCTGATTACTGTTGGAGCCTTCAACGGGACTATCTTGCAAAACCTCACTCCAGAAAAAGTTATGGAAGATTTATAAATTTGTGAACGATATTTATTGTACCTATCCCTTTTCTCTAAATATTTTTCAATGCTGTTTATCATGTTATAGAAATTTATTACATATAACACTTATATTGAATATATTTACAGTATATTTTGTGTTTATGGTTAAATAATTGTAAGTAAAATAATATTTTTTTCTGAATGTCTGTTATTACTAATAAATATAAAATTTTAAACATACAGAAATTGTTTTTCTTCATAAAATATAATATAAAATAAAAATCTTTTTTACACAATATTAATAAAATCACATAAGCATGAGTAAAAAATTAAAAACCTGGATGTACTATATCTCCAAAACTAGAGCTGATAGAAACAATCTAATGCCACCTTTTAAATTAACGACCTAAATGTATTCAGGAACAGGTCAAACTTTTCAAGCACCAAAATGTGTGTTTGGTAGGTATAATCAATTTTATATTTCAATCTAGTTAAAACATAAAAAAAAAAAAATTATAATATTTAAATCCTCATATTGTACTTTAGTTTGTCTTTAAAGAACCATCTATATTATTTGGGTAATTAACAACCTGTCGATAATCTTTTTTTTTGAAATAAAATAAATTCTGTTCTCCAATACTCGTGCATTCTTCTTCAACAGTCCGTGTCTATTCACTGTTGGATAATAAACTCCATGGTCGACCACCACTCCTCTCTATCATCTGATATCCGCATCCAACTGTTTTCTACAATACTTTTAATTTCATAAATCACGCGCTATAACTTCATATACGGGGATCTCTACACGAGCATATTTTTAACCAACGGTTTTCGCTCCTTCGGTTAATATATATTGCTATATCAGCTTTGTTATACAAGGGATGTCATACGGCTGATGTCTTCACACGTTGTATTTTGATATATTTCAACAACTAGATGTTTTGAAATATATGTATACTGAGTGTATTCCAGTTTATGTCGTATAAATGAAAACGCTGTCAATAAAAAGAAGAGAAAAATAAGAAAGCAGCTTTCTTTGTCCATCCTCGGGAGCATCTGTGTAATGGGAGCGGGGTCCGGATCATCTGAGCGTTCTCCCACGGAGCGGGCGCCCGCGGCCACGATTCTTCTCTTCTCACGATGCCCCGTGAAATGATGTGATGTGCGGCTGCTCGATATTATATGAGAATGTGTAACATAAACCTCTCGAGACATGTTTATAGGACCGCTCCTAGGGAGGTATGCTAATAATTCTTTAAATACGAAGGCTCGCTAGCCCATTGTGCGCATCGGATTAAACGATTGAGCTCTGCACAATACATATTAAATGAACGTATCAAACTATTCCAAGTGTGTTAATACACATAGTACTTACAATACTAACTATATAGATCTTTAATGAACAAAAAATTAATTATAACAATTTGTTTATCGTGGACGAATTTTTTATATCGTTTCTTCCGGATAATTTTTTTATTAATAAATATTTTTAAAAAAATGTAACACTGCATTATTTACCCACAAGATGTGTGTAAATTAAAAATAAATAACATTAGAATACTTTTTAAGAATGTGTTAAATTTATTCAAATCTTAAGTCATAGCATAGATTGAAAAATAGTAAATAAATAGTGATGTGATATGCAATCCATACATCACTATTTTCGTCGATGCTAAATGAATTAAGGTTACTCTTTTAAAGTTCCTGTTCTATGTTAGACATTATGATAAAACGATTTTTATTTTTTAGTAATAAGTTATGAGTTTTTTTGTGTACATATATGTGATTTAAATCTATATCACATATTATTAAGTACCATTAGTAAACATTTAACGTTGAAATGAAATGCAGTACACGCATAAAATACATTCTCTATAAGAACATTTTCAGGCAACAGCGTGGAAATTGTGGACTAAATAAGAATGATCTTGAATTATGGGAGCGGTATTGACATTTATACATATATAAAAACTTGATCAAGATTTATAATACGCAGTACCTACAATATAAATTTTAATAACCAAATAATATTTTATAAAAAATGAAGTGAAATTAATCAAATTATAACATAGGAATAAAAAAAATGTCCAATACATAATTTATTTACACTGAAGGCCTTAGTTATTTTAGGACACCTTTTTTTATACACATTAATATTTTGCTGCTAATATAATTATCTTTAATTTATTTTATTAATCATATTTTATATATGTATATACGGTTATTTTTAGTAGGGCAGTTTCTGAGGGTTTTGGAAAAGTAACCATGGCAATTATAACCCTGCATGCTACACTATTTATTTTACTACATTGATTGCATTGTAGACCCCGTGCTGTTGAGAAAAGACATGAAAAATTATTTTTTCTCAAACGATTACAATATATGGAACGAGCGAACACATTGTATGAGACAGTAGACATTATACTATAATAGAAAACCAAATATTTAAGACAACACGTGAACGGTAATAAAACGGGGATATTTACATTAAATCAATTGGTAGGTAAAAAAAAAGTATTCGCCATTAAAACAACCTAAATTTCTAGTCGAAGCTTAGAAAAAAATATTTGTATAAACGGATGGTGGTTTTATTGTGCTACGAAGCGAAAAAAAAAGTGATACCAAAATGATATCAATACCAGGAAAGAATCTAAAAAGAACTCACAAAGACGAAGAGAGCCAAACTAATAAAATAAGCCCACATTTCGTGACCGACGGGAAAAGTTCCAAATTATCAGCTTGTCCAAAAATAATTGGTAGTATTTCGAATTCAGGGACGGATAGGCAATCATCCAAAAATGTACGGCACCATTATAATATTACGTTCCTCTTTTATTGGACGACCGGACAAAAAAAAAACAAAACGGTATCGTCAGCACGGTTCCCATCTTCCGAATCAGGCGCATACTAATAAAATAAACTTAATATATTTTAATACATTTAAATTTAACACAGCTTAACTAAAAATTAAAGAGAAGACGTGTCTGGCTCGTAAGTATAAAAAAAAAAAGAGCGGTGATAAAAGATGGCTGAAAACAAATGGAAAAACCATTATTGCACGTAACGCAATAAATAAGGAGTAATCGAAAAAATGGATTACCATGATCAGGTTAGCAGTTGCAGCTTACAGCCAGCGCCGTGCAAGAGGTTGCGGAGGTCATTTTGAACCAAATACCTTCATGAGTGCCGGTCCGATATATTTCCGTAATCGTGATAATGACTTTAACAACGTTCACGCTCGGTATGAATATAAATGGCATCACTATGCAATGATACTAACCTAATTATGAGCTTCTCGGACTCTTGAATAGGATCAAAGCGAATTAAATCGTTAGTAAATTACACTAAACAGATGCTAAACTTTCTTTTTCTGCACAGCGCATACAAAGTGTAGCTGAAGTTCTGCGAAAATATTATATAATCAGGCTAAACAAACTCTCTCTAAGACACATCTAATTATTTTGCAATTCTGAAAGAGTGGGATCTGTTACATTAAATGTTTTGCCACAAAGTAAATTGTTTAAATATTATTTATATCGTCATGAAATATCTCAATTTGAGTTATGTGTTCATATCCAAAAATTAACCTAAAATTAGTTATTAAGATTGTAACGTTTATATTGAACCAAATAAATAAAATAAGAGAACAGCTCAATTTGATGAAAGTGCCACTTTAGTATCAAATATTTATTTCGCCATATCGAAGGCTCTACACGTTACAATATTTAGTATATAATGGAACAATATATAATGACGATGAACTTGGTTGTGAAATTCTACGATCTGAAGAAATATTGTATAACCGACATTATCGCGCGCAATAAGTTTTTCAGAAACGGTACGACGATTGCTGAAAATATTTTTTCTCTCTCCATCGAAGTATAAAGGAAACGAACGCTAAAAAAATGAATTCATGGCATGAATTGTTTGAAAACACCACGGAATGAGGTGTTTGTTGTAAGAACGGACGATAGCGGCGATCTAGCCCCACGGGCGAGTTCAGTCCGCAGATACCCGTGCCCGTGCAGACGCTAGCCGTCAGACATGAAGGTATCAGGATAACGCATCGCGTGCGCTCAAAATGGAATGAAAAACAAATGACGACAGCCAAAAAATAATTAGACAGACCTGCGGATATGATAAGGCGAACGTCGGGACCGAATGCTAGGCGGGCAGCAGAAACAATTTACGAATTATTTCAAATGGCTGAGCTATTACGGCGGTCGGGCACAGGCACGGGGCTGGCAACATAATTAATGGGGGAGTGTTGGGGAGACTCCACCACTGTGATGGAAGGTTGTATTGCACATGGAAACACTCATTTTTTATTACATATTCTAATGAATTGCCTCACTTAGGCTCACTACTATTAACCGTAATTATAATGAATGAATAAGGCTGGACCACGTATCCGATACTGATTGTTAAATTAGCCGATTCCAGACATCATTATTTAGAGCATCACGCATCTAACAGAATTATGTTACGAAACAGTCAATACACAAATCACAAAATATTTCATTATTAAGGAGAACACATTCTTATTGTAAAGTTGTAATTATTCAGAACAGACAGTCTGTGATATTTTAAATACTAAATAAATGCACGTTCTCCGGATTGGAAGAGATCCAGGTTCGAATCCCGGTAGCAACAACAATATTTTTCGATAAAATTGATTTTATACATATAAGTTTCTAATTAATACATTTAATTAGTACATCAAATATTTATCGAAACCTCGGACATAAAAAATGTACACAAAAATTAAAAAATTAACACACGTATGGATAAAGCACATTTATTAAAATCACTAATAAATAGCCAAAATTAAACATAAATACAGAATATATTTTTAATTAATAACCGGTATAAAACTCGAAAATATCTAACCGTTAAAAAAATATGAAAATAATACTTATGATCTTATTATAATATTTATAAGGATAAGGAAATATTTCAAGAAGCAAAGAAATATATCGGCACTGATTCCCGATCTTTGCCGTTTTAAATAATCGGAATTAATTCCCGTAAGTAATGATATTGATTAAAAGTACATAGTTAAATACTCTTCCGAAAAAAAAATACTTTGTACTTTTGATAATGAAAAAAGTTATTATTAATATCTGAAATATGTGCCAACAATCAAATCACTCGAAGCCTACGCAAATAAATGGAAGACGGTTACACGAAAGATCGGACAAATATTTCCGAGACATCGAAGAGAAACGAACAAAATAAAATAAAAGGCTACGAACATCAAGTTCAGCTTACAATTTAATGTGGAATGATCCCAAATAATGCTCCCTGCCAAAACACGACAGCGCCAGAGCAAGCGACGAGCTTTTAAGTCTGTGCACGAGCTGTGTGTGTACATAGGCAATGGAAACCTGATAGGTACTTGCTCAGCACCATTTTTAAGTATCTATCACTAGTAATTAAGATCGTTAGCAAACTCACTTAAACGACAGTAGAAAGTGACTAGTAATTCATCGATCCAAGGACAGTCATCGATTGTTAAACGCAGACAGTTAGAAGAGTATCGAACTCATAATTAATATTTACATTACAAAATAACACTTAGAAGAATATCATTCCTTTATCATTAAAATGCCTATGAATGAACATGAAATAATTTGATGAAAATAAAAACTGAAAAACAATACGGGACCTTTCAATATTGTTCTCGGTTCCGATTCCAGACATCACCAATGTACGTTTGGTCTATATTTAATATATCTTTCGGATAAAAATGAACGTAGCATTTTCATAAATTATGCCGTACGATGGTCTATGTAGGGTATACTTAACGTAATACGAGTATATACGAAGGTAGACAAAATTCAACTGATGATCACTTAAAGCCGTGAAATGCTCATGTTAGCTTCAGCAAAGCCGCTGAAACTATCCGTAAGGATAAAGGAAAACCGATCGTATTATCAAACATTTAATCGTCAATAGACTTTTTATATAAAAACTTTCAATTTAACACTATTCTATTTACTAATACAACCAAAACGTCGGCTCTCGTTGCTATGTGCGAGATTTGGTCACGGTGTTCTGATGATTATAGAGAAAACTTTAAAAACATATATATATTGTCTTCGGAAAACATCATTAACCGTTGAAGACTGAACGTATCCGAACAGAATGTAAGAATCGAGCTTTATAAATATTTGCGGGTAATTAGTCTCAGCATCAACAGAGGGGACCGTCTTGCATTCGATGCGGAGGATTTCAAAACGCGACACTGGAGGAATTCCCTTATTGAAATAGCCCGCGATCGATCGATCAGAAACAAATGGGAGATTGCAATAAGAGAATTTAGGAGCAGCATTTCATCACGACGGAATAATGAGCGGGTGAAATGTACCGCCATATTTATTATCGGAGTTTCATAAAGAAGGCAATTTTAATTGTGAGCCCGGAATGGACGGGAGACCAGTTTTTGCGCCGTACGTACGTGAACGGGTGCGCGAGCCGATCGCCGATAGTATCGATGACCCTCGTGGCCACCCTTATCGAAGGATATTCGTTAAACGGAAAAAGTTCGATTGGCGAACGACGCCAAATATAGTGAATTCAGTTCATTGTCAATGCTAATGAAATCAAGATTGACTCATTGATAACCCGATAACCTGATAGCCACATTGTTCGGGAGGAATTTTATTTGTTTTAATAATTATCTGTCGAGGGGCAGAGCACCGTATCTCATATCTAAGTGCGTATATAATTGGTGATTCAGGTTCATCGACAGTTATTAAATCTTCCGGGTTATTTACCGTGGGTCCGGTTCGGGGACCATCATGAGTGCTGATGTATACAAAGAATTTCTAGGACGGTCAGTCCTGTGGGATGATGGCCACTAATATGTGGACCGAAACATCTACTACGATATCCAATGCGTGATGGTTGAAAAAAGTTTTTTTTTTAATAGAGATGCGTACACGGAATACGTATCATATTAATATCCTTACTATTTTCAATCTAAGCTACAATAGGACTAACTCGATGGCCTGGAACGAGGCTCGAATCCCCGACCACTAGATAGATAGAAACTTATATTACACATGTATATCATTAATTCCTATATTCTGTCATTTTGTTTACGTTTATTACACATGATATAATATTACATGTCTTGTTTTTTTTAATTAGGATGTATTAAATATAAATATAATAGAAAGTGATGAAAATAATCATTCTTCAGGACAGGAAAAGCTGTAGCCGGTTGTCTACAATTTATTTTGTTAAGGTACCTATTTTTAACGCCCATTTTGATGATTCAATTGAAATAAAATTGTCCAACCATTTTAAACGTGAGACGGTTGCTCTCATTTTAAACTTGTTTAAGATCGCCGATTAGAAATCAATGAACTCGACTAATTACCGAGTAAGCTTCAACACCGGAAAAGTAAAATGGCCAAGCGAACGAGAGGAAGGCTGCAGGTGTGACCAGACCAGACCAATTAAATTTTTTTACTGTTCATACTGGGATATGGAATCCCGAACGGAACGGACAATCTACGCATCACAATGTAAAGGCAACTAAAATAATAAATTGGCTGAAAAAAAACGTGCCAATGAACCCGACTACCCACTTGATTGAGTTCCATCGTCCAGTCCAAACACCATGTAAACAATGCCATACTAGTGATGAGCTAAACCGAGATTCTGTGATATTCAATCTGAATGATGATTGGTCATTTAGATTTCTAGTGTACCGGCGATCGAATCAGTTCTCAATCATCGTCACATTGGAAATCACAGTTAAAATATAAGAAGGTTTAGTTCATCACTACGCCATACCATACGATGACAATTTTTTTTAATATTGGGAAGGAAAACATAAAATTAAAAATGTATTGTAAAGACGAACACAGAATAGGCCGGGCCCGTATAAGGTCGCGAGTGTAGCAACGCTTTATAATAACTCCGTCACTCATTATTTTGGTTCAACAGAATGAAAAAGGTTTGGGTGGGATAAATGTGTAGAGAATTTGAGAGAAATCATAATATACCGTGTTCACATTTATAACACACGAAGTTCCTTCAAACACAAATATATTTCAAACGCCTGTATAAAGTGACGTTAGAAGTAGGTATACAGTAGTACGAGCAATACAGCTCTCAAAGTTTTATCATTAAATTACTTTATTTCTCGGAATTGCGCCTTTCAGCTATCTCAATCATTTCAGCCGAGGGGAGACACTTCCGCAAGCTTCCGGGGTTGTTCCGTCGTCAAATTACACATTATAATAATACTTCACTTCTATTCAATTACACTGTAAATATGTTCGTAGCATTATTTATTATTCGGTGAATTGTTTTCTTATGAACAGCGCTACGAATGTGCAATTTTTAAGTTCTTAGACGTAATGGCATATGTGATATTATATATCCTATTTGTTAATAAATTTATGTGAAATAAAAATGTAATTAAATGTAGATACTAATTACACCTTTACTTTTAAATTTCAGTTTAAAATGAGTGATTCATTTAAATTTAGTAATTTCTAACGTTTTTAAAGGTACCAAATCAGTACAAAAAATACTCCCAAAATATACAGTCAACGAGGCTGCTTTGTAATTACATGATTTATTTCTAAAAAATGTTAATTTTATTTCGAGTATTTGGTAATATTCTTTTCAAAAGCTTTTGACCTTCGGACGAATTAAAAAAGTTCACAGCGCCAGCGACAGATTAATGGGTCACCTCAATAAAAATTCAAGAGAGCGATTCGGGACTGAGGCAGGCCTACGGGTGTATAGTCATTTAATCATTGGAAGATTAAAAAAACCGCATAACCTGTAAATATATGAGTAATATTATATTTTTAGTTTAGTAATATTACATTAATAATACTAATTTAATGTATTAATTATAAATATACACATATAAAATCAATTTTGTCGAAAAATATTGTTTTTGCGCTACCGGGATTCGAACCTGGATCTCTATTTCCAATCCGGGGAAGTACACTACGAATTGTGTTATAGCGCCAGTATTTTTCATGTCAATTTTTCGCACCTATATGTTACACTTTTTCAAATTAATACATCTGTCGTTCCATTATTTGAAAGCCATAGTATTTAAAACATCTGTTCTGAATAATTACAACTTCACAATAAGAATGTGTTCTCCTTAATAGTTTTATTTAACATGATTTAGGACACCACTGTGTGTTAAACCTCAACTACGGGACTCTCTATACTCGGATATTGAACTAATGTGTGTCTATCATATTTGCAGATTGCTCATTGTAGACAATGAAGGTATTGAAGAGTTATAAGTTAGACGAGATAGTTGAATGAAACGGGGCCACCTGCTGTCATCCTAGAGGTATATGGAAAGGTATACGTGCATTACAATTTTGCAACAGTTCTGATCAGTCTACAGAGAAACAATACGGACGAATCTAAAAAGAACGTGTCTCGGTCTTGAACCAGCTTATCGAGTTAGAATCAAAATACATAATACAAAGAGAGTATAAAATTTGTTGATATTTTTCGTATTTAAGGTAAACACGTTACGTTTATTAATTTTAATAATAAATAATTCATTAACTTGAATCGGTTGGTGACCATAACAAACGCACGGTGGTTAAAAACAAGTTAATTACTTTATTATTATTTCAATTGGTTGAATTCATTCAAACATCGGTTAAACGTAACATAAGTATGTTTAATATAATGTACAAATTAAACGTATCAATTACAACTATATACAGATAAATCCATTTTTCAAAAAAATATTTTTGTTGCTACCGGGATTCGAACTTGGATTTTTTCCTATCTGGGGAAATGCAATATTTTTTCGATAAATTGATTTTATATTATTTTGTATTCAATATTATAGACCGTCTGTCCTGAAAAATTGCAACTTCACAATAAGAATGTGTTCTCCTTAAAAATATGCATGTTTGGTTATCTTAAAGAAATACAAAGATAAACATTATTAGACTTTTTTTAAATAATTTCGGACAATATAAATAGATACGGATAAATGCAAATAATTGAGATACAGTCAGGTTTTTGTACGAAAAGTTATATTATTTACTTTCAATAGTTAAAATAGTTTATACATTTGCAAAGGTTTTTTAATCACACAACATTGCCACCAGGCGTGCGGATGCAATGGAGAGACTGGTGGTGGTGGTGGCGCGCGTTCCGGACTAGATGGACGGACCTAGTGAAGCGAATGAAGATCAATGGCTAACTTCAGATTGGAGCAGACGACGCCGAATAGTTTTGGCTGTGGTCATTACAATACTACAGAAACCGCGACTGTTCTGCCAAAAGCGAAGGAGAAAAATAATATTAACCAACAAAGAAACGTAAAGTCATGTTCATAATATTAATTTAAAAAGCTTCAAGATATTATTGTTATATAAGAAAATGCGGTATTCTTCAATATATCACGTTGTTTTATTAATTATACAATTCTTTTAGATGTGCAACACTGCACAGTAAAGCACGCTTTCATATTTAAAAAAAAAAAATTTCTAACGTCAAATATCTTAGTTTGAGTTGAATGTAACGACTTGTATAGTTGCGATCCAATGTCGGGTCACGGTAAGCATTTTCATAGTCGCACTGTATAACGAATGTCATTAAAAGTTCAACCCTATGTAAATTTAATACTCGAAATAAAGAAGAATATTATTCCGAATTCCAGGAAAGTATTCAGTTTACACAAACACGGTCTACTTCAATAAGATCGCGCACATGGGATCAACAAGTCAAGTAGGAAAATGTTACTGTGAGATCACATATAACACAAAATAATTAGGATCCTAAGAAATGTAAGTAACTTCATTAAAATTGTAATGTTAGTAAAGAGAAGACTATCCGAGATGTATTTAAGAGGTCTGCACGAGGAACGGATAAAAACGTAAAAAAACCATTAATTAGGCCTTGCCTTTTATACCTCTTAAAATGATGTCTGCGCCTCGCAAACAGTCAGTTGATGAAATGTCATCAGTATTGATATAATACGTAGAGAAAGGCGTGTCTTTGGATAATGAACGTATCCAATATCGGATACCCGTCAAAAAGATGAAAGAAAAATGGGATAGACAGAGAAGATATCAAAAAGATATTGTGCCAAGCGATCACAAAGGACAAAAGAATATTACGGATCCACTCGGATAACAATCTGACGAGACGTCTCCCATTCATCCCGGGGAATGGGAGGGAATAAACGAGATATTATTTGTCAGTGTACATAGCGGGAATACTTTATCACTTCGGACGAATCAATACGCGACGTGTTGCTGCGCGGTATCGCGAGTTACATGTTAATCATATCATATGATACGAGACATCATTTTAAAAATTTTAACTTATTTAAAAAATTGACAAAAGTAGAGCAGCAAAATTATTTACTAACGCGATAACCGTACACCTTCCAGTGATAGAATTAATAGTAAACCTTATTAAGTTAAGACTATCAGAAAACTACAGACACTTCTAGATGGTTGTCCAGGACAGGCGGAGTGTACCGACAAGAACGCAGTTCTTAAATATGAAACAAATACGGGTTATGCGTGGAGACTGCAATAAAAAATAGTATGAGAAGATTAATCTGGTACACGTTCAATGGTGGGTGCTAACTTGCCTACGGATTCAAAAGTCGAGGTCCACACAGACAGCCAGAAGTCGAACATATTATACTGATCAAATTGATGCGACTATGACTGTCAAATGTTTGTGTAGTGTAATCGGTTAATTCATTTCCCCAGATAGGAAAAGATCCAGGTTCGAATCCCGGTAGCGACAAAAATATTTTTCGATAAATTGATTTTATCTGTATATCTTTGTAATTGATACATTTAATTTGTATTTAAAAATATCAATCGAAAATACTCATGTTACTATAATATTTACTAACAGCATTTAGGCAGCATTTGTACGTTCAAAAAAATTTACAAAGACTAGATTATATTTTTCTTTTATTCGTATGAATAAATGTGATTACTACATGATGCACTCAAAAAATATATTGTCAATGTTGAATCGATGCGTAATTAAAAAATAAATAATTAAAAAAAAAAAAAACACAATCTTATTATTTTGTGTGGAAGTGTTTAAAATGGTAAAGTCACGTATTCGTCACACGGAAAAAATGATCAGTCAAGTCAGAGGTACGCGGTCAGTGAACCGAACGGGATAAAGGCGGGAATCAGGGCTAAACAAGTGACCGGAGTAGTTATACACGGAGAATAAGAAGAAATAATGGGGAGTGATCGGATATGGTAACCGAACGCGGTCGTTGACCACTTGCACTAGCAAGGCCGGGCCGGCTCGGGTCACGACAAAAAAGGTAAAACATGGCGAAGGTATCGGTACCGTACCGACAGGGAGAATCCAATCAGGCCGGCCAGGAATAATCATTTATTCCATATAAATACACGGCAGTATCTTAATGCCGATCTCACTGGGATTCGCCTATTTTCACAAAAAAACATTTTACACTCTTGATGGATTCAGATACAGTGAAACGAATTCATTTTAAAATAGATAAAAATGCAAACGAAGAGTTAAATAATTTTTAAATATTCTAAAATTAAAAAAAAAACATATTTTTATAATACAAAAGAAAAAAAGCAGTAAAACTTTTAAAAAATAACACTGAAAATTTATGTTACAGTACAAAATTACGACATGTATATATAGATTTATTAGTGTTGTCAATAGAAGTTAAAAATGAGAATAATTAGACATAAAAAAGAGAAAATAATAAAAAAATGTTTTAATGTTTTAAGAGTCAGTTATGAACAAAAATAAACAAATAAAATAACTTTTGATATATTACAGAGCGATGGAAAAGAAATAATTTTAAATTAAAGACTCAATAAGTAAATGGATAAATAAAGCTCAATAAGTAATATATTGGATAAAATCTCTTAGAAATAATTGTTCAAAGTTTACATAATATCAATAATGTTCTTGTCACGTGATGATAGCTTCCAAATAAGTACTCTGGAAGTTAGGTTGGTGGAGCGACCACACTTGGGACATATGCTCAACCAGAGTTTTATTCTTACATCATTAAAATGATATCTTTCTGAATATTTTTTACATATACAGGGACTGTCTTTCCGACCTAACAAAGAAACGAGACATTTTTTCTTCAAATTTATTTTTATTTTTCTACATAGTCTTATTTTAAGTCTATACACTTCGAGTAAGGAGGGTGGTCAAGTAGTTCAAACCGTAATTGGTAGATTTTCCCTTGGGCAACCGCTGAGATGTGAGATAGCGCATTGTCTTGGTGAAACAACATTTTTTTTTCTGCAAATGTGGACGTTTTTCCGCAATTTCTGTCTTCAGTCTGTCAAGTAATGATGGATAGTATGTTCCTGTAATGGTTTTTCCTTTTTCAAGATAATCGATTAAGACAACTCCATGGCTATCTCGTCTTTAATTTTTAACATCTTCATGTTGAGGTCGGAAATTTTTCAGACATCCCTCATAGTTTCGGGAATTAAATTTAAAACTTGGGTATAATAAAAGCGTACTTCTTTAACCTATGCAATATATATGATTCCGATGATTCTTGCATAAATTCCATAAAAATATATCCCCAGGCTATTGAAAAGTGCATTCGAGTTCGTTTTTATTGGCATTTTGATGTTGAATTTCAGTAGCCAGAGGATTCGTTTCAATTATAGATTGGGCTTAGGTTGTGTACTGTCTATTGTTCTAATATCAGTTTTGAATTATTTAGCTCGTCATTTTACAGACCGATTTGATTTAATTGATGGGTCCGCATTACGAGTTACGACAAGAGAGGTTCACTCCGCAGATTGAGGATTAAGTTGCGCAGCAGTTGTCCTCGCACACTACTGAAAGCCACGTGTCTCCGTCTCCGTCTCCGGTGAGCGCAAGTAAATTTGAATCTACCCACTCTATGAATCTACTCACTGCAAATAGTTTTTGTTTATGTACAAATCTTACCGTGAGTTTGCATTAAATTACTAAAACAGTGTCATTTACGAACGTGATAAAGAAACTATGTTTTATTACGTCACATTAATAATTTAAGCATATGATAAACATGATCGGACCTAAGGCGCTACTCCTAATTTACCGTTCGCGTTTATCTTTCGAGTGTTTATTCTTGATACTTGTCGCTTTTAATTTTTAAATACATAATTTTAGGCTTTCTTAAATAAAAAAAATCACTAAGTAAAGAATAACAATAAATAACGATACCTAACCTAACCTAACCCAACCTAGTTTTGAACGATCGAGGGATAAAAATTATAGCAGACAAAATAAATATTATAATTGAACAGTGCAGATAGTAAATATTAATGTAACGTCTAACCGAAAACACATCAACGAGTCGAAGTTGGTTTGCGCTTTGACAATCATATCACGTTATGGATAATTCATAAGAAAAATAGGGATGGGAAAATACTCACAAACACTAGCGGTACGGAGAAACTTGAATATGTTTAATTATTTAAGAGGGACGAACAGTTCACGATAAGGAGGAAAGAGGTTTAATTAATATTTTAATAAGAAGAATAATTGAATGGAAAAGGAGATCAAATACTTCAGGCGTATAATCTGATCTGATCTGTATGGCAAGAAAGATGGCTAATTAAGTTACGGAGATTAAACATATTTCCCCGAAGAGTCCTCCGGTGCAAGGAACAATTCATCAAAACTAATTTAGATTTATGGACTAGGCACTCACAAAGCCTACTGAGGTCCAATGTAATAATGGGGACCGCGAGTTGCACAAGAAACCTTCGTGGTGTATCACAAATGTTCACTAAAGGCAGGAAACAAAATACAACCCCCTTTGATAGAATAGTAAAAAATGTACGTATCGAATACGAATAATATTTTTATCCCGTGAATCTATATCCTAGCAGTTACCGCATTCACAGCGATAGACCTTACCCATGGCCCCTGCGATACTCCGCAAGCGACATGTACTGGCTACACTGGCATCCCTGGACGTGGCTCCTACAGCGGTCAGTTGGGCCGATTAACCGCACCATAAATAACCACATTAGGGATTCAATACTTTAACACGTGGTGGATTTCCTGTTTCGGCCTTACAACACACGATATTGAATACAAATGCAAGAATGGCACAGGGGCGTAGGATGAACGGTGTAAAAAATACATTTGGTCAGTATTTTTAATATCATTGATGTACGGTATATTTAATTTTTTTGTTTGAATCAGACCAGATCGGTCTAGCAGTAACTTTCAACGGTCGGGAGTGCGATACTTTTTCCGGGAGACCACAATGTACGAGTAAATCCCAGTTTTCATTACATAAATAAAAATGGATGTACTTTTAATATATTTAGAATAGAAAAGATTGTTCGAAATGTATATTAAGTATAAAAGTAATAAAGAACTGAATAACAAACTTTAAAGTTGATTTACAAAAATATTCGCGCCTTCCATGGCCGATTGTCTACGCGACCGACAAATATAACGTGATGATACGAAAGAACAGTTGACAAAATAATAATGTTTTAATAAAATGAATGCATTTGACAGACACAAAACGCTTCAACTCAGAATGAAGACAAGTGTATATGCGCACGAATGATAAATTAGCTGAACACAATATTTTTACCGGAAGATGGTGGTAGAGGTCAAGTACTTATTCCGCGTCCGTCGAAAGAAGCCAAGCACATAAATAGAGAAATAAATTAAAGTAGCAAATTTAATGGAAATTTCACAATAATTCTAGATAGCATTTGGGTAAATAGACACTTTTCAGAGAAAGCGAATCTCTCGCGTTAATTCTAACACAATAAGAGAAAGTAACGAGGGAGAGAAGAGAGGTACGGAAATGTCACGAAATACATACATCAAGAAATTGTATAACACAATACACGTAAAAGTTACTGTCAAATATCATCAAAACAATGCATCATTAAAATTCATAAATTGATTTAGGCGTAGGTACATCGAAAGGTTTCTCGAATATTGTTAAACGATTACAATAGATTTGGTAAAAAAAAAACATTCATGAGATTTAACTAAAGGATGTTTCTTTTTCGAATTGGCAACACTTTTTCCAGCGACAGCCAATTTGACAGCTGATAGCTGATTTGTGCTCAGTTTGGTTCGTCATTTCACCATGAATAGACTTACGCTAGAACAACGCTTGCAAATTGAGCAAATTTATTTCGAAAATCATGGTTCAGTTCGCGAAACTTACCGTGCGCTACGTCCATTTTACGGTCGACATAATCGTCCATCCGAGCAAGTAATTCGAATAACCACGGATCGTTTTCGCGCCACGCATACTCTAATTGATAATACGCATCCGCAGAGATAACGTACAGTGCGCACCAAAGAAGCTGTTGCTGCAGTAAAGCGTAGCATTTGAGGACCCGAATGAGTCGATTCGCCATTGAGAGCGCTATAGATCCACGATTACTGACTTTTACGTTCCCCAATTGAATGGCATTAATGTGGAAGAGCTGTGGTTTTAACAAGACGGCGCAACATGCGACACAGCGCGCGCCACAATCAATTTATTGAAGGTAACATTCGATGAGCGCATAATTTCGCATAATGGAACTGTGAATTGGCCTCCAAGATCGTGTGATTTAACACCTTTGGATTATTTTCTGTGGGGATGTGTGAAGTCGATAGTCTACGCCAGTAAACCATGAACCGATGAACGACTTGGGAACCAACATTCGTCGCGTTATTGCCGATTATTTCTCCAGCTGCTCCAAAAAGTGGTCTAAAATTGGACTTCCAGATTGCGCTTTATTTGAACCAGCCGCGGCGCCCATACGCGCGAAATATATTATTTAAACACTAATGGCATAAAATTATCTTTCCAATCAAGCCAATACTATGGCCTCTACCACGATTTTTATTTAATTTTAAAGTTCTGTACCTCTAAAAAGAAAACATCTGTATATAATTTTTATTTTTTTGATTTGTATTATTTATGCTATTTTAATGTTGCTCGCCAGTCGTATGTTATGAAGAATTTCGACCAAAAAATCATCAACTACAGTGCACTCTTAAGTTTTTAGGACCGTCAGAATATAAAATAAATCACAAAAAAAAAACTATCGAAAAAATACACCGGGACCTTCTGTACTATCACTGCATTCTTGTCGATATTTCTCCGATAGTTTGGATTTAGAGATATAGGTTTAGAAAGAACGGACACGCCCAAGGAGGTGGTAGATTAATTAACTAAAGGTAATAATAAATATACAGATATAAAATGATAGTAATAAAAATTGTTTTCATTGTTTTTGTTTGTAAAAAATAACAACATCGCGCACTAGCTAGTGCCTTTACCAATTTGATAAAGATGAAAAAAAAAAAAGCAACAAAGGCAGCGCAATTACACGACAGTTCTGCGGAACTTGAATTACCGGCATCGTTGCACCTTCCTCGGCTCCAATTAAACTAGTCGGTTGAAAATGTGCAAGAGACAAAATAATGTTTAACACGGCGGACATTATTACAATTATAGGTAATGCACCACTTTAAGGCTTTCGGAGACGGAACCACCCACAGCGACAAATATGCACAGTTAATTATCATTAATAATAATAATTGCGGAAATAATATCAACTTAAAGATCGACAACAATAAATTAAACTAGTACGATAATTTTTCAAATTAATACATCTATCGTTTCATTGTTTCAAAGCCATCTACTTTATTTTTACGAAATCTCAAATACCTTTGAGTAATCCAATAGGAGACGCCAGAATTAACTATTCATTTTTAATAAATTTTGGACTCATTGATACAACTTATATATTATCGAAAAATACTGTTGTATATTGATTTTATATGTATATCTTGCTAATTAATACATTTAATTAGCATTTAAAATATCACACACCTGTGTTCTGAATAATTACAACTTCACAATAAGAATATGTTCTCCTTAATATACCGTACTGATAGTGTTTACTTCGCAAGTATAATAGTATGATGCTGGCGTGTTTGTGCACGGGAATTCCCTGATACAACAAATGAACTTTGTATTTTGTCATCAAGCATTACTGATATGCGTGTGTGTTTCTGCCGTGTAGTTGTGGTCATACTAACATAGATTAGTCATTATATCCCCAAGGGTTTATTAGAACAATCTTTGTTAAATATTTTCTCTCCCTCGAAATAACTCGAGCGGGACAGAGATATGTACAAAAATCAAAAAAATATAAATTACGAACGCCATATACTCGTAAGTATAATTTATAAAAATGAAAACTAATGAAAATATAAGAATCAGTGTGAATCTCCTTCTTGGGCACGGGTTTCAGAAAAACACAGTTTACTTAACAAATTTAACTAAACATAACAGATGTAAAGAATGTAAGGAAAAGTAAAAAAAATAATATTTTTTTCAGAAATTCAATTAAGGTTTGGGAGTTCAAAAGGTAAGGGCCGGTTGTGTAATCAGTAGTAACTTTTTACTAATGCCCGTAGTACAAATCCTTTGCGGGTTGTTGATGCATCAAATTTACTACTGTATAGATGGAGATGTCTATAGGCGCGACAAATAATCATGAAATAAGTTTTATATTATGTATTATTTATGGATTTATTCGCCTAGGGTTTCGAAATCTGTCACTTCGGTGGTGAATTTTTTTCGTATTATGTGCTAATGTATATTAAACAACGAGATCGTCATCGGACGAACCCTCATCACTAAAATAGCGGAATATTGAATGATTAATTGTCGTATACTACAACTTTCAAAGTATCAATATGTCCAATGACTTTTGGAACAGCTGTGAAAAGTTCGTCATATTTAACTATTATCGGATATCGGAGAGAACAATGTTAATATTTTTTCACTAACGATCAAACAACCTGTCAATTTTACTTTAGTAACTTATTTTACTAAAGTAAAAAGTTACTACTGATCATACAACCGACCCTAAGGAGAGTTGATGGATTTGGCTAGGAACGAGATGCAAGTCTCAGAATACGTAACGGATTAATTAAAGCGAATGATCAAAATAAGTTAATATCATAAAAGTACAGTGATACGTCATTCTAGAATAGCACACGAAACTTAAGAAATGCTCGAGTTGAATATCGTATGTGGACGTGAGCATTATTTTTGCGCAAAGGAAAACGATGTTACAAAAACAAGGCACAATAACTATTATAAAAACGGGGCAATACCCCACGTCCTGCGACCGGTTTGAAGAGAAAATCTTACAACATATTTTAATGATAAAGATGATTTGGCAGGCTGCAGGTTAATTGAGGCATTCTCGCGATTTAACCGAAACCATTCCTTAGCCGCGGTTCGGTCACAATGGTCACACATAACTTGATCGAGTTATATTTTAATCAGAGAATTCCACTGACAAATTTTAAAATAAATGTATACATAGTCCAATGACTACCCCTAAATATTATGAATTCATTAAAAGTTGCCAAGCAGGTATTTCGTTTCATTTACTGGTTTAATTTCATCAGTTTCCTTTGAAATTAAAATTTGATCTTTACTTCTCACGTAACAAGCAGTTTCGTGTTACTGCTGGCAGAGTTGTTTTTCAGGCAATTTTTTAAAATTCGGTCATCACATATCATTGTTGTTAAGTTTTTCCAAGTTTTGAAAAGGAAGTACGTAAAAAAAAAACAACAAAATTTAATTAAAT
This sequence comes from Eubasilissa splendida, assembly GCA_031772225.1. Classification (NCBI taxonomy): domain Eukaryota; kingdom Metazoa; phylum Arthropoda; class Insecta; order Trichoptera; family Phryganeidae; genus Eubasilissa; species Eubasilissa splendida. The sequence goes on along the minus strand of CM062848.1, from coordinate 38,640,246 downwards.
TTCAATTTAATATATGTATCTACTTTTAAAAATGAAATTTTACACGAATTACATATGCTTTCAAGATGATGCTAATAGTTTAAATTATTATTAAGTATCGGATAAATAATTAATGACTTTATTTGTTACGTAGATCATGCGAGAGAGATGAAGGTTTGAATAGAAGAGAATGAGACGACAATACAATTGTTGATTTTCTCGCATTCGATACAAGTTTTAAACACAACTCGAGTCAGGAGTATTATCCACCTTTTTTCATATCGATATATTGGAATCATATGGAATGAAATAAACATGTGTGTTGTCATTTGAATTAATCAATCGAAAATTAAATCTCATTTATTGGGTACCCAATTCATATGTTTTGAAATCAGACAAAGTATCTACAAATATTTAGATAGTCGCTTAAATCAATGCTCTAATTTTTTTTTTGTTTAATATTATCGATTTAAAATGCCCCGTTGCCGTTCTGTTGATATGTATGTTTCATAATTATATACTATTTATGAAACAGACAGCTTTGTTTAAAATGCAATAGTCATATATAAACGAAATATTTAATTCTGACTTACATAAAAATAACGTACATAAAACGTTTACTTTGTTCAAGAAAACGTTGTTTTCCCTTAAAATCAGTAAAAAGACATACTATGAAACTTGCTACTAATGTTGTGAATAAGTTCAATAATAATTCATAACGTAAACTTAGTTTAAAATAGTAGCTGAAGTCTGAAAGCATGTGAGTAAATAAATATATTATTTTAAAACGTATGTTTTCACTAAAACAAAGTATTTTAAAAACGTCGAAAATTGATCATATGTACTGCAAATTGAATGGTTTATAACTCTATTATTTTTTAACATTTTGCTTATTTGGTTTAAGACAGATTTGTCTCCGTAATCTTGGCTTCAAGATTATAAGAAAATATATTTCGTTTATGCAGTAATTTAGTAGATAAAATTTTGTAGCATGCGGAAAATGCATATAATTGTCGCGGTCTTTCTTATTATGCTTGCATTATGTTAATTATGGCAAACAGCATTCAGTTTATTAGTTTTAAATGAGTATAAAGATGTAAATTGTTGAATAAAAGGTCAATTTTGGCAGCCTTAAAGACGCCCAATAGGTGCAGTAAGAAAATATATAGTTTAGTACGTTTCTCATAGGGATTGAACAAACAAGTTTGACGCGACCGACGTGTGCGTTCTAGCAAAATGCGGAGACGATTGGCAATGAAGTAGAATACAAATGAGTTGCAATGTTTCATACTATTGACGACTAGACAAAAATATAGCAATGGGTTACGCCAATCCGGATAATAACGGTTAGAATTTTATAGGGTCTTTTCATAAGATAAAAAAATATTTTTATTGTCCAGAATCTTTAGTAATGCACAGATTTTTTGCTTGTAAGCAGTGCACGCCCCTGTTCTATACAAAATATTAAAAAAATAATAGACTTGACCTTAACGCTAAAGCGAAAGCGAAAATGTGCCATAAATATGTTTTAAAAAAATAACTAAACTATCAATAAAATCAGTAAATATTACGACATCGATTGAAATAAAAATATTTGGAGGTGGCCATAATAAATTGTCATGCGAATACAAGATTGCATTAAGATTGCAGCCTTTACTGGAATAAAAAAATCAACAGTGCATGTTATTTCGAAAAAGAAACTACAGTTTCAGCCATACAAACTGCAAGTACGAAAATTACTATTCTTTACGTGAAACCTTAGCGAGAACGATGCTGGAACGTTTTGGAAGAGCGCGAACGCTTGGAAACATATTGTTTACTAATGAAGCACATTTTCATATCGATGGCTATGTTAATAAACAGAACATGAGATACTGGTACCCCGACAACCCAAGGGAACGCCATCAAAAACGTTTGCATTGTCCAAAAATGACAGTGCGGTGTGCAATTTATTCCTGAGAGATTATAAGCCCTTATTTTTTTAACCAGCAAGAGACAGTCACTGACGTGTACTACCGAATGATCGACGAGTTTTCGGTAACGCAACTGCAGCTGTTTCCCGGGTTCAACATAACACAATTTCAGCAAGACGGGGCCACTAGAGTTTCAATGGAGAAATTGAGGGGAATTTTTCCCAATAAATAAATCAGCAAGTACGGAGACATACCCTGGGCATCTTGGTCACCGGACGTTACACCGTGCAATTTTTTTTTTGTGGGGATACCGTAAGTCGAGAGTTTACAGCGACAATCCTCGAACAATTTTAGCCCTACAAGAAAACATCCGCCGTGAAGTTGCTGCCATTGAACCAACGCTTTGCTCTCGCGTGTTCGCAAATTTAAGAGGTGATTGCAAGAGTGTCTTGAGAGTAATGGACGGCATTTAGACGATATTGTTTATAAAACATAAAATCCGCATCGTTAAACTCAATTTTGTATAAATAAAATATGAGAATAACATTGCAGTTTTTTTAATTATTTAATATTAAACTTGAAGATTTTCTTCTGGACACCTTTATTATTATGATATCACAAATAACATTTTATATGATTATATGAAAATACAATAGTAAAGAAATTAGTAGGGATTACGATATCTAAGAATCATTTAAGATATCATATGCATAAAAGAGAAAAAAAGATTGTAACTAAATCGTAACGATTATGCAATAAGAAGCATAAACTACAAGAATAACATTATTTTTTTTATAAATACGCAGCACCAACGACCGATGCAGGTATTTCAAATCACAATTAGGGAACTATCGCAGGCAATAAATAGTACCATCACAATTCATAGAATATCGGCGCACAATACGTATAAAGGACACAAGTTGCCAGAGAAACGGTCTCCAATAAATCACTAGATTACGGAATCGACCAAACAATGAATCCGAGAAATGGCCGCAAAAAAACATCTCGTGCAGTACTCGGTCGTCTGCGTGCATTCGCATTCAGCAACAGCCCGGCTGGATTATTTTTTGCAGCGATAGTAAAATGCACAAAATAATGTGTATAGAAATGAAAACAATGGCTGGTTTTATATCCGTCTGGCTACTGGCAACTGTGCAACATTGTATAAAGTGGACGAACACTGTCGATGGAACGGTGGCGGGTGAGGGTTTCACGCTGGACATCAGCAAATCCTCGGTGGGCGGAGTTGACTTTATCGAAAGCCTCTATTCAGCTGTCACTTCGGAAGGAAGGAAAGACGGTAGGATGTCCACTCATGCGCGGTGGCTTCGATTTGTTTCGCGATTGACAAGGTAGTCTGTACATTATGTACGAATGAATATGTGCTTTCGATGTAAATTCAGGAGCATGTGCATCAGCAAGACGATCGCGCCCATTCGTGAAACACAACTCGTGCAACAATGTGCATTATTATACATTTTAATGCAACATGATTTGCATTTAAGGTGACAAAGTTAAGCATTTTAATGCAACGTATTTAAGATGAAAAAACATGACGGAAGCTGTTTGTTAAATTTTATGCGCCGTTAAATATTAAAAAAGTGTATTGAGCAGGTGCCTCCGACAGCGGTGATGCGGCGATAGTGAGTATGCATCCCTGAAGGTAGAAGGTAGAGGGTAGAGGGTAGAGGGTAGAAGGTAGCTGCGCTCGCGATGCGACAATGTAACGATGGACATCCGAATAAGGAAAGGGGAAAGTTGCCACTTTGAGGACTTCCCGCAAAGGACGTGCACTTACTCGGATAGCTTCAGCGCTTGTGCACTAGATACATTAATTCATTTGCCTGGAATTTTGAGGGGAATTCTTTTTAATCGAAAATACATTCATTCAAATGGTGACGGTCTCTGCATTAAATCAGTATTGTTCCGCAAACCATATTCACATACCGCTAGCAGAGGATAGAACGCCATATTATTTTCTGACCCTTACAGGGTATATATATTTTTTTCATATCCATATAAATAAAGGCTCGTAGATGCTTTAAGCTTCCTCACGTCTACCGTTTCCCTTCTGCTAAGTGTGTTCTGTTTAAACAAAATAACGTTAAATTATATTTATACGCCGGATCCCAAAACGTTGTCTGTCGTTTTATGGCCCAATTAAGAAAGTGAAATAATATAAAATGCAGACAGATTTAATAAACGCGAAATTGTGAATTCGGTAATGGGTTGAAGGTATTGCTCACTTGAGAAAATTGTATATCAAAAAATAAAACGCTAATAATACTATTGCCGTGAATCGTAAGCGATATCTAATACGCTACACTTTATTTGAATATTTTTAAGATGAAAAATAGAAAGTGTCCAAACATGATGATGATATTAGCTGTTCCGGCAGCAGCGTCTACCTGTCTATCCCGGCCGGGAACCAGCTGGCAACGGGCACCGCACACCGCACACCACGGGGCAACAAAGGAATCACATTCACCGCTGATGGAGCCTTTCCTCGTAGTGGGCCGTAAAACACCAAACTTCAATACCGAATAATGGTAATTTACGGCTGGACCCACATGCGAATATTCCCAGGGGAGGTGCTCGCGGGGGATACTCGTGAGGGAAGTCCGCGCGGGGCGGCCGCGTCGACAGATAAAAGGGGAAAGATGCAACCCCAGAGAAACAGGGAAAGGAAACGAAATTAAGACGAACCCAAAGAGAGTTTATAAGTACAGTATACGATTCTACTTTGTATGAGTAAATTAACCACCATTTTTCATTACGTTACGAAGGTAAATTTTATGTAATAATATTATATCTTCATTTTTGCAATGTATCATCGTTGTACGGAGTACGCGACTAATTTGTTTTCACCGATCATACAATACTCGATAACTAAAATGACATGCATTTGCAATTACATATTATTAAGACGAAGACGTTTCGGACAGAAATATTAAAATGTAAATTAATAACTTATGCTGTTGTTGGGAGTAGATTAATTAACTTCTAAATCACGAAACAAATTTTTTTTATTTTTTTTATCGTTGAATTAAAAATAAAAAATGCGAGTTGCATTAAAAAGTCTGGATTCAATACGTTTATGCCGTAAATAAGGATCACTGTTCACACACATTGTTCTTCTTCTTCTTCGTTATATTCTCTGTGGTAGTATCCTACGGCTAAATACTGCGCACTAATTTGTGCTAAATTATTTTAATACAAAAATTCATATTCGGATATCAGGACATATTTAAAAATATATATATATTTCTTTATCGACTCTACCACAAATCACAATTGAATTGAAATGATACACTAAACAATGCGTACAGATATAAAATGAAACATTGTAGATTATAGATTAACTTAATAAGTTTGTGTACTGCAGCATGTCTCATCTCATTAATATTATGCCTCAGTAGTAATTTAACCGGACACAGAACAAGCTCAGAGAGCAAACTCAACTAACGCGGGGTACAATCGTGTGTGTGTGTGTGTGTTATAACACACCCCACCCCATAGAGCCGGGGGATCCTCACACGCAACTCGACAATTTATGGACGGAAAAGAAAACAAAGCGAAATATGCCATTGATTCCGGTAAATGTTTCCTAACTGCGGAACAACTAAAAGAATTCAATCACATACAGTTATACAGGTTTGAAGAATGTTAGAAAATGAATTACACAACACAAACACATGCTATTGTAGGTAACAACAGAAAGACCTAATAATAACTAATCACGAAGAGTTTCGAAAAAATAGATACATACATAGTGTTAAAAAAAAAGGCTAAACTGTTCCAAATCTCAGTAGTCAATAGCGCGTTACGCCGGTGAAAGAAATCATTCAGTATTCAGTCACAATGAGGATGGCGGTAAATGTTAAAGGGATTATAGAACAACTAAATATGGGGATTATTTCTCAAATAGGATTACGTCACCTTGAATAGATTTAAAAAAAAATATAATTCATTCTGTGTACAACAGGAGTCAAAAGATGAAAAAAGTCTCTCTCTTTTACCAGAAAATAATACGTTTTGTAGATGATAGATATAACAAACTCTGGATAATATTTCCTCTTAGCAAATATTATTTGTAAATATAAATTAAATATATTAATTATAAAGATATACATATAAAATCAATTTTATCGAAAAATATTGTTGTTGCGCCACCGGGATTCGAACCTGGATCTCTTTCCTAACCGGGGAAGGTGCTTTATCCAACTACAACAGGTTCGAATCCCGGTGGCGCAACAACAATATTTTTCGATAAAATTGATTTTATATGTATATCTTTATAATTAATATATTAAATTCATATTTAAAAATATCACAGACCTATGTTCTGAATAATTACAACTTCACAATAAGAATGTGTTCTCCTAAATAAATATTATTTGTTTAAAGTTCCTTGGTATTTTGGATGAATGTTTTCTTTGCGATAGGTTTAATGTAATATTCTACTTGGCTAATTAAGAACCACGCGTGGCACCAATATCCATCCACCAGGTGTCATGTTCTAATAACACACAATTAAACTCGCCCCTTGAAATCATCTCCTAATAGCGTATACCTGAAGAATGAATCATAACAGATCATGCCGTTAAAGTAAACAACAAATGTCCTACGAAACTTCTGTACGGGTGTATGTCGTAAAAAGTCTCAGTTCAGGAGGAGTGAAGAGAAAATAGTGCAAGTAACACCACGCGGTGTGAACGAAAAGTATGACTGAATAGCGGCAGGGGACTGGTTATCCCACCGACGAGGGCGATGACGGATGAGGTGAGAAATGTGACGAAATTTCTCGGAAGGATTGCGGAAAGCACTGCAAAGTTAAGAGGAATAAGAGCAACTCAGAAGAGAATTCCCTGAAGTGTTCTACTATTGCCTACTTCCCCACTATAACTCAAATAAACGAAACTGATTTTCTGGATATCGCGCAAAATAGTAACTCAGAACTTCTATATTATACTATAAACTATACGCAAAATACTCACGGTGCAATGAATACCAATAACACTCCATAGTGTGCCAGAAAATGTGTGCACGGAGAAATTAATACAAGTGCGTGAATAATATGTGCGTCATATGAATTGGAGCAAACACTGCAGCAGAATATTCAATACTACAAACCAACAGCGAAATTGAAGCATTTTGGCCAATGAAATATTGAGAAAAATTACATATCTAGACTAGAATAAAATAAATATTGTATCGTTAGGCCAGAACAGAGTTGAATTTACGTTTGAAAGGGTTATGGTAATACAAATTGGACAACAAAAAAACTACGTATTAACATTATTTTTATAAATATTCGACCATGAGATACTAGCGAAATGAAATCGTATTTGGGCGAATGAAAGAGATAAAACTGATTCAAATTTTATCTCATAACAATTTTGGAATAAAGAAAGTGATCGACCATACGGGAGACAAATCAATATTTCAAAAGACAGTGTTATATAAAATCAATTGTTCCGCGGCTATTATTAGTCCAATTTGCTTCGTTGAAGACTAACTGGACACACAAAACCACACACAATGGATCCATTTGACTCCCCACGGGGTCTCAGATACGAAATAGATCTCGACGTCACAGCGTGTTACGGCATACCAGAGACAACGATAATTGATCGATAGACTTAAATCGGCGAAATGATTTATCGTCATCGGGCGCAGGCGGCGAGCGCGCAGCACTGTGACCAGACTAAATTGGGCAATTCGTCGTACATGATCCGGTTTAAACACGTGTTGCTGGAGACCTAGATTAGCAACGAGATGGTCAAGTCCATGTCAATGTTCGCTAAACGGAGTTTTAATTTTATTTCACCTTGTAATAAACACATTTGGAATGATTTGTATCATGTTAATAATATAATAATATTATTTACTTAAAATAATAATATTATAATACGAAACGCGCAATGATTGAACATTGTAAAGGGATTGATGCGGGTAACCGACCCTCACTGTTAGCCATTCTCTACAGTGAGTACAAATTATTGGACGCAATGGATTACCGCTGCAAACACACCGACCGGTCGAGGCATACAGAGACGATTGTGTGGACATTGTTGACATCAGAGATCAACAACCGTATCGCAACGAAAAATTTAATTTGCCTGAACTAATTGTATAAACTACGCAAATTTGTGTCCACACACACCAAAAAACACAAAGGATAGAACGCAGAATACATCTATCCTGCCACACAGCCGTGCTTTTCCACGTTTACGCCACATCTTATAAACACTTTGCATGTTTCAAAATAACTATACATTCTTCACATAATGTTACGTTACATTCGGTCATGTCACCGTGGCTTCTCGGGCTATTCCTACTAATCGCAGGTGTTGAACGCGAAAATAGTAAATTAATCACCAGAAATTATTCTGAATTTTTGACGAACCATTTCCATCTCTGTATTGCGCGGTCCGTAGAACCGCCTGTGACTTCCTCGACCTGGTCAGTTCAGCGAGTAGGAGTCTCCCTCCTCTCCGAACTTCCAGGTTTCTGATTATCATCGGCTTCTCCAGTTTGTCGTCCTCTACTTAAAGTGTGGAGAACAAACACAGAGCCCTGGGTATCTTCAACATTCGTTTCAAGCGCCGCCGCTCGCTGTCTCTCGCTCGTCATCCAGGTCCAAGTCTGCACACCGCACGGCCAAGTAGAAAGGGTGAGAAGGTGAGCGTCTTCGAAGCCGTATCTTGATGTAGAATCAGAAGCGGTCGGTCTGTTTCTCCAAACCGTGCTTATCTTTGACGTGACATTTTTGGACATTCCGATCACATCCATCGTCGTTGATTATATAGGACCTGAGATAATGGACATCATCTACCAAACAACAATGATTATATAGGACCTGAGATAATGGACATCATCTACCAAACAACAATGATTATATAGGACTTGAGATAATGGACATCATCTACCAAACAACAATGATTATATAGGACCTGAGATAATGGACATCATCTACCAAACAACAATGATTATATAGGACCTGAGATAATGGACATCATCTACCAAACAACAATGATTATATAGGACCTGAGATAATGGACATCATCTACCAAACAACAAATGTGACTCGTTTGTAGGTACATCTTCGTAACTGTGTAGAATCATTATTCGTTCAATCTAAATAACCAAGATAATATTTTCATATTACTAGCTATTAATAGGTCTTATTCAACTGAATGCAGTCTCCGCTTTACTGAAATTGTTTTATTTAATTGAAAATACTATAATACCCGTCGCGGAAGAACACCTCTACAATAAGATCTCGGGGGAAATATAGCGAGCGAAAGCTGCGAGCCGCGAGTACGCGGGTACGTCGGGTTCCTCATCGCTGATATAGACGCTTGATACGGTCGCAAATCTGGTTTACGTGCCGCGATGGGGCGATAAAGGGCTCATTAGGGCCGGCTCCGAGGGCGGCGGGGTGCAGCGCGGGGTGCAGCACAGGGCGCAGGATCACTTTACCATCACACTTTCGTAACTACAACGTTCCGCCCACAGTCGGCATTCTGCGAAAGTGAAAAATGCTTTGAAACTGATACACGACGTCACCTCGCGATAAGGAACCTGGTACGAAAAGACGCAATAAATAATTAAAACTAGTAAAGTACACTTTGAATCATTTAAAACACATATTAAACTCGCGCAACATTCGAAGGGCTATTTACGATTACATCTTCAACTTTTTAAAACTTGTTGCTTGTATTGTTATATAATGCGTGTAATTTTTAGTGATCAAGCTTGACACCATACGATGGCCAGCGACGGAGCGATGACTGACAGTAAGTATTCTAAAATCCGTGAAATAAAAAATTATATTTGACTTTGTTTATTAAATTCGTATGATTCATAATAGCATTATTATGTTTCTAATAAATTAGCCGTACAATATAAAATGATTCTTCAGTTTGAGATTACAATCAACGTTAGGGTTTACGAGTACGCGAGGAAGCGGCACACTCGCAGAGCGCCAGGCTGAATAAATGCTGGAAGAAGACAACGAGGAAGCGAGTCGGCGGTCGAAAGAGGCAGGAGAGGACGTCATGATGTTTCGTACAAGGAGAGGCAATGTTAAGAAACACTCTCACCTCCAATTAATGTGAATATAGATACTATAAAATATTCTTAAAGACATAAGTTACTCCGATATGTGCATCATGAATTGCATTCATGCATTTCACTCTTTACTCTGGTACGTATTATACGCTTTAAATGCGAAAATAGTTGGAAAATAAATATATCATTCTGGAATCACGCCGAACGTTACGAGAGATTTAAACAAGCGGATCGATGATCGGCGATGTGAAAATAAAGCGTATAATTTTTCAGACAGCACCTTTGCAAATGTTTAAAGCAGCCATTAAATTACACCTTAGACCAAATAATGAACGGTCGTGTGGAGCGAGACAGGCCGAGCTAATCACGCGCGCGCACGCGGGGTTAGCGTCACGTGCGTGTAATCATACGTTATTAATAATTGCAAATGGTATACATTTAATACACCCCCTGCCCCTGCCCCTGCCCTTGCACCCGTATCTACGATTGGTTTACGGTGATGACACGCTGCTTTACGGTGGGCGTCGGGAGTGCGCAAGATTAGTTCGCAGACGTGGCGGGAGGTCACAGGTTACGGGGGTGGTGCATATGCAATAAACGACTGTGCAGTATAGCATGCACGAAAGATACAAAAATTAACACTTTCTAATCTATTTTATCTAGACACTCGTAATTCACACTCTAGCGATAGAATTTTTTATTTATTAATTTGGTACCTATATAATTATATCATCTAAACAACACAGTCAAATTATCTACTTTAACACACATGAAAGTCTAACAAAGCTCCCTCCCTCTCACAAAAAAAAAGTATTCTAAAATGTATGTTTGTAGGGTAAACCTGAGGCATACGGACATGGGGGCAAACGGACACCCCCATAACGTTTCAAACAAATATACGTTGGCTGTCATTGAGTGTTTTTTTGCGACGTTAATAGTGTTGTGCTCCGTATAAAAACAATTATCTGTTAAAATCTCAATAATCTTTTAAGAAATTTATAAATATTTGTGATAACTGTCTTCATACTGGCTAGTACCAATACACAACTACTATATTTTTGTTATATTTAGATGAATAATTCGCAAGAAAAAAAATTGAGGTTATGTTTATATCGTGTTTAGCTATTTTGTCATTAGCGACGGTAAAATCATTTAATTAACTCCATCTAAAAAAAAATATAAAAAATTTCAGCGGTATATAGAAGCAAACGGATATCCGTATCTTATGTTAATTACTCCCCGTTTGTTATAGATTACAGTACGTAATAGGAAAAAGACATCCGATTGATGTAACTGGAGTGAAGAATTAATGTCTCTGACAGTAAAAGCTGTCAAACACAAACATTAAATATTCCAAGAAATACATCTCAAACTATTAACATTACCCAATACACATTTATCTAATATGAATAAATCTTCTTCGGAGAACTAAGCATCGTAAAGATCAGAAAGTGATTAAATGATTAAACCACTGATACATCGTTAATGGCTTCAAGTACGTTCGAGCAAATCAGTTCATTACCTGAACATACCGGAACATCTGGAGTCACAAAATCTTCAAGAAAAGGACTAAATTCAGAATCTTGACCACAAGCAAATTTATTTCTAAGCTATAAGGTAAAAAGCTACTCCAGAATGGAAAAAATAACTCAAAAGGAAAAAGAAGCAATGCTAAATCTCTGAAGAAAACCGAGAATTGTGATTCTTGTAATGATGGATATAAAGAAGGGGTAAATTGGTTCAGTGCCTTGAGTGTGAAGTCTGGTGTCACGAAGAATGCAATTTAAATGGAAAATAACCTTTTTTCAGATGTATATACAGTGGAACCTCTTAAAACGAGCATTTTGCATAACGAGCAAACAAATTTTTAAAAAACGGCTTTCAGCTACTCCAGCCTATGGAGCATCGTGTTATTTCTAACTTTAAGAAACTACACTAAAACACTCTTCGAGCGTTGTTTTGAGGTGACTGAAGGGACCGATCTCACCTTCAGAGAGTTTTGGAAAGATCACTTCTAGATCGTTGCTTACCTCAAGATGATTGACAAGGCGTGTGAAGGGATTACCGAGAGGACCCGCATTTCTGCTTGGAAGAAACTTTGGCCAGAGAGCGTTGTCGAATGTAACTTTGAGCGGTTTGAGACAGTACCTGTGGAGTCTGTAGATTGTGTCATTGGCCAATGGACTGGAAGTGTTAATAATGACATCGATGAGCTTGTGGAAGAGCGCAGCCAAGAGCTGACTACCGAAGAGCTTATGAAGTTGAATCATGTCTCACAGCAAGAACAAAAGAGAAATGGGAAACTGTTGCGTCGTACATTGAGAAGCGTCACCCTAATAGTGCGGTGGCAATGCGCGCTACAAATATATTTAATGATAATGCTGTGTCACATTTTCACCAAATTTTGAAGCGTCGGCAAAACAAATGTCTCTAAACAGCTTTCTAGTAAAAAATAATTAGTTAATTGTCATAAATAATAAGTCATTTTCTTTGAATAAACGTTACAAATAAAAAAATTTAGTATTTTTTCGGCACGGACCGCATTATCGTATTTTACATTAATTGATATGGGAAAAATTGTTTCGCTTAACGAGTGTTTCATATTACGAGTAAGATTCTGGAACGAATTATGCTCGTTATGAGAGGTTCCACTGTAATGTAATATTAAAGAGAGTGATTAGAGAATAGCGAATAGGAAGAAGAAATACATACATCCATTTACTAAATCTTATATATTTTTTTAATCGTTCTAAATAACAATTCATATTTTTACAAGTTTTTTCTTGTACTTTTCTCATTTTATGGGTGTCCATTTTCCCCCGGAACTAATCAATAATAAACCTGAAAGAAGACGAAGAGTAGGTGAATCCAAAATGAAATGAAACCCGATAGAAACAGCTGGTGGAGATGTATTCTTGAGGACAAGATCCGTACTGGGTTGTAGAGCCAGGGATAATGATGACAATGAATCTAAAAAATGTCAATTTATTTCTAAAAGATAAGCTATTAGATTATATTAACGTTATTATAATTCATATCTCATGTAAAACATTCTAAAATATAGTTAATAAAATGTTATCATACATTTTATCTTATAGACAATTAGCCGTCTCGCATTAAGCTATACCTATTGCATTAAATGTTTTCTAAATCGGAATGTCTTACTAAAATTAACCAAAACACTTAAAATAAATGTTTATTTTATAATTTACTGTATTAAAATCGTGCTAAAAGTTCGATATCGACAGCGAATAGCTGCAATGCTGACGGAATATGACATCACATTCTGCATAACGGTTCGCACAATATAAATAACGCAGATAAACGTGAGAGAAGTATCGTGATATCCCATAAGAAATTGCATTTCACACAAATGTAAAATAGATTTTTAGCGTTATTTTCTCTCTGGAATTAACGAATGTGAAATGATCCCATTGACCGGAAGAATCTCGCGAAAATCTGAGATGATTAAAATATAGAACACGATGTGTAAAATACGGCGAAGAGTTACAAAATACGACCGACCCTATAACTAATGAAGGATCGCACTTCGCACTTCGCACTTCGCACTACGCACTACGATCAGATGGATAAACATCTCCACAGCTGCAGATGGACTGTAACAAATCAACGGCGGCATTAATCATACCAATTGCGAGGATTACGACTCGGTGCGCGGCGTGCGTTAGAACTCGTCAAACAATGTTGCCAACACATTGATAATAAATAATAAGTAAGATTTCTGTGCGGGCAATTGTAGACTTTGATTAATGGTACGCACAGTATCGGCCTGAAACAATTATTATTGCGTGGTGGGTTCGCCACAGCCACAGTACATAAAAAAGTTTCCCACGATACAATTATCAAAAATAATGATTTATTAGAACGAGCAACTTTGCCTTTTATTAGATAACGATTAAATAATTACCCCGGCATGTACTTGTATGAATATGTATATTAGGGTTCGCGATAATGAATGATGTTTGTGTGGGTGTGTGCGATGTATGCGGACTCCAGATTAGACAATTATATAATAAAAGGATTACAGATGATTTAGGTCCCGAAGCAAAGATATAGAATGCATGCTGCAAATTATTATGTTTGGCCTGGCAAAACAAAAACACCCCGCTTCCCCCTACTCATAAAACTCCTATTTTAAATTGACCTAAATCAGAATTTCGGGCAACGACGGATAGGAGCTCCTACTATAATATATTAATTATATTAAAAGACACATAACGTGCCCTTCGGTTGTCATGCCCTTCAAGCCGGGGTGGACCTTGGACGCCTCCTTTGGTTGATGGAATGTCAGGTGCACGTGCACACAATGAAGGTAGACCCGCCGCTTACCCAGGACCGTTCATAAGCAAAATCTCCCATATGGTCTCCTTCTCATTCACCTCCAGGAAAATGCCAATAGGCAGCTGTGCAATTCCGTCTGGCACTGAAGTGACAAAACGGATCCTCACAGTCGCCATCACAAACACCCTCATTGTCCTTGACCTTTTAATTTGTTCAGAAAAATTTTTAAAAATATATTTGAGAAAACATAATGTATAGACAGAATCATTGAATACAAAAAACATAGTACATAAGAAATACTAACATACAAATCTGTAGTAGAATAAGCAGTTGAATTAAAAAATGGCAAATAAAAATGTCACAGAGTTACATCTTTTCAGGCATAAACCATAGCAGAGTAGGGAGACAACATTGTCAATGGAGGTGTAGTCGGGGAGCCGTGGGGAAAAAAGGAAAAACACGCCCCCGAAAAAGGGAGAAAGACAAAACAAAATAATAATGATCTGACTTGTCATCAGAGCACCGCAGCTGGCCGTTCGTTCCCAATGTGACAGAAGGAACAAACAAAAAAAAACCACTGATATTCGTATGATTAGTTAAAAGGCGACAACAAAATAAAAAAGAAGTAAAAGTGAATAAAAGATTGTCACGCGTACTTTCAAGATTTTTATTAAGATTGCGGTGTATTGAGCTAATCAAATCTGTTTGTATATTTACTGTGTACAAATGTATTAGCAATATGAATATGGCTGTGTTCGTGAACTTTGCTAGCAGGGATTTAAGCATCGCATTTTATCGATATGACTTGCCAGAAAAAACAATCCGGAACGATGATGTCATTTTAATATATAAATGATGCAACTCTCATACGACAGATGAAAGGCTTCAAATTACTGACAACGTTTTATAACACGAATCATACATCATCAGTCTCTACATTTATACCAATCGAGATGAATAGTATCTGTGATAACGTAAAAATGAGAATTATAAACTAAATATGTAATAAAAAATAACTTGTAAACTAAGTTAGATTTTTTTAAATTACTTACCAATGCGCGAAATTACATTTTATATTTACACATTTTAACAATTATACTGAACGTGCACAAGAAAAAACTTGACTAAATTTAGATCAGTCCCCCAAAAGAGATGGAATGAACATGATAAAACTAGTAATTTTTTGAGAGTCAAATAGCAACAACAATATTTTTCAATAAAACTGATTTTATATGTATATCTTTCTATAATTAATATATAACATTCAGTTACACAGCAATTTATTTTAATGCAAACTACTTTTACAGTATGTCTTCAATCGTATTGCCACGCATAGCGATACATTATCAGGCAGGTTAAAATAACACGCTCAGTACTTAGGCTGCTGTGTGGGCGGTTGTACAGATAGTATATAAATAGAGCTTCCTCGTGTCGAGCTGGTGACTGAACGAACTTAAAACCCAAGAGCGGCGGAATGATCGGGCACGATAATTTGTAAAACACATAATGTCGAGTGACCGATCCAATCCATTGTTAGAAAATAACAAATTTTACAAGCAAATATGAACTAAATATTAAAAAAACATTAATAGGAGTTTATCAATTTTAATTATCAAAACGAAAAAATGCCACGCTTATCAGATGGTTGTTCAACAGTTTAATAAGGGGTTGCGTTTGAAATGTAACAACTTTAGACATATCAAATTCCCGGGGCGGGAGAGGGGGCCTCGCGTGAGTTATGCTCCGTACGGCCCGGCATTACACTGCCGGTACACCTATCGTGAAAGCCCATAAACACTCGTGCATGAAAGCAAACATTTTCAAATGTTAAATATGCAAGACTCCCATTCGCTCATACGCGGGAAACAGTTTTGTGAGATAGATAACCTTTGGAAAGACATGAAGTCGAATACATTGGAGATGAAGCGTAACATTGATGAAGATGACTCGGAACGATATCGATGATGTGATCAGTGTGTTCATTAATCGCCGTAGTCTAAATTTTAATGGATCGACGCGCTCGACAATATGAATTGGGTTTTCTTGTTCTCCGTCTATTCTGCTCCTACACACCAAATGAGTAAACCATTCAAAATTGACCATTCAAAAAACCATTCAAAGACACTTGAATTTCTATATCCTCGAGTGCGCTAGCGCTATTCCAGTATGGTCTCCCGTATATAGACCCACAGAGAAAACGTATACAGCGCCTGTTGTACAATTTTGGTCAAGAACCACCGACTGTCGTTCGACAGACACGGTCAGTTGAAGCAAGAGGCGTGAAGCGTTCCTTTATGATATTTAGTTATGGATGACTCCTACTTACTATACGTAATACTTACATTGGAAATAATAAACCGTCATAAAAGGACATGTAAATGTTTTAATACATTCGATGCTGTTGACCTGGTATTATAATCCAGTCTCAATTGAAAAGACATAAATATTCTTGCTATTTTCAAACTAAGATAAATGTTTGTGCTATGAAAATAGGACTAACTTGATGGCCTCCTGGAACGAGGCTCGAATCCCCGATCACTAACTATAAGCACGTCATATTGAATAACAGATTGTACTAATGGACAGAACAAAACTGATTATGGGTAAGGAATGATGTATATTTTATATTGTAGCTAATTATATATTGTGTTAAGTGCTAAATATCTTTAATTTATCTAATTAGTTCAAATTTATCATAATTTCCAAGAAACTTGTAATTTGACTCATGTTCAAATAACTTTCACGTTAAAAAAAAATGCACATAAATATTTATAATGTTTATAAAATTTATTTTGCAAAAATAACATCAATCGGAAGGAGAAACATTTATTGTTTTAAAATTAAATAGATAATTTATGCTTTATACACTGAATAACAGCGACGAATTTTTCAGTCATCTTAACTGACACCACTATATTTTAAATAAAATAATGTTCATACTATTTCAAAGCAAACCATTCGACATACATACAATATTAATTACAACGGAGATTATAAACGCCCAAAAACGCGACCGCCCTCGAATATCGAAATGAAAAAATATCGCGACAGACAAAACATGCGACAAACGACACGGATAGGAATAAGACGAAAGATTATCCCCGCGTGCCATACTGCCATATTCTTTACCTACGACTACTTTTCCGGTGTACTTCTCGATTATGATGAAAAATTGGTTAACGAACAAGACTATCGTTCTATCAGTGTATCGTGTATCGTATCCGAATAAGCCAAGACCCACCGACCAAAAGACAGCTTCTCGACCGGCGCGATCTATGATCGGATAATCGGATGCGTGACCGCCCTCTAATTAAGAATGATCGACTTCTGAGTAGAACTAAAGTTAGCAGCGCCGCTTTCCGCCGCACGCAACGCTCATCAACCCTTATTAACTCGCCCCTAGCAAAAACTATAATAGTATTTTACCCACTATTTCCCCGAGGCATAAATTACCGGAGAAGAATTCTCCAACTTAAAATGCAATTGAAGGCAACGTTGACGATCATAATATAATACGTTGTCAGATGATGATGATGCTGACGATGTTAATGGAGGTTTGAGAGACGCATCTAGGATGATGTTGTGTCCAGTATGTATCGATTGATACAGACGCAAGCAGATCCGGATCGCGTATATACTTTAATTATAAAAATATGACATGAATATATTCTGTAAGAATGTTGCCTGAATCTTATAAGTATTATCACTTATCTATCTAACCAAAAACGCTTTTACGAGATATTTTACGTGGAGAAATGCATTTGTGAGTGATATTGAAGCACTTATTAAGCTTAATTCTATTGCAGAATAAAAACAGTTTATCACTGGTTGAGATATTTTTCAACCTTGAAATGCGGTTGAATTATCATGCAAACTTATAGTTCAGCACTTGTAGCACGTAGCGCATGTACGAATATTGGAAAGCGATGTAGGACCTGATTATCCTCGTCAAGCAGCTGGGCGCGTATCGTAACTGAGTGAAAAGGGTGGAGAGCGATCTTTCCGTTTTTTGCTCAAAATTCGAACCTATGTAATATAAGTTATTATTACAATTGACGTTCCAATGTGTGAAAATCAGACTACTTCCGGTCATTTTTGACATTATTTTTTAGTATCAAAACTAGACGGAATCGGTATAAGGAAGTCAAAACATGTCTCTCTAGACGTTAAAACATTTTTAATGTTCTTAGAAAGGACTTTTATAAAAAAAAAACGTATATTTCCGATTCTCACTAAAAGAATACTAAGAGAATAATACTTGCACTGGAGATGTTCTTGCACTCGGCATTTACAATCAACATAATTTAAAACGATTATCATTTGTACAGTTTATTATGTTAATTAATATGGTTAATTATTTCTAATTTTGATACAGTTAATTCATGGTGGAATTACATTTTAATGGTTTAATTAAAACACTTTTTTTCCACTATTTATATGAATTACACATGAATTAACAGTATCAAAATTAGAAGCAATAAATAATGGAAAAAGTGTTTTAATTAAATCATTAATATGGTTAAATTAATTTTAATTATTTATTTATTTAATTCTTAACATAGTCTAATATAAACAAGATTAAGTATTTTCTTTTACTAAAACTTATATTTTACATATTTAGTCAGTTTCATTTTAAATCTATTTAATTTCTCCTCCTTTCTTATGTTTTCTGGAATTTCATAAAAAATCTTCATCGCAATATACATCATCGATTTCTGAGATTTTGGCTTCTTCCTGAATGGCAGTCTCAGTCTATCCCCCCCCCCCCTTGTACGATGTTCGTGCTCATGTTGATTTACATCAATTTTTCGTGTAAATTCCGCTGATATTTTCTAATTGAGGATTTTTATAAATAAATACCGTTATATTAAAATATATCTTCTGCTTAATATCTATTTTTTCTGAGTATTATTCTCAAAGCTTTATTTTGCAACACTCACAATTGTTACATTTCCTCTTCGTTAGCCAAAAACAAAATACCTGTGCAGTAGTTGATGTGAGCCATGTTATAAGCTTGACTATTAAAATAACGTGACTAGATGTTGAATTCGTTAACGCGTATTTCCTATATTACGTGTTCATTCTTCTGAGCCCCGAAATATTGTGTCGTATTTTCCTCATTTTTAAACTTTTAATTAATCGCTACATCCCGAATTTATTATTAATTCAACTATTAATAAGTACAATTGAGTTCGAAGGAAAGTTATAAAAATCATCTAAACGTGTTCGGTAAATCGAAGGTGTATTGTATTACTCGAGATTTTACACGCACGTGTGTACCTTCTTGCACGATTTTTATTATATATTTTTTTAAATACAAAAACTACCCCATTCTAACGACCAGATGGCAGTTGGTTACAGTTAGGAATCTGCATAGATCCCGTTCGATATCTGTTGCGCGGATCGGAGAATCGGTCACGTGCCGCGTTCCACGGGTAGGGGGTAGGGGGTAGTGCCGGCGTGCTGGCGTGCCGGGGATGCGGGCGGCCGGAGCGCAGGAGGACTGTGGGAAGCGCGCCGTGAGAAAGCGGACCTACTCCTCCCGAGAGCCAAATGATGTGCAGCGGGATAAGCCGGTGTTTGCATTGTTGTCGCGACATTCCTGCTGAGAATAGTGTTTGTGATACTAAGTATAGTACCAACCCACAGATCCGAAAGAAATTAATTGTCACAAGTATTTATTTATTGGGTTTTCAAAACGCTTGCTTTACAAATAATATTATCAATCAAGTTATATATATATATCAATACAAATTAAATGCCCCCATTAGAAAAAAATACATACAGATAAACTCAATTTATCGAAAAATTATTTTAGCTACCACCGGATATGAACCAGGATCTCTTCCTATCTGGGAAAGTGCGATAATCAATTACACCACGTAAGCCTCGTAAATAGAATATTTTTCGATAAATCGAGGATGTCGGTATGTATATCTTTCTAATTGATGCATTTAATTTGTATTAAAATATCACAGAACTATGTTCTGAAAAAATTACAACTTCACAAGAAATAATGTGTTCTCTTTTAAAAAAAAAAATATTTCGGCGTTTAAGAAGCATCATGACGTAACTCATTTTTGATAACTTTTCAGCATATAGAAAAAAAAAAAGTATTTTAACTTCGTCAACTTTTTCACCTGGATCTCAATACTTCAACATTATTTTACAGATTGTTACAACGTATTTTAAGTTAAGGGCAATTATTTTTAAAAAATCAATAAGTTATGCTATGTTGCTGTAATTTTTGTGAAGTTATGTTGTAGACAAAAATTAAATTTCTATGTAGGTTCAGGGATAATTAATATTACAAAATTGAAAAACATTAAAAAATATATTTTTAATTAAAGATAAATTATCTTAGCTTATATACAGTAATCATATTTCACAGATATATACACTTCACTTGTTATATTCTTCATTTTGTACTTATAATACAAGTCACACTGATCTTTGCGAGAGGTGGAAATACTGATTCTTTCTAATTTATACTTTCTATCAAATACGAATCTGCTTAAAGGGGCAAGTTTCACTTCTTTGCATTTGTTTGTGGAAATGTTGTAAAGTTAAGCCTTCGACGTTATGTCAGATTGGAGGTACAATCTCCTTGTTGATTGGCGACAATAATTTGATGGCAATTTGGGAATATCCTTTATAAACTTGTCCGAGTGGTCATGATTTTGATTTAAATACACAAAAAAGTGCAACACTCAACCACCCACTGCAACATCACCCTCCTACAGATCGTCCGCGGCGACTGCAAGTGCGCGTGTTGTGTCATGATGCATCACGATACAACGTCAGTTGTGCAGTGATAAAAGTGGCTACAGTGGCTTTACAGTCGGCTGAATCGTGAAACTACGTTAGGCGCGAAAATTTTAATCCAACCATACTATAACTCCATTTTTCTTGTCATGCTGCTTCTTAGAGACGTCGATTTATCATATCACTTCGCAACATCCAGTCTGTAAAAATATTCAGTCACACTACTACACATTTTTATAACATTCTGCCCTTAATTAATACAATTAATACAGTGGCCAGGGATGAAACATAACTTAGAACCAGAACTAATAGAGATTATTTCTCAAATCTTCTTATGTACTTGTGGAACCATTCTTTTCATATTAACTTTATTATAAAATAATGCAAAGTTTACAAATAAGGGACACACACGTTGTGATTAGCTTACCTCAAGTTAGATTCGATCAGAGAAGAACAGTTTTTATTTTTAAGAGAGATGCGTACAATATCTTACATTTCACATAGCGTACACACACACACACATTATCTTTAGGTCTACAACATTTAACATTATTTTACTAGCTGGTTTTCCGTGTGACGCGGGACTATTTACCCCGGGGCGAACGTCATAACGTTAGACTAAACAAGCACGTCACTAATGTTAATTAAATTGTATTATTATCTATCAGATGACGCGCGACATACGCTCTTGGGTATTCACTGGGGAATTCAATCTTCGAATCCCGGCCCAGTTTACAGTATTTGTGAATCCCGAGATTAGTATCTTTCCCGAAATTTTGTTCAACGACTCCATATTTACTTCAATTGTGTTTGTTCTTTCTGGCTTTTCTATATGAATGTAATATTAATGAGTAAATGTAAATAACCTTTTTTTAATCATAAAAATCTAATCCCGATATCCCGAGATTGGATTCACTAATTGGTATTTTTTGGAGCGAATGCAAACTGGATAAATAAATACGAGCCAATACTAATTAGTAATAAATTACATAAACTAATTTTTAAAATAATGTAGTTTTATATCTTGCTTGTACAATGTCATCATCATTAATATAATGTATTGGTTCTATTCACATTCAAGTGAATTAAAAGTAATTTTACTAGTAGTTTAATTACTGTCAATTTGCACATCGACATGAACGCTTCATAAACAGCTGTTCATTTAGCGGTGTCTCGAGACCTAATGTTTGTTCAAAGCGTTAAATCAAAAACACATAATAATGGAAGTATGCTGGCGTTCGTTACATAACACAATGTTGATGTTCTACAGTAGGTACCTAAATATTTCCGCAAGGCTTGGAAGCAGAGCTCCCTTCCCACGTGACTCGGGAAGCAGGCGCCGACCCGGCCACGACACACGTCCCGGAAGCGGATATTGACTGAGTTGTGGTGAGACCGCAAATCCTCAAGAGCCTTAATAAAACAATGGGCAAAAACAACCATTATCAAAAAAAAAAAAAACCTATAACTCTTATAGTTCTAAACTGTCGCAATGTGCATTTCTGAACGTTTCGATGAAATGAAAAAAAAAATACAAATTGTCCCAAGCTTTATACATAATTATGTCCTACAAGTTTAGAAATGATTCCAAGTATAAAAACCTGCGGCATCATACTTACCTTCAAATATTAGAGGAACAGTAATAAGTAGTAGAGATACAGAGTGCCGAGTGTTGGGATATGCCCAAAACATTTTGGATTGTTGCAACAGTATACTATAATCACCATAAAAAAGTACACTTGTCCGATGACAATTGGTAGATAGCAAACTACCTGCATCTCTGGCCTAGGAGGAATCCCAATCAACGCACGGAAACGGGCAGTTTAACACATATTACGATTATGTCGTTCAGCTTCTCGCAGACAATCCCTCGAGCAGTGGTAAAAATACACTGCGCAGACAACCAGAACACGTGAACGTTGGCAGGGAGGCGACGCTCACGCCTTTTACCAATTAAAATGATTTATTAAAATAACTTAACAAAAAAATCTAATGGGTAGTATTGTATTTATTACACAATTTGTAAGAAAGAATTGTTAATCTCAACATCCGCTCCGCCAACAGTGGAATGAATGCAAAGGATTATTGTTTTGTTTTGAGTCCGCCTTCATTTAAACCTGTGATCTTTGAATCAATCAGCCAAAATGTTAACCACTAGTGGCAAGACAAAAAAATGTGTCTCTTTCTTTAAACCGTAATGTTATACTTGAATAAGCCTAGAAAGTAATATTGCTACGGGCAGGCCGCGTCGCTGAATGGCATCCGAGAGGAATCAAGAAGAGGCCGAAATACGCGGCAGCGAATAATAACAGAAAAATGGGAGACACTTGGGGAGGTCTTCATCCAGCAGTGGATACACACGACCGATAAATGTTTTCACATCTAACATAACGTTTTGAGGTAATGATGTTGTATAGACAGAAAAAGAAATACACGAGTTAAAACGCTGACCAGGGCGGACGTCTGCGCTCTGGATGGAATAAAGAAATTCTTGAATGGTATCCCCGAGAAAAAAAAACACCTAGAGGAAGCCCAAAGTGTCGTCGAAGTAATCGTAGTAGTGGGAGTGATATAGCAAAGATTGGCGGAGGACCGAAGAGAGTGGCAGAATCACGGGAAGGCCTATATCCAACACTCGCGAGAGCGAGAGCGAGCGGGCTCGGCGGGCACCGCTAGGATATAAATCTGCGGAGCATCGCGGGAAAGGGCCCGGCTTATCACCTCAGATGATAATTATCACGTGTGGTGCGCGGCGCGCCGGCCCCGCCCACCGCGCCCCGCCGGCCAATGGGCGGCCGGCCACGCCCACCCCCCTCCCGGCCCCGCGGACACCAGTTGCCGACATATCGGGATGATTGTGTCACGACCGATGATATTACCAAATTACACAAATTAGCCATACTTTTATTTTGGGCAATGAGGTATTCACTAACTAAGATGCAATCTTCAACATTATTTATTGTTCATATTTGAAACGCGTAACTTCATCATTAGGCACTTTAAATATAAACTTTTTTCAATGACTACATTCCAACTCCGCTCGACTCCTTCGTCAGGGCAGAATAAAATGAATTCATCACTTGTAATTCTGTTTTCGTATTTGCATGCATTAATAAACCTCCCTTACCTCACCCGAGACACTTGACAAAGTCAGACAATGATTAAACATTTCATATAATAAGTGTCTTAAAAACATTCGGCCAAATAGTGTGACTGAAGAAAAGTTATCGTCCAAATATGAATTAGATAAAATACGATATTTAAAAACAGATTAATGACGCACTTTATAATTTCTAATTTTCCAATCATTTCTAAAGTCCAAAATAAAAAATTAAACGCAATGCCAGGTTGATAAAACTGATGACTACTTGGTGACGTCA
The DNA here is from genome assembly GCA_031772225.1 of Eubasilissa splendida. Classification (NCBI taxonomy): domain Eukaryota; kingdom Metazoa; phylum Arthropoda; class Insecta; order Trichoptera; family Phryganeidae; genus Eubasilissa; species Eubasilissa splendida. The sequence goes on along the minus strand of CM062848.1, from coordinate 38,615,831 downwards.
CATTTCGCGGTTCGGTGAGAAAAAAACACCGAAAAATATGCGATCTATAAAAAATGTATTTTAGATGATGAATTTCTTATTTAAAATTATGAATGTTCCATATTTTATTGACTTATTTCAAAATCAGCTATAAAACTTTTTTTTACAAATTTGAATTATACCTATATATCTTTGGATTCGGAATAAATTTTTTAATTAAAAATATCTGTTTCATTTTTAAAATACGCTTTGTTAACTAACTAGCAATATTAAGTAAAATGTTAGGGTGATCAAAACACGGTATAACGCGAAATGACTCAAAACCCGCCATGTTTTTTTTAACATACTGAAATACATATTAGGATTCAAATTAATATAATAATTAACGTAAATAAATGTGGTGACCTAACACGCGCCCATTGACATGGCCGTGTAAGGGCTCACCTATCAACCATATATCGCCCGAATTAAAGCGAAAAATAAGCAGACGCAAATAAACAATTAGCACCAGAGACAGATACTGCTCAAGCAACTAACATCACTTCTCTCCAGACCGTCATATCACTGACATCACCATTCAACCGTATCTTCAGCGAGCCACTTCCTCAATAAACGAAACCTTGTCAGTGCTCTTTCATTTATATACCCTGCTCCAGTCACAACAGACACTCCACACTGCCACATACAACCAACACGCGTGAGACAAGAAGATGTTAGAAGCTTCTGTCTCACAGCAACATAACCTTCAGACACAATCTCAAGTCGGTAATAATTAGAATAACCTCAACACACTCACACACCACCAACTCCTGCACACATAATAATTTTATTTAAGATGAAAAATATTGAAAGTCAGCGAGTCATATCATAACAATTATTTGCGTTATGTCAATTGCTATATGGCGAGAGTGGCCGTACAAATATATTTTAAAGCGAGTAACTAATCTTGCAAATTAAACAGTACTTCCAATAAGCCTTTGTTCACTCTTATCAGATAAGTGGGATTCTGCCTCGTGATAGTCAATTAAAAATTATCATATTGCTGACGAAGCGTTTTCAAAGAAAATACAATTTCACGAAAAGATATAATTCTGTAGGAACTTTATTTAGCTTAATAATGTAATGTAGGTGATCTCAAATAATTATATATATATAATATGAAGAAAAAAAACTGTCGCTCTAGTCATGTCGTGTCACGGTTATACTGTACTGACTTATTAAAAGATATCCATCTATCCATTGTTCATCAATATTGTGAACTAATATGTCACACCTTGTATAAATTCACAAAATTTATGTAATGATAACTTCTACAGTATACCTTTTCGAATCATGAAATACGTCAGCCACGCCGCCATCCGTCGTATTTCATATTTACATATCTATAAATAAAATGATATCATTCATAAATCCAAAGACATTATAATAATGATGGACAATGCGAGGAATAACAGTCCCTCAAAATGTTATAAAATTAATAAAAACGACCTAAAAGCATAATATTAACAATGATAAAAACTAAACCGTGGGTACCCCAAATAAATGTAATCAAAATATACATTTCATTCTGTCTACTAGGCTAGTTTTAAAAATATTTTTTAAAAAACACAGTGTAATCGACCACAATGAGGTGATAAAGAGTCTATGATTACGTACCATTGTAGAATTGATGTTTTATACAACAATTTCCAAGCAGGCATAACTTAGTGTAATGGTACTAAATAATAATTCCAATTTACAGAATATGCGTAGGTAAGTATCGTAAAAGCATAATCATATCGGTTAAACGTATTTATTTTAAATTGACATATGTACAAGATTCCAATAATATTCTTAATACATATGTAACTAAATTAGGTTATTGTTTACATAGTAACTGTTAATATAAAAAGTTAAACCATCTTCAGCCACAGATGTATTGCCTATCTAAGCGATACACATTTCCCGGCCCGAGACTATCCAATAGACAATAATAGACCGTATTAAATTGGCATAAGGAAATGTAAATGTGGTTGCGGATGCAAGTTTGGGGTGCCGCCGCCGCCCCCTCTAAAACCGCCAAACAAAATAGTCGAACCGGGACTCGAGCCCGACCTTGCGTGCTTCCACCGGAGGCGGTGGTCAACGGCACCGGCGGTTCAGCGCCGCCATTCCGCGCGGCAAACAGAGCGTTAAAACCGCGACCAGAAACACCGACATCCATCATCGTTCACACACAACACTACACCGCGCACCGCGCACCGTGCACCATCCGCCATCGCGTGCGGTACGGCCGCCGCCGCCGCCGCTCCGGCCCGGCTCCCGGTCCCCGTCCGCGGCGGCCGACTCCCGGCGCCCTAGTCGCGAAGTCTACAACTACACTCGCGAAGCGGTCGCCACTCTTCCGCTATCCCTATATTCTATTTTTACGTATTTTGTATTTATTCTTATAAAGGCCATAAAGATTGAGGAAAAAATGAACTTATTTAATAGTATCCGGTAATAATATCATATCTTTCATGTTCATCTTAAACAATCTATCTACACATCAAATATCAACATAAAGTGCAATACAGTCCATCCCGGGTAAATATCACGAAGCTGCATTAAAAAAAGCGTTTTATTTTTTAAAAATAATACTTGAACTTAAAATACATTTGAAGAGACGAAAACAAAATACAATGATCCGAATGAGGTGGGGCGCGGCGAACTAGAAAAAATATTATGCAATTATTTTAATACAAAGGATTACAATTTAATTAAATTGAATTCGAAGTAAAATACGCGAATTATGTCAATTTTGGTAAAGTGGCAAGTGCCGTAAGTGTTCTTCGGTGAACCGCGAAAATGGTGTGGTTTGAACAAAGTGCCGGTTATAAGGTAGAAATGATACTTTGGCCAATAAGAAGAGCTCTAAAAAGGTGTATTTTTATTCATTATGGATTCTCCTCTTTCAAATAGTTCTGTATTGTGAGGACATTTTAAATTGCACCCGTCGAGAATCAAACCGGTGATCCTCGGAACATTTAATCACTAGACGAGAGAGCCTACCCCGTAAATAAATAAATTATTATTATATTATTTTATTTTTAGAGAAACGAACAGTGTAACAATAATAACCGATAATAACAAAGTGTGTAAAAATAACACCAGTGACGTTTCTTTGGAAATAATAACTAGTACATAATAAACTAAAAAATAGTACATTCAAACATACAGATAAACAAAAAGACTAACAAATAAACAGTATAATTTTTTTTTTAAAACTGAAAAAGGAAACAAAAGAGTGTTTTAAAACTGAACATACAAAGTGGAAAGGTTAAGGAGGGGAGGGAAATGGGATGCAATATATATAATTTATGTTAATAGTTATTAGAAAGTTGGCGTAGTTTAATTTTAAAGGGAAGCAGCAATCTATCGTTGAAAATGTCTTAAGTTATTAGAAAAATTTACGGCATTATATTTTGATATAGAGCGGATCACAAAACAATTTTTTATGTAATTAGTTCTGCCAAAATTTGGGTAAAAAGATTATTTGATCGTGTTGGGTGTGTGGGACAGTTTAAAGTTATTTCTCTAACAAATAGGGCGAGTTAACCAAGTTATTAAAAATTTTATAGAGGTAGGATAAATCTCGTGTTTTTTCTATTTAAGAGGGGGGGGGGGATAAATCTACACTCGCATAATTATATTATTAACACAGGAAGGAAGAAAGTGATAATCGAAATAGTATAAATAAAGTATTTACTCAACTCATCATCTTATTTTCGGTCTGAGCGCGGACCCGACGCATTTACTGTTCGGCAAGCGGTCGTATGTCAAACAGGAAATAAATGTAAATATGAACTCTTCATCAAAAATAGTCTTCCGACACGGTGCGACGTGCCGCCGTAGAAACATTCACCGATGATAATATTGCACTGCTGCAATCAGCGACAATCGTCTGATCACAACACGGAAGAGTTCGCTGGAAACAGCTTCGGGTAAAAGTCACGTAATGCCACGAGGAAGTTAGGGATATTATTTGACCAACCGCAGAAACTCAAACGACTCGCGAAATGATGACGCGCTAACATTGTTTAAAAAAGTTCTAAACAGATGTAATGCGTTGGAAAAAGTGATGATTCAAACGCGGAAGGCGAACACCAATAAAATATAATAGTTTGTGAGATGTGATGTGATAGACATTATGGTCGACCTTCGGTGCACTATCGTTGTACGATATAGCGACAGAACAATTGCTAATTATTAAATTATAAAGAGTCACGCCAAAACTATTCACTCGCATTGTGCTTTTAATACACAGTAGCTGCAGAACAGAACAACATTAGAATACAGAAGAACAAGTAACATGAGAACAGTTCAACAGTTTCGACAATATGACCGTGTCTAGTTTCACCAGTCAGACTACGATATTGAGTCGCTGTTTCTCGTTCCAGTTAATCTTATAAATCATCGGGAGAAGAATCATCATAGCGTTGCTTGACGACCGCTGTCACAGTGACACGTCGATCGTTTTGCACTAGATCGACACTTTGACCCGTAAGTAGTAGCCAGCTTCTGTATATAATGTAAATTAAGATTGAGATAATGATTTCACTAATTAATTAATAACTTAATTGCGTGCGATATTAGAACCATGAACTATAAAAATATGTCGAATAAATTAGATGAATCGATTAGAAACATATTCACAAAATAATATATGGTTACCACCAGGATACAAACCCAGAAGTGCCAAATAATCGTACAAATAGTCCATCTAATTACGGTTGTGTGGCAGACGCCCCGCGGAAAACGCTCGAGTTTACCGCAATATCGGCCGACGTCTGTCTGTCCCAAGAGCAAATCACACCTCCGCGCAAAATCTTCTCCTAGCGTTCTTACCGAAAACGCGAATTGAATATATTTTCAGGTACACACATGGGACTATTTTAATAATATAGTCGCGGTAGCGCGTCGACAATCGGCCAAATAAGATGTTTAATTAAAAATTAAAACACTGTCGCACGACGTCATAAATGCGGTGTTGTAGTCGTATATTCATTTTATACGAGCGAATTATCTTTAAAAAAAATTATAGTGTGATAAGGTTGGGACAGTTTATGACGCCTTAAAACACTCGTAAGCCAACAAAAAGAATATTTTTTTCCATTTGTCTATTATTTATTAAAACGTTTAATAAAAGTGTTACTAACGGAACGAAAGCGCTATAAATATTTCCATAACTATCAAAAAAAATTCTCAAACGTGTTGGCAAAACAATAAAAAAAATCGATATCTGATTATTACCCTTTAACGCTCCTAATTAAAGATAAACATTGTCGCTGCTTGAATATTTTTGGGCAGTAATGTGATTCTTATTTTGTACCGTCGCAATACATTCAACGTAAAGCAGGTATATCAATAGGGTTCCAAGAAAAGTATACATTATATGTAATACATGAGGCGGTCTAGTATTACCGTACCGGACTGGACACATTGTTTGGCCATGTTCAAGTGTGTATGCGCACTGGCGAGTATATTGCATGAAACGTCACTCTTACAGATACAGATGCACCGAGTCACAGGCATGCCTGTCTTCTACCTAAAATATAACTTACCACCGTAAATCTGACTCGTCAGTCTCTACACTTTTGATTATCGTTTGCAAATTCACAGTTCAGACAGCTCTGGAACGGACGTGAAAATTATTATGTCGGTGAGTGAAAAACGATAGAAAACTCTAAACAAAGAAAACTAAAACAAATATTATCAATAATTTTTGTTTTAATATTCGCATACAAAATTTATCTTTAAAATTACGAATTTGTTATTGAACGCCGTGTTAGCGATTTCAGTCGCCGCGACTTATCAGGGACTGGTTGAATTACACGTGCCGCATGAAGAAGGAACACATGAAATGGAAGTCTCATGGACTGTTTAAGAAACCATAGTCGTCACTCCATAGAGAACGTGGATTCCGACGACACGACCTCATGGCATTTCACTCGGAAAGAGCAGAAACTATTTATGCTTGTCCGAAAACATATAAACATGAAACAGCAACATTGACAAAAAGCACCGATCTCACCCATCAAGCTTTAGTCATAGTCTGCGATGTATATATAGTTTAGATATTTGACGTTTTAGGATGCAAAGTCTTCAGACTAGTGACTAGTGGCTCGAAGCAGCGATGCGGGTGCATTCCAAGGCACATTACTGAATGCGCGCTATGAATGAGTAATAAAGCTGTGTGAGGTTCTTCTCTTGGCAATTCAAACTTCATTCTACTTGCGTTACTAGACAAATTAAATATATACTTTGTTCATTCTGAAAACTTGTGACAAATATGTACAACACAAAAAGAAAATAAACATTTTCAACAGATTCGAATAAGGTTACAGAAAAATACCATATTAATATAATAATAATAGAAGTGTCTTGAATACGTTGCAAATGCTTATCAATATAATAATATTACTATGGAAGTAACTCTTTCTGGAGAATATGCTCGCTCAGTGAATCTGTCGATGTACAATATTTCTATTTTGTACCATAGATACGTATCTAGAAACGGGCGATTGAGAATACATAAACGATCGTCTCGGGTCCACGGAGGAGAAACGGAAATAAGAGTTGAACGCGAAGACATTGAAATAGCCAAGGCTATTGTAATAATAATGTACAGACAACAAATCTTAGCTGTCACATCTGCTACTGTGGAGTCATGCCTATTCGCAACTAGGGTTAGGTAATATGATGGATAACAGAGATGGACGTTTGACAGCAGAAACACAGAGCCCGCGTTACCTTCTCCTCTTGGAGTGCGGAGACAGGGGCGGCGGCAGCAGGTGCATGGATGACGAGATGGGCGGCAGCGGCGGCTGCGGCAGGTAGGCGGGGGGCGCGGGGCCGGGCAGGTAGCCGCCCTCGGAGCCCCCGTAGCCGTACATCGTCAGGTTGTCCATGGCGGGGTCACCAGAGTCGACCGACGGGTAGCATCGGGCGGCGGGCCAGCACTCGGAGGTCGGGCGTCACAAGTCGGACATGCCGCGGTGGACCATCGCCCTTTATCGGCAGACGGTCAGTAGCTGAGCTCCGGCAGATAGTCGAACACGACCTGTTCGAGAATCGAATCGATGGCGGTAAAATTAAAAATAATAACTTCACTATTATTATTATTTGATCATATTCCAGATTGTGTACTTTGAACTTTGCACTTTTCTTAATGAACAAGCACGGGTATATAAACGACACCAGGTATGGGTGAGAAGGAACAGATACAATTTAATATATTTTTATCGGGTTCCTGAAAATGCAGGATTCTCCCAGCTAGACCTAGAACAGGCTCCAGAGAGGTACTTCACTCGCGCCACGTGACCTGCCCGGATGATACATCACTACTCAGTACGCGAGCTAGACTGCCAAGTTTCTCCGACAGTTTAGAGTTTGGGATATAAATCACGCGGCGGCGCCACGTGTGTTTGACGCGGACCCGCGAAAAATCCCCCAAGGCGGAGGGGGGTGGGAACTGTTTCGCTTTCACACCCTCGATTTGCGAATCTCGTAAGAAATCAAACAAGTTCCAAAAGCGCACAGCACAAAAATAAATAGTACAGACCAGTTTAGAAAGTAATATAACGCGTAGATAGAAAATCGCACTTTTTTGGCTATGTTGTCATTTATTATTTATTCTGAAATTCTCACATCCATTTAAAAAATATTTATTGTAATGAAATCGCGGGGCAACCGACACAGAATGAAGAACATTTCAAGATACACAAAACGAAATCTGATAAAATTGTAGGAAAGATAAGTTTACTCGACATTCTTAAATACACTCTGTTTTAACATTAGGATCGGAGAATCTAATTTAAAACTAAATAAATTCAATTTCTAAATATAACATTTGGTAATGGTTTTCGGCGGCTCCTCGTGTCACCGTGTAACCGACGTATTACGGGCAAGTTCGCGCGAGAAAACGGCGGCGGCCCCTCACGGCGAGCGTCGGGACGAGACTGAGCCCGAGAGCGAGAGCGCGCTTCGAACGCCTCCCCCCCTCGCGCGGGCAGCTCACCTGAGAAGGGTACGCGGTGCACAGGTACCCCCTCGCCCCTCGCCGCTCGCCGCCCTCCCGCGCGCATTTGAAGTTAATTCACAACACCGCCAGAGCCTGGATGCAACTACGAATATGTTTATTTAATTTACACAAATCTAAAATAGATATTTATTAGCTCAATTGAACGTATCGTTAATAGGTTTACTTTCGCATCATTTGTTTACAGACAACCAGATATCGTAAATATAATAATAATAATAAATACGAGTCGTCGAAAGTATTAATTTTGCACCCATCAAATTCGCTTGACACGTGCCAACATAAAACAGGTTTATTTTTTAAAAAATACTCCGTTACAAAAGTAAACTTCGGCACGTGTCGTACAAAAAACATATTTATGAATACTGCGTATTAACGAAAATTTAATGCAAATCTTCAAATAAATAAATTACAAAGTAAGATGGAGAGCTAACGACAGAAAACTTCAAGTACACAAAAAAAAACAAATAAATATTTAATCATCAGTATTCCTTCTAGGCTGAGCGGCCGCGCGGACCCGCGCTTATGAAATGTTACAGCGCATCATTCTGACATAATAAATGACTTATTAGATGAATTTTTTTCAAGAATTTAATCGCGAATATCTTGATCCCGGACCTTAACGATCGATACTTTAACACCGCGTGTCATCCGAGTGTTTTGGAATTAGTTTAGAATTTCCATTTTTTTTATTTATATATTCGACAACAAAAAAAACAACAGTAGAGTTATGCACCCCCAAATAAGGAAGATCTTGAATTATGGGGGTGGCTTTCAACATTTATATAATATAAGATCAATATAAACTAGATGTAAGAATTTGTTTACAACAAATGAAAAAAGATTTTTAAAAAAAATACATAAATCTATAATAATACAATATATAAAAATATTGTAGGGGTTCGGTACCTAATAAGATTAATTGTTTATTTTGTGTAGGTAAGCTGAAAATCATTCCCAAAATATTGAGTTCGTTTTAAAAATTCGGCACGCGCGTAAAAAAAGTAGATTAAATAGAAAAAAATTAGAGTATAAATTGGCAATGATATTCTGATAATTATAGCTATACCTACTTGCATCACATATCAGTAAATGTTGCAAGGGCGGAGGTACCTACCCACCCTCCCCGCCCCGAGCGAGCGACCCTCCCCGCCCTCGCGGCCCCGCGCGCGCCATGTGTCAAACGTACCGCGGTAAAAATGACAAAGTCGTCAACGAAAATAAACCAGAGGGCGGAATTTGGAAATACACCGAGACTAAGGATCTGAAAACTCGAATTTGTCTCGCGAACGCGGACTTGAATTATAAATTATCGAGCAGATGATTCAAACGGGATGTTTTCGCCGCGGTTTTAAATTGTAATATGGAAAAGAAAACAGATCGACTCGGGAGTTGGCAGATGATTTATAAAAGCAAATAAAGAAAAATGTGAAGCGTAATTAAGAATTGGTCCCCAAAGTAATCCTGAAGCAATATATACAAACGCGATCCTCGATATCTAGAGATACGTAGACATTAACATCCACGATGTGACTTAAGAAATAGCCGCTACTTTATCTGACACCATTTACTGTATATGTTTATTAATTCTCAATATATTGAATTATCGTATTACTCATTCGCAATGTCTTTCCTCGGAATTTCCTAGCAGGAGTGGATAGACAGGATATAGTGCCACACTTCTGTTCTGACATATATTATCACTCTTGCCTGGCATAAAACTGAAGCATCATTTCTCGCCATTTCGTATATTTATTCTGCTAGAACAGTTTGGAAATTTCCGGTGTGCGAAGGGAGAATCGTTGCAGCGAAATAAAATATTACAAAAACACACCGAGAGCGAGACTGGAAGAACAACGAGGGGAAGGGAGGGATTAGCAGAAATGTGGTAATGCGGTGACACCACTACTTCTCGCATTCGAGGTGAGACGAAGATGGACAGAAATGAAATATTAGTCATTTATATTAAACCAAAAAATTAAACGTTATGTATCGTGTATGGTATATATGAATTCATTGTTCGTTTAAAAAAAAAAAACAAATATGAGAATTATCAGAACCATATTTGTCTAATTTTCAAACTAAGCGATGTCGCCTGTGCTACATGACGACCTCGGATGGTTACATGTCCTAAACATTGAAGGCGCACCGCACCGCACCGTACCTACTGTCGATGACCTAACTTTGCGCACTTGTCTCAGTTTCTACTGAGCTGCCACCGATGTTCCCTCTAATTTTGGATCACGGTTTGACATCTTCTTTTTTGTGCAATTTTAAGGACCCATGCTATAATATGGCTACAGGTAGCGGCCGGGTTGACCACATTACTAATGAAGATATATTAAGACGTGTAAATATTTGGACAGCAACAATAAACAGGTGTCATTCGTTTAGATGCCTGCACATAGGGGAATTTATGGAAATAAATGTGTTGATAATCTGGCCAAGGAGGCCACCCTTTCCGGAGTTTTCTCTCATCAATTCCATATCCCGATATATGACAGACTTAATATGGTAAAAAACGTACGAATTCTATTGCATGCACAATGGATGGATCCAAATAATCATAAGGGTAATCGGTTTAAAATGATTAAAAGATCTACTCCCCGCACTCCCTGGCTCTCCAAAAGGAAAGTTTGCAAAAGAACAATATCAAATATCTCTAGAATGAGAATTAGGCATTGCCAGGTAGCCCTTCACATTTATTTAGATTGAACTTAGATTCCCCAATGTGTGAGTGTGGTGCCGAGGGGAAAACCCTTGACCATATCTTTTTTGCCTGTTCATATCAGATCACAGGTTTTTTTATAGTAATCTCGTCAATGGTAATTTTCAACTCTCGGTTAAATTGTGTCATATTCTTTCGTTTATAATTTATATTTAATTCACCACATTTAATCTACAAAATAGAAACATTTTTGAACGACAATTGTATTGATTTGTAATATAATATTTCCTATTCATAATACTATTGTAGTTTTTTCTATAAAATAAGTTTTAACTTGATTAATGGCACAAATCACTCTTGAAGGGTGGATTGCCTATTTAAAAGAAAAATAAGGCGCGTAAATAAGTCAGGAGAACTAATAACAAATATCAAGGAAAGCTGCATACTTGGGACACATTCTCCGCAATGAAAGATAGAGGCAGTAGGCTGGCTGGTAGAGGCTGCACCTCAGAAAATGGTTACTCAGCCAAAATGTTGGTGATCTTATACAGGATAAATCAACATGGTCGTCAACCTTCGATAGAATATGGCACATGAAGAAAAAAATCTCGTTAAAACATGTGTGCGCGCTATATATTTGTTTGAGTGCGCTATGATATCAACATCCGTACACCTCAGTGCCGCAGTTCGATCTCGGGTCAAACAAACATCGCCACCGTATACATATATTCTGTTTCCGCGACGCTCTGGACCAACCAACTGTATTTTCAACACAATCATCTCTGTCATCCGCGGTGTTGGCGAGAATACTGGATAGATACTGTGAAACGAGAGGCTAGGTGATCGCAGAGGGCGTAACGGTTGACTCATTTATTTTCTGATTTTCACAAGCGAAGTATTTTTGAGACAGATCTAGTAATTTACAATTGGCGCCAACAATATTTTGAGCTATGACGTCAACTTTACATATAAAACTAAAGCACGATAATTTCGATAACCGACAAAAATAATTCAATTGAATGTTGAATGCAATAAAATTGAAGAGTCCTTTCTATGATAACCGTAGGCACTCTGGGAACGTTATCGGCACCGTGGACTTATCGTGTTACGTGAGGATAACGGCGCGCGGCGCGCGGAAATAGTAAGAGACGTTAGACGCCTCGAGTGGTTGGTAACTAAAGGATAACAGAAAACAAACACAACGGGGCCAAGTCAAATCAAATTGTTTCATCAGTCGAGATATTTTGCTTTGTATCTTTGCGAGGTGGACAGACCGCGGTATTGGCTTCTTTCATATAAGAAATGTATCAAAGATTTGCGAAAGTAAATTGATTTTCATAATTTTGATATATTCATCTATATTTAGTTTTCATTTTTGACAAGTGTGGATCGATAATACTGAAATTTATCGTTCCCACAATGATCGATAAATTACCAATGTACTGTACCTATAACACATACGCACTACTGAGTGCAATTTATGAAAACAAAAATATAATATTTATATTGGCTTATAGTTTAGCAACGAAGCTTATAATATGTAGATTTATCGTAAATACCTTTTGAATTATTAAGTGAATTTATAAACCTGCAGACAAGCATCTAGAGAGAACTTTTTGAGTAGCTATTATATAAAGTGACGATGTTTAATTGGGATTTTGCTCATTCATAATAATTTAATTCCTTGTAGTGAAATAACATTTTAGTTTTGCAAATGGTTTTATGAACATATTTCAATGTCAAAACGTTGATATAACACTTAAGTTTTATGGATCACGAATACGGTTTAACAGCTGTAGCTATTTTATTTGAATCAATTATTATTGTATCGACGTGTGTGTGTGTGTGTGTACTCATTTTATGAGGTGACAGCTCGAGTGATGTGAACAGTGGCATACTAATGGTGGTTGGCTAGCTAATTGAAAATGGGTAATTACATTCCTATTAAGTTACGTCACATCGAGGTCCGGTTGATAACTCAGCAGATCAACAGAGTAATATTAATATTTTAATTAAATATTAAGAAGTGTCATTAATTGAAATATGTAGATAATACACACACATTGAATTATTTTTATTATTTCTCTCATCATCATGTGATAACTAATCTAAATACAGTTCGGTGTCGACCTATTCGGGTAGAGGATCGGAGCGTCGAAGTGGGGGGGAAGGCAAAAAGTATTTATTTATGACTATACCTCTCGAAACCATTGTAGTGTCAAAATAACTTAACGTGTGTGCAGTGCAGTTTTTCGAGAAATGACTAAAATAAAGAAGTGTCGTTCGATCGTTATATACTATCTTATTTCTCGTTTTGTTCTCTTCAGTTGTCATGGCCATTAACACTGCAATCTATTATCGAGCTGCCGTTATCACTGCAGCAGCTGTTGTTTGACCATTATCGATCCATTCAATTTTGTTGACTTTTCTGAATTGCGCCATCCGAGATCGGTTTAATGCATAGTGACCTTTCCACGTTATCATCACACTTTGTGCTATTAATTATTATAACAGATTTCGACAAATCACTTAGAATGGTAAAAAAAATAATTAACGAAGAATATAGTATTTTTTTTAAAGAGTCATCATAATTTGTGTAATATTTTTTCAGTAAATTGAGTTTATCTTTCTAATTGATGCATTTAATTTGTATTAAAATATAATAATCGCTGGGAATCTAACTCGGAACATTATATTGCCAGCGGTCAACTTTACCGATAAAGCTACAAATGACCCAAACATAAATTGCCAAATCTCATAAATTGAGTGAGATTTACATTTTCCGATGGAAGCGACCATCTTTTTAATTACACATTTACATTTTTCTCTGGCTGTATTTTTTCTATGTACCTTTCGAAGTAATTTATCTAAATTTGTTTTATCTGTTATTATAGTTATTATCATCACACTTGTATTAAACAATGAATAAACTTAAACCACAGTTCAAACTATCCGCACAACAAGACGTTTTTTTAAGTCGTTAGTGTGGAAGCATTTCACGACTAAAACCATTAAATTTATGCACTTAACAAAAAAACTCAGACCAGAATACGAAAATATTTTTTCACCAGAAAAAAATTAGGATTCCACGGCGATCGAACCTGTCACCCCTAGATCACAAAGCGTCCCAGGGCTTTCGCGGACGCCTAAAGTCAAGGTCCCGTAAAAACTGAGACAAAATAATTTATGCCCCAAAGTGAATCCCCCGGGTTTAGATTGTCTACAAGCGAGTGTGCCGTCTACCCGATATACCTAAGAAGACGCCATCCCCGTAGCGGGGGTGAGGTCTGAGAAAATATGACAAAAAAATAATACACACATAAAGGCAGCAGAAATGGAAGGAGATGCTTATCACGCAATGCGGCCATAAATAATGGCTAGTCAAAAGAAATGCAGAAACTAAATACTGAACATTTGTCGTGTTTCTTAAAGATAAATAACATTGGACAAGTTGTGATTTAAAAAGGGACACGACCAACATATTATTATTATTATCCCCTCGGATGTTCGATGACAGCTTTGCTGGTGTTAAATGATTGAGGAGAATCATCACAAACGAAATTATATCCGTATGAATACAATAATCGGCACCTCACATCAGGTAGACACCTCGCCAGTCTCGGGTCCGGTCACACCATAAAAAGAAAATGCATCCCTTATTCTAAAAGTGGTGATGTTTATTTAAGTATAAAAGACGCACATTGCGATTAAACGCGAAACACAATATTCGACAAATATCCCCACGACTTAGCTGGCACACTCTTGCACTTTTGACGAATTTTTCTAATACATTGTCGCGTAATTGCGGTTCAATTATGACCGAATCACCTTCACCTTGTTGGCGTAGACGCGAGACCTCACAAAACCTAAAAAAAAAATAAGTCACATCGCACGATTTCGGTAGCCAATTCTGGTGGTCGCCATTGCATTAAATAACATGGCCAGAAATTTTTTCTCGCATCTTAATTGTTTCGCGCGCAGTGTGACAGGCTGCACCATCTTGGTGGAATTACACGTCCTCCAGATTCCACACCATCCATTGAGGCTACAAAAACTCCATTATCATGTTGCGGTTGTGTGCCATTCGCTGTCATTGCATTGCAGAAGAAGTACGACCCGATCGCTCCGCCAGCCCAAAATCGGCACCAAACAGTAGGCCGTGGTGCATACGTCGGCTGCCCGAGTCTGTTTGCGTACCCGTTTAGTTGAAGGTGCGTTGTGTTGATGATAAAAATGTGTACTTCTCGGTTCCCCAACTCTTCGAGCCAGCTGACTGTTCGTTCCGCGACTGCTAATCAAAATGTGTTTCCACGACGCCGCCTAAACTACAGAACGAAAGCGGAGCGCAATTTAAATCTTGCGCTCTTATCGGGACGCCTAAATTAGTATTAAAAAGACTTCTCTACTAACTATACGTTGTATCGTAAAGTCGAAAATTTTCTAACTTACTTTCGTTAATATCGTGAATGAATATTTTATCAGAAACCGTCTCAACACAGAATTTATTTAGCGAAATGGGCACACGATCCAAACATATTTTTACATTTGTTTTATATAGTTACCAATAAATAAATAATACAGTTGATTGAATTGGAAACTCATCGAAACAGCTTACTTTTAAATAATCATCAAAACTTGTTAATTCACTGGAATAAAATATAGATTTTAGAATGAATTTAGAAATAAAATATAGAATACAAAGGAGCCCAGAATATAAAGTATATATATATGGTAGAAAAATAGTCCTGTCCTGATTCCAAAACAGTAAAATAAGAAAATGTTGAATGTGTGAAAATAATAATGCGCCAACTAATAAATTAACCATTTTTAACTGTAGGGGCAAGTGCCCTACCTTTGGAGAACATTAATATCACTGGCAATATTCAACAGAAAAATTCCCTAAAAATATACGGGTATTCTATTTTTGTCAGCCAGCAACACTATTGTGTCAAATCTTTCATTTTGTTAATAGTGTTTTTGTTTCATAAATTTGAAAAAAAATTATACGAAAAGTAAGTTTTTTTAAATTATTTTGATGAAGTATTTTTAATGACTATTTACATCATTTTTTAATGCCCTCCCATATAAAATCAAAACAGAATAAAATTATAAAGCGTTCAAATCGCAAATCAAACAAATATTACAAAACTCCAACATCAATTACAAGTTCTAATTTTGATTATGTTCATGTATATATATTTTAATAATTTAATTCTATATTTATATCCACCTTTACATTATTTTAAAACTTAAATACTTCCCAATTCAAAGACGATAATTGATTTCTCTATTGAGTTGGGTAACTTTGTGTAAAAAAAAAAAAACTATAATTAATTATGTTATATATATACAATAATGTATAAGTGTAAAATATATATTATTTAAACATATATATATTAATTGCATATAATAAACCAAGAATAAGCCTATTTGATTCAATTGTTACATTTGTATATTTCTAACCTCAAATTTCTACTATTAATAATCTTTCAATTTTGTGCGCTTGTCGTACCTTTGAACAACTTCACGTTTGTACCTTTGGACGCATCCAAAGGTACAAATGCAGTGGAGTGTATTTGCCGAGAGATTTGTGACTAATAAAACTTTTTTTTTATAGTGCCGAAAAGTAAATTGGGACGAAAGAGATAATGTTAATATTGAAGACTTGAAAGAAACTGTTAAAGAGGTGATCCAAGGCAAAAGTATTCGCACGACTGCTGCAAAATGGAAACTTACTAAGTCCTCACTGTTTAACTATGTGAAGAAGCGTGCTACTTCAGGCAAGGCTGAAGTAAGTACAGTTCACTCGTCAGAGATATTCTAAATGTGGAACTAACTAATTCTGAACTTGGAACTAGCTTCTGAAGTAGGATCCAATAAAAAAGAACGTCCCCGGCCATTTCATATACTGAAGAAAATTTAGAAAAAATTGTTTTCGCGGAAACTCCTATTCCATCAACCTCTTCGGATATAACTCCTGAAATGATTATGCCATTTGCAAAGCCAGGTAAATGAAAAACAAAAAAATCAAGGAGGTAGAAAGAAAGGAAAATCAAGAAATCTTAGAGACACTCCGGAAAAAAATGAGATTATGGAAAATTTTACAAAGAATGAAAAAAATAAAGTTACATATGGATAAAATAGTTGTAACTTGTTATATATGCAAGCCATTGGGCCAATGGAGAAAATTCACTCACCTGTGACACATACAAGAATAAGTTTCATGTAGGGTGTAGGGTGCATACCGAAACGACACAAAGAAATTATATATTTCCTATGCCAGAATTATTTCATTCTATCAGAAGAATCCGATACAAATAATTCTGTGGATTCAGAAGAGCTGTGTAATATTTATTTAAAAAACAAACGTAAGTAAGAAGTTTAATTACATCATATTTTTTATCAAGCTCTCCCGCTATATTTTTTGATAACATCTTATATCGTTATTTTGATAGCCCTGTTTAATTACTGTTATTCAGAAGATTAAAAAATATATATTCAACATTTTTAAAAACAATCAACGTATATTTGTAGCTTAAATCTTACTCTTACATAATATTAGTCATAAATGAATTCGTGTCCAAAGGTAGGTTCACCCCTATCTAAAGCTACGCGCACCTGTGGACCTGTACCTTTGGACAAAAATACAGTTTTTCAGTAAAGTCCTTATAACTTTTAAACGGTGTAAAATTAACTATACTAAAAATTAAAAATACATACACAAATGTTATACCAATAGGTGAGAGAAAAGAGTTTGGCCATATTATTTTTTAACAGATAAAAAATCTAATGTTGAAAAATATAGTTTTGTCCAAAAGTAGGATACTTGCCCAATGTATAACTATATTGTTATAATATGCGGCAATTCCGTATAAATTGTAAAAGTTTAATAATTGCATATACTTTGTGATATATTTATAGGATAATTTTCCGCTTCGTGGATGTATTTCAACACCGACAACTTTTCAAGTGACCGGTTTAAGCCGCAAAAGAAAAGCCAGAAGGACGACCCCGGCAGACGGCAGACAACACCAACACACATTAATCTCAATGAGCGGTCTCGACACGAAAACTATCGCTGCACTTCCACATCCCCCTTCCGAGATGATTAATGAACAATGTTGGCGGGAATTATTCCAGGATTGGAGCCCGTTCCCGCGCCCTAACGAGCCAAGTTCCGGGGACACGCGCTTCCGCGCCGAACCGCCGAACCGCCGAACCGCGAGCCTCCTAATTACCCGCCACTGGCTAAAAGGTGCCGACTCTGTAACCGAAATGCATTGAACAAAATACATCGTTTTTATCTCGTGTCTACTAGACCTTAAAAGTGCGGAGAATATTGTAAGGATGTAAATGTTCGCAGACATTAGCCGTATCAAAGGACCATATCTGTCATAAAAAATAAAAAAATATTGCAATTAACCAAAAAAAACCTACCGATAAGTTAAGAACGAGCTAAATTTAGCTTAGTAATTAACAAAGTAATAAAGGGTAATTATATCAGTCGATCGAGATGGGGTGGGTACATCTAGCTTATGGATGCTGGGTGTTAGCCTTCCCTAACCTGTACGCTCATGATCGTCAACCTTGAAGGAAGACAGAGAATTGACAGACCCGAGACGAGATGGCTGGACTGCGACAATTTGCTGGCTGGAATAATAAGAATGAGTTGACGAACAGATGATGATGATGATTAATATGAAACTTAGTGAAATATGAGTATCTACATTCACCGATACTGAGGCAATACCGAGCCAGCGTTTCCCGTGGGAGAATGGAAACTTTAATAATTTAACAAAAGTTGACATACATTCGAACGATTGCAAAGCGATTCATGTTAGAATCTTCGTAATTGATTTAAAAATCTATTATATTTAAGGGTTATTCAATTTCGATGATTCCTGAATCAATTCTGGATTAGAAAATGCTCATTAATGTCATTTGTAAAAAACGCCAAAAAGAACTAATATAAAATAAAATGATAATATTTTTGATGCAAACACATTTAAAACAAATTAAATTAATCAATTAAAAATATATACATACAAAAAATATTTGGTTACCATTGAGATGCGAAAAGTTCATATTGCAAGTTCAGAACCAAAAGGTATAAACGTCAATTTAATTAGTATATCAGAGGAATTTGACACATCACTCCGATGCAAGCCATCAGTTTTCTTTCAAATTTGCGTACAAACAAAGCGTTAGCCGCAAGCCTGGACTACAGTATTTATATTCGATATAAAAAAAACCTATGAATGAACAAATGACAAAGCAACGAAAAGTCACTTCAAATGTACTTTCCCTGGGTGAAGTATTTCTGTGTGAAAATGAAATTAAGAAAAAGCCGGAAACAACACCCTGTTCCGGTCCAATGTTCTTCCGATCATTGTGATTTGATATCGGCGCCGCGAGACCGTGTGAACGTAGGATAGCCCGCATCTTAATGACATCGTGAAAAAGTGTCAAAACGATCTTCAAACTGACAAATTACAACGGTGGAGCCTACAGCTGCTGTTTCAGCCAATTAAATTTTACAATAAGAATATAACAATATTTGAGTATGTCCAAGAACACACAATTACTGGATTTATACCTCCAAAGGCATTGTAATTAAGACAAATCATAGATATCTCATATAGACGAAGCTATTATATGCTATGGGAAGTATGGAAGTTTGGGTATTACAGGGCTTACGACCTGTCTTCGGCTGGCTTAAGTGATCATTTTACACAATGTAACATTCATCATTCCACCCAATCAACCTCCAAATCTATCAAATTTTTGGAAGTTGTATATATACTAACATGTAGAAACACTTGCGAGTATTAACTACACTACAACTTCGCTGTCGCCATCTATGGATTGAAACTTGATATTCATTTCCCTGAAACAGCATAGATATCACTAATGAGAATCTTATTTTTATTAGAAATATTGGAAGCTATATGCTTTATCTGTATATATGACAAATTATTAATACATTATACTGCCTGTAGAATACGCGTATTCCAGTATGCTGTTTCGGGGAAATTAATATGAATATGAAACTTAATACTCTTTAGTTACTGAAAAAAAAAAAAATATTGTAAAAATTAGATCGATTGAATGTATGTAAAAAAGGAATAATATTTAACAGGTATTAAATTAGTTTTAAATCAAATTTAATTATTAGTGCTACGATTGGAAGATTTTAAGCTACATTATCAAATCATCAACATCAAGAGACTGAGCAGTGAAGAAATCTGCTATACGAGTCAATTATAAAGTTAAGGTTTGTTCAGCAATTTTAAAAGATGTTTATTACCTATGTATAACCATTAATAGATTCGTAATGAATAATAAGTTACAAAGTAGTTATTTTATTTTAGAATATCTTTAAATAAATTAGCAGAGTTTGTAATAACTTTAGTGTAGTTACTATAAAGTTGCGCGTTTATTTATTAATTTACATCATTTAGGTCGGTTAATGTCGAGCAGTCGGGCTGATAAGTAATAAATAGCTAATAAAGATGGGTCCACGGAAAAGATACGCTCTCCGGGTCCACGCTAAATTAAAAGACAGTATCCAAATCCGACGGAAACGGTGAAGACTTATTTCCGTTGTATGTCTGACAACTAATTTGAATCTGTTCCCAGAATCGTGAAACGGCGCAAGTCCGCCGTAACAGAGGGCAATCGGGTTCGAGGATCGGACAATATCGAAGATGGATTCAGACGGCGTCTCGGAGACGATGAAGAACGTTACGTTACGTTAATGCTGTCAGTTTGAAGTGTACCAAATGTGTATGTAATGACACCAGACAAGACGACGAAGAATATTTTTACGAAAAACTTTCGACATTGAAGCGATATAAAAATTGCAATCACACCATAATACAGAATTATTATTACCACCGTTACAACTGCTCAATGCCAATGTATTTTGTTAACAAAATTACACACAGTGCAGACATCAATATAGCCTACCCATACCCTTATTCCCCGGTTCCGCTTTAGCGAGGGATGTAATTCAGCCGATCACTCCGAGCGCGCTACCCCGGTGCCGTATTAAGTACGCTACGCCCTGCCTCGCTGAAGCTGAACCCGGAATAAGCCAGCCAGATAAAATAAGATCATATTATAAAAGTCTGAAACCGTACAATACACTGACGGAAGAAATGAGATCGGAGAAAAGATAAATATATAAGTCGGTCTGTATAATATCTTTGTCCATCCCACATTTGTCACTATTCTATTTATGAATTATCGGGATCATCAAAATCGATCAATTAGAAATTAAGAGAATTTTTCGCATTGGCAAATTATACATTTGGCGGTCGTGAAGAAAGAATGCCAGCAACACACCGTAGATCATATTACTTATTCTTAAACACAGATACACTTCATCGGAGTGAAGTGTCCATTTTTCACAGAAACTATTCTAGGTACGTCTTTCGCGCCCGTCCTAAAGAGTCGCAAAGACTAGATATAATAATATCAGACACGCGCACTCAATATTGATTTTGAGATATAAATAGAAATGAGAAGAAATGTAGACATGATTGAATATAATAATGGATCAAAATTGGAATAACACGATAGCGAATTGAATAGACGGGAATGTTAATAGATAAATAGTACATTTTGATTTATATCCTAGAACTTGTAGCCGAGAACATTTCATACATTGCACAGCGCCGCCGCGATCGGCTGTACCGTTTGCTTGAAATCTTTGAAGAAATTCGCCAAATCAAAAGACTGAAAATAACTCGGAAGGGATTCGAACACTCGGAATTAGGAAATCAATTAGCAAATGGAAAATACCGCTCGGGTTCGGCATCAATCGCGGTCCGTGTTTACAGTTGTGAAGTACGATAACCGAGTATTAATGAATCAATAAAGCGAGTTTGATTCCACCATTCGAGCATTTTATAGGCTGTAAATCAAAGGACGAAATCACGATCGTTTGCCAGAAGCGAAGAAACCCATAAACCAATCTCATAAACCCGGGGCTCATTTATAGGCCCGTACTCCGAGCGGTCAATCAATAGGCGCTACTTTGCTCCGACCGCCGGAGCCACACGTGAATTAATCCCGACTAATTTGTCGCTTCGGGACAGCAGCTAGGCATAAAAAAAAACAATTTAAAAGAAAATTAATAAGAGAGACATTAAACATACTTTTATTTCATTATAATTTTCAAATTACGTAGGTTTAAAGGTGCTATCCAAAACATGCTAACAAAATTAAGCGGAATAATTAACATCAGAATAAGCCAAAGATCAAAAACATAGGTATGTAGATTTTCAAGGCCGCGAATTAATGGGAAAGGCTACCCAGACTGTTCTGCCAGGTTGCGACAGTTTTACTCTCATAGCCATCAGACTTGGCACTGGAGGAACGTAGACTACCATGAAGACCGCCAGAATGCTCTTTATGACTAAGTCACGCCGACTTGATTGGTTATCTCTCACCGGCCCATCCCAACTCGAAAAACTCGATTTTGCTAAAATCACATCACAGCGAACTCCAATTAAAATAAGTATAGTCAATTGTGTTTAAAATTATTATAAGACAGTATTTGCCTCGGCAAATGGGTCATGGTCAACACAACGCAGATTCACTGAGAGATATTTGATCGTTAGCATCGGCTCGGCACGACGCGCGAAATGCAGCGGAGGCTATAAACAACATTTAGCTAAAGTTTATCGAATTCTAATTCGATCCAATATTTATTCTAACTGTGTTGTAGAAGCAAGCCATACCCATTCATAAAAAAATAAATCACAGTATCACACAGACCATTTGGTTTTTTAAAGATCTTCTATATCTACAGCAGCGAAGCTGAGTTTGTAGTAAGAGGTCAAAAGCCAGGGTCTGCAAGTACTAAAATCATATTTCAATACAAGAAAAATATCAAAATGCCGGACAAGGCCAGTAATCAAAATATTAACCAAGAATAATTTTCAATATTCGTCAATAGATACTTACTTTTTGTTATTCGAACAGAAAACTGAAGGTTCCAGTCGGTTATTGTTCCCATTTACTTCAGGTTTGCCATATTACTCTTATCACACAGAAAGTGGGTGAACACAGAAGATGGGTGTACACTGAAGGTGATTGTACACGGAAGGTGGGGGTACACGGAAGGTGGGGGTACACGGAAGGTGGGGGTACACGGAAGGTGGGGGTACACGGAAGGTGGGTGCACACGGTAGGTGGGGGTACACATGTCAAGTCAGCCTGTCTAGTTCAAACAATTTATCGTCACACAGGAGTTAGGGCATATAAGCAGCTTAGAGTAGAATTTAGATTCATCGTCATCGATTTAAAGTGTCGGGAGAGTTTAAAGCAAAACAGACTCAAAAAACTAGTCCTTCATTTTCCATTTCCGGTAAGAAGTGCACATCGATCCCATTACCTTCCCACTCTTATGTCATTTTTCATCATTTCCAGATTTTCCTCATCCAAATAATTGAAACTAACAAATATAACTACATCGATGTGACTTTAATATTTGAAAGTAAAGTAGGTACTGTGGGACGGTCGGTTTCCAATCCGCTCGAGTGCCTGTCAGCTAAGCAGTTTGAATTAATAAGACCGCGTTAGTTCCGGTCGAGACGTAAATGGAGAACATCATTCATAGTCGGCCCGTAATGTATCCAGTGAATGGAGAACGATGGGACGACAAGTTGACAAAAGGTCTACCAAAACGCCTCCTTTCAGGAACCGTCGGTGACGATTCTTCACCTGACTCGGTGAAGGTCTGAAAGGTTTGCGTCCAGCTCGTGTTCGGGTAGGTAGAACGATACCTCTCCGCCGTCCTATTGATACTGTTACTAATAAGGGCGCACTATTCCCCCGGGGTTACATTTAGCATTTCTATCAGTATTCATATCTAAAATGTCGATAAATTAAGAATTCGTTTCATAGTTATAGAATATA
Organism: Eubasilissa splendida; assembly: GCA_031772225.1. NCBI lineage: Eukaryota > Metazoa > Arthropoda > Insecta > Trichoptera > Phryganeidae > Eubasilissa > Eubasilissa splendida. The sequence goes on along the minus strand of CM062848.1, from coordinate 38,592,198 downwards.
TACACATATAATATAAAAATATATTAAATGCAAATAATATATCGCAAGATTGCTCGATAATAACATAAACACTGTAAAAGCTTCCACAAGCAACCTCCTCGCAACTTCCGCTAACACGGAATAAGTATTTTTCCATGGTAAGGTACATCAAATAGTTTTCGGATAATTATAATAATTAAATCCTATCCTAATCCAAAATGTAAGACATGACTTTCCGTAGTCAACAAAGATGTGCAGAAAATGAGTATTTAGTAATAGTTACTATAATAATAAAACACTGTCTAAAAATATGTGTTGTACACATGCGATGCGACTGCGTTGGACGTGACGTTCGGGTAGAGAATTCTTCTACCAGGTATTTTTGTCATAATTAAAATTGCAAATTGAATAAACTCGGATGACAGGATGGCGGATGCGGACACCGGTGTGCACTAGCGCTACATCCCCATTAAAAATAACAGTTGGTCGAAATGAGATATAAGAACAGTTATGTTCTATAAAAAATGTATGGAGAATCTAAAATTTACGCTAAACAACGTTCCTGTATCGACTCCAATTTGACCTCACGACTTTCCGATACAGTTCATCTCCGACAAGTAATTAAAGGCTCCGAATCGTTGCGAGCAATCAAATAACACCGAGAGCGAGAGAAACGCTCGCCGCGGACTGCGACCGAGTAATTTCCATTATTTCGTTCCACGCGGAATGATCGCGAGAACACTTGAGATTGCACCGCCGCGCACCGTCTCGGAAGAGCACGGATGCATCGTCTTAACTAGTCACTAGCGTTTTACGACAGAACGCTCCTCGCACACGACAGAGACAGCGGAGAGATGTCGAACGAGGCGGAGGTAAGTGAATGAACGGTCGTGTCATGAAACAGAATATCGAGCAGTTCTCACACTTGGACACACTTCGCTTCCCCGTGGATAATCTCTCGGCTAATGGAGATATCTCGAAGGCGATCGGTAATGCCTCCGGTCCCGGTCATCCAATGCCTCCGCGATCATCCAAGCAGGACCACTTTTGGAATTTTACGAAGGCGATAAGACATTTTTTGCGAAGTTGAAAGAAATCGCTGATGTCCGGAACACTTGTTGAAAAATCTATTCTAAAATTGAGCTAACGCATGCATCCATTAGATCCCGTGATAGCGTTATTGCCAGTAAGAAAAATAACAAAGTAGCGAGTGCACATATCGAACTAGTTTTTAATATCTCTAGATTACGATTATTCTAATTGAAATTAAGTGTACATTGTCTTTATTACTAGTAAGAAAAAACACTAAATAGCGAAATCGTATACATTTTTCCGACTGGCAAACATATTGACCACCTGTCATTGAACTCGAAGTTGAAGTAAGATCTCCAGTAGATATCGCTATTCAAAGCAAAGATAAAATACATGTGTCAGATACAAAAATTACCTACTTTGCGTCGGATGAAAGTTTCTTGCGACGGATATATTCGGCGCTGGGCCGAAGGGAGGTTGTTTTAATTTTTATATATTCAATGCATTTACATGAGAATGGCGTGATGGTAAGTCAGTTAATCGTTTACATTACATTACGAAAATATCTGTCAAAAACTGCTGTGAATAATTCTTGGATATGATTACTCGATTAATATTTTAGCAATGCAGTTCAAAACGGTTTTACACAAAATATTGCATTCAATTGAGATTTTTAGTTAAGTTTTTTACCAGTCCTATACTATATCCTTCATGATTATGCTTTTAATAATATTCTGGCGATAATCATATCAATTTAAGAGAGCCCAGGTGTTCATACGGAATTTTTCATACTGAAAATAAAAACAAAATACACTACACGGTACACCATTAAAGCAATATAATAAGGGATTTCTGCATTTAAATATAGATTCTACGGAAACCCTGGCTTCGTAGCGTATCTACTAGATTATATATATATTCATCCGCACATCTCTGCATTGTTTCAATCCACCTTAAGAAATCAAATAGATTTAGTGTTGACTTGAGAAGTTGAAGAACTATAAGTGTGCCGTGGCGAAGTTCCTCGCAGTGACGCGCGTAGTTCGCGGCATCAGTAGCTGGCTTTGGGAGGTTTTGCGCCAAAGTTGAATAAATTAAGCGGAATAATATTTATCACGGGCAATAATCCCCCGCCCACGCGGCCGGAGATAACATTAAGCGGCTTTCCTTCCTCACCGGGTAGGGTAGGACGAGACTCTCAGAGAACCGCAAAGGCCTCATAATAATGACTCTATACGAGTCTACAAGCCGACGTAAATCTTTAATACTTTACACAGTAGCGAGGGCAAGGGGTGAGACAAAACGCCGCAGGGAAGCTGGCCGCGCGGCACGCGATCCGATCCCCCACTATCTGAGACAAGCAGATCAAGGTTGCACGCGGCAGAGATGACATTTCTGAACAATAAGCGAGTAAACAATACGTACGCCGCTGACACGACGAGCGAAAAATGAAACTGCTAAAACAAAAATACTGGTTGTGGATCGTGCTAATGCATCACAACAAACTTCCCAAACGACAGTATGTGAGATAGTTCAAGAAGCATATTATTTGGGCGATTACTGATCACCAATGCTGGTGACAGTGGGCCAACAATGAACCAACTTATAATGGAAAGACATCGAGCGAGTAATTAAAATTACGCTGGTTCCACTCTTCATGCGTGCGAAGGAAACTTGGACAGTCCGCAACAGTGATAACCCTAAAATAGACGCTTTCGAGACGTATTGTCTGAAAATGATCTTGTGGACAGCACGACGCACGAGCGCCTTATTACAACCGCAATAAGCCCTACCCCATAGAGCAGTGAACTGAGAATTCTTCCAATTCTAAGTATCACTTTGAGCCGAAGAAGACATGGAAGAGTGCCAAGACGATAGATAGATGAGCTAGAGACCCTGGAGTCATGTGCATTACGAGCCGAGTCTCATCTGAATGAGGTCATTGTGTCAAAACTGTCACGAAGAAAGAAAGAAGATTCGACGAGCCCTTACTGCTTAAGGTCGAGAAGTCTCAACTAACAGTTTACATGTCAAATGGGACTGAAAATGTATTTTCTCCCGATATGGAAAGTGTTGCGTGATTTGTTTTTGGACAAAAAAAAGGAATATTATTTACGGTTTAAGTTGAGAACTAGAATTCCAAACATCTAGACTCGGTTCATTACAACTCACACGAGCAAAGATGACAGCGTAAAAATAAAAATAATTTGTAACAATAATAAACACACTCCTGTTTATCCCGGCGCGATGTAAGCTCCTCCGCCGATCTTTTGACGCGAGTCTCGCAAGACGGGGCCGGGTGGTGTTTTAGGCTGAGCCTAATCTGATTTGGCATTCACGGCATGCGTCCTCCGCCCTCCGCAAGGTACACACACACACCCGCACACACCTGGGGGGGCGCTCCCGGGCGCTGTCACTCAGGACTCGGCCGGGGCCGGGGCCAGGAGGCGGGCTGGGCTAAATGGGGTGAGAATGATGAGCCCGCGTGCATAGCAAATCGAGATGCAGCGAGCGCAGATTGATGGTGAAATTGATAACTTCTTGAAAAATCCCCGCTCGACCTGACACTGGACTCACGGACAGACTGGAACTGTGTCAGTTTGGCTCCGGAACATTTTCTCCGCACACGAATAATTATACTGATTTTTTGTTGTACAAATACATTATCTACAATTACGTTATATTATTGATAAGCTATAGCTTAATTTAGTAATCCATTGTAGGTTCGTAGGAGTGAAGCTAAAAAAAAGGTGTGCAAATAGTATTATTACTTCAGACCCTAGTGTAGGTACCTATTTAAAATATATGAGAGCCCCCGCAACAACACCGTATATCGGTTTTTACAAATGTTAGACGGAGTGTCACCATCTTGGATGATATGTAGTGTTGTTGCAGGGAAGATCGCTTATTTTTTTAATTTATTTTATATGGTTGATTAACATACCATTGGATGACCATGAAGATACACAACCATAACGCAAATCTGCCCAAAACCGATATAGTGTTGTTGCAAGGTTAGTCGATTTACGAACTTAATTATTTCCGTAAAATTATTTGAAAACCGAGTTGTCCATAAACCGAAACAATTATTCTCATAAGAATCAATGTAAAATGTATTAGTCTGTTTAAGACCCCAAGAAAATGACCCCCTATTGAAGCAATAAAAAATCATGGTTTTAAATTAAAGGAATTGGAAGTAAAAACGAAGAGAATAAACGTAAAATAACAAACTTTATTTTAACTTATCTTACAAAATAAGTAGTAAAGTATTATTGTTTGGAAGGGGACTCTCCTTCCATCAAAATATCGGGTGCTTGAAGTTCATCAGGTTTGTCTCATGAAAAACCTATCCAAGGATATGTCTTTCTTATAATTAACAGATTTATAACACGATTTGATAAAGTTTTATCAGTTATATTTTTCTAAAAAATTTTACACCTCACACTACTTGACGCACATTTCGTGGATCGAGGGCCCGGCCTAGGAACACCCATCATTCGTTCATCAATCTCTGAAAATAATATTTCCTCTGTCATTTCTTAGGAAGCTGTTCAAGTTCTTCCATAGTGAGTTCTGAAACAACCTGCCTGTTCGTAAACCGAAATTCTGTTGCAAACTGAAGCATTTTCCGTCAGGATTTTTGTTCGTAAATAAACTGAGGTTCCACTGTATAATTTATTAGTAATACTTTATTTGTACGTAGTTTATTTAAACAAAAAAAAGTTTTTTATAAAATGTATGTATGAAGTACTTACCTATTGCAAAAATGAAAAAAAAGACGTGCTCCTATTGGCATTGGACAAAATATCTTAGGAAGTGTATAAATGTCCGAACAAAACAGCTGTTTGATTAAAATATAATGTCGAACGCGCGACTGCGGCATTTGCGTTGCGAACTGCTCCGACGGAGGTGTCCGGGAGAACGGGCGGGAGACGAAGAATGATCCCCGGGATTCGCGGCCGATCCGCCATCATTACCGAGCGCCTGTCGGTACAAATCCCCATAAATATTCAACGGGGTGGTGTGGCGCAACACCCTCTCGCGTCGGGGATCCTCAACCCCGCGTTTGCCGCTATCTTCAGACTTCTCATTCACTTCCGGTGTCGCAGATCACGCCCTATCTGATGCGGTCAAACGGTCTCCTGGACCTATGTATTTGAAATTCAAAATTAGCAGTAGAGCACATTTTCGAGCTTTTCAAAAATATGCCGCAGCTACCGGAGAGAAAGAGGTTTCAAACCAAATAATGCGATCGTTTTAGGAGTTGGCGATCGGCCGGTAACACCCGCCAATAATTCTCGCGCTTAATTGCGTAAGGCGGTCAGCAGACCTCGCGAAGTGACGCGGGTGGTACAGGATAGGTCTCACCTATAGTCATGTCTCAAATATTCTCAACCGTATAACAAAGCACCGGCGTCTCGAATTGGCACCGGGCCAGACTGCATTCTGGGCTCAAAAAAACTATCGACAAGAATCATTTACGAAAATCGTATTTCAGCCGTGCCGAGCACTCGCAGCCAGGGTGACTTACATCCCGACCTGGTCCTCGGCTCCGCTCACCCCTGGAGAGGGTTGCCGCACCCTGACAACAATTCCACTGACTGAATTCACCGATACACTTGTCCCAACTTCAATCTGCACTTGTCATTAAAGAGATGCACTTTACTTATGTATGTATAACACCACACCTGTGTGGCTCGTCCACGCTCTTACTTCTATCGTGCACACTTGTCGTCTATTAAGAGGTCAACAGACTCGATGTCAGTTGACCCGATAAAGCCCGATCTTACCTAGCGAGATACATTTCTGCTGCCTCCACCTGGAGCCTCCCTCATTCGTACATCTACTAGGTCATACCTAACGGCATCTATTTACTTTTCACGCTTGAGCGATATCTTTCTACACCATTCGCGATGTACCTTACCTACATATCACAGCTCCAGCGTTCACTTCCAATCTTCATAGGCAGTAAGAATTCTAGAACTACCTACTGCCGAATGGCAATTACCATTCGCGTCATTCAGGGTCATCGATGAACGCTGCGATCGACACGGCTCAAGAATGGTAGGAATTGAGACGTATTGTGCACCGGGTGACGGACGATACTCCAGGGGAGCGCGACGCTCAGCAGTGAGCGAATGAAGAAAAATGTACGTGGCATAATAAATAAAAAATAATTAAATCGTCAAAAATTGCATCCCCGTGTAAAATAAAAGAGAACGAAAACAGATGAAACAGAGAAACCAGAAATAGATGTTTAATATTTTGAACAAATTTACCTACGCTTACAATCGATGGACAACATTCGATACGATCGCTTCACGGGCACGCGGCAGAGATCAGTCATTTGGGTGGTCGCAGTTCAGAACTGTGTTTTGCTATCACGCGGCTCCGACTCCGACTGCCGGCGTCGAGTGAAGGAACCGGGCTAACCGGCGGCACCCCCTGACTCCCTGGCTCCCCGGCTGGAGCGCGGAGTGAGGTTTATCAAGTAGTCAGGTAACGCAATTAACCCAGCCTCACACCCCAGTGCAAACATTCACGTCGTGCACGCACACCGCGCTCGGTCCTCCTGTGCGAAACATGTGATCTCAAGACATATCTAATTATCAACCGGTGCGAGCATCCGTTAACAAATAATGCGCGCGAGGTTATAATTCATTACGTCATTTTAAGAAAGCCACGTGACCGCTATCCGTAGAAAAACCAACGTTGTTCACAAAGTATCATCTGCATTGCCTGATGCAATATAGTATTGATAACGGCTTTTCCATGTTTAGTGACCACATCTGATTTATTCAATTGTTGTAAGCTTTCACAAAGTAAATTCAATGAAGAATTTACTGAAGATAATATTTTCGATCGCTGAAAAAAATTAAGATTTTAAAATATTACACTGCTATCCACGGTTTAGGAGAGTGCTTAATCCGTGTCTTAAAAGAAAATAATAAACTCATTAATTAGTCCACCTTTCATGAATGGCACGCAGAAACGTTTCGTTCTCGCGTAACTCGTATCAACCGTGTATAGATAGATGCTGGACGTGTATTTGTCTTTGGCCATAAGAAATGTGCCCAAATCGGCAGCAGGTTCAAAATAGCAATAAAGCAAAATGTATCGACCGAGTGTGTCATGTCACCACGGAAGGCCGACCACGAGGTGTTACAACCCGATTGTATTTATGCGATGCACGGAGCGTAAAAAAAATGCTTACAACAAAAATAGAAAAACGGGCAAGGGGTCCCCGGCGGGGGCGACACATCCACACAAAACATGGAGGGCCCTACCGGCGGCCGTGGAGGACCATCGAACGGCCTTATCTGGCCTCGAGGGCTCGGGGCGGGCGCGGTGTTCGCCTTTTGAAATTTTCACCGTAACCGAGAGAGGCTGCACAAAGGGCGGGGATGTCTGGCCTTTGTTTAGGGGGGGTGGAAAAATGTAACGAGTCCTACCGCCTCTTCTCCCCCTCCCCCTTGCCGAGCGATTCACACGAGATGTATAATATTAGGCATGCACGTTAAATGAGGATGTTGCATAGAAAAATAGGGGGACAACTGGTACACGCTTATTGTACAGATAGTCCATAAATCGGAAATATTCAAAGAAATAACAAAAAAAACACGCAGTTAATTTCAACACTAAGGGTCGGTTGTGTGATCTTTTTACTATGGTAAAAATAGTTACTACATAAAGTTTTGTGGCGAAAACGGGTTGTTTGATCATTGGTAAAAATAAATGTACTTCTCTAAAGTGGATCCAGTAGCAACTAATATTACTCTCCGATATACGATAATAAAAATGAGAATCGATGGTTAAATATGGCGGACTCTTCACAGCTGTTTCAAAAGTCATCTGTCACATAGATACTTTGAAAGTTGCAGTATACGACAATTAATCATTCAATATCCCACTATTTTTACTGATGAGAGGTTGTCCGAAGATGATCTCGTTGATTAATATACATTAACACATAATCCGATCAAATTTCGCCACTAAATTGAAAGGTATCGAACGCAGAGACGAATAAAGCCATAGTTAAAGCACATTTCATGATTCTTGCCACACTGTGGGGCTAGATTCCTTATCTATGCTTTGACAGTAGAAAATGTGACGTACCAACTACCGGCAAATGTTTTTTACCACGGGCGATGGTAAAAAGTTACTATAGTAAAAATGTACTACTGGACACACAACCGGCCCTAATGTTGCCATCATATTTTACCACAAAACTATTTTTTAATAATGATGTATTGTGTTTTAAAAAATAAAAATATTTTATTTGATTAAGTACCTTTTTTGCACACCTATACAAATAATTACAATTAAACTAAATATGCAATTAATACATGTTTGACGTAAATACAGAAATTACGATATTCCATGCTAATTACTATAATTGCGTGGCTTCTATCAAAATTCAAACACAGATAAGAGACAGGTAGGTGGAGCTAATTAAAATAACCGGAAAATGTGTAGTGCGCCGGCAGTGCCATCTGTTGAGATATACACACATTCTGATTCATACTATGGTTGAATTGATTTCGAATTGCAAAACCAAAAACTGTTGGGTGAACACTAATAAAATCGTTAAATATGTTTTGTCAGAGTACAGAAACAATTTAATAGAAATATTAACATTAACAACTAAAAAATATATGGAAGTGAAAATCTCTATCAACGTTAATCCTTGATATGATTTGTTTTGACAGTTTCTAGTTTGCTACCTTTTAACCTGGATTTCTTCCAGAAATGGATTATAATTCCACAGACAACCTTTCTCACACCTAGCAGCTGAATCGGACCCGCTTAAAACAATTGTTGATTTACTAAAATCAATACATGCTCAAAAGATGTATTAAACTAAAAAGAGCTATAATCAGAGATCTGACAAATTATATGAATAAGATTTTTTACATTCTTTTAAAAGTTATTATGTACTTTTAATATTTAAATATTAATTCATCGGAAGCAACGATATTCATTCTACAACATTTTATATGTTCGATAATATATGAAATATTCATTCACTAACACTTGTGACTCTATTTAAAAAAATATATAATAAGTCTATCTTTCATTATAGTTATATATTCATTGCACTCCAAAAAACTACAGTCAAAGAAATGATATTTATTTAAAGAAATGACTTTGAAAATATATTATCAATAACAAATATTTATAATAACTTTGCTGTTCACTAGACGTATCCCTTTTATAGAAGGTATTTAAAGAATGTTTGCTAGACATATCCCTTTTGTACAAGGACTAGAATTAAAAATCAGTAATAAAAAATTAAATTAATATGAAAACAATGGCTGCATATATAATACTCACACTGATGAGCTAAACAGTTATTGCGACTGTGATTGTTATTTGATTATAACAATAGTTGGTAACTGAGATCTAACTATTGGAGGTTTAGTTTGTAATGTGCAGTGATTGTTCCTCGAATTACAAATAATCAGTTACCAATCATCGTTATAATTTAACACGAATCTCAGTCACAGGCATAACAATGGTTTACATCATCACTATAGCATCTACAGTAAAATCACAATCTTGGTGCAAAACTCTACAATGATGTCATCACTTTGTGTCAATCCAGATATTGGATTTATTTTTACGCCAAATAAAATGGCCACGAGTTGGCAAAAAGCTTGTAGAAGGAATAGCACATACAAGAAAAAATTTAAGATTTCAAATTATTGGTTATGTTTAATATTATGTACTGTTCATATTTTAAAAAATGTATGGAAACTAAATCTGCACATTTTAAAACACCCATAACCTCATCTCTTCCACTGTGTGGAAGGATTGTCAACAATATAAAGTTGTAGTTGTAAACTTGTTATAAATCATTAGATATCTAATACAATCATTGAATCTAATATAATTTAACAATTTAGATATTATAATTTCAGGCCTATCCTTAGTGCGACACACTTGATGCGAATTCACCAAGAAGACATTGTATGCGTTTCAAGGACACAAATTTTATAAGTCCATGACCTATAACTCTTCAGTACTATGTAGAAGACCTTGTGGTTGTGGTTAAGTGTCCATCAAAATGGTAAATTGGAAGCAGCTAAATCAACATCACTCACCCTATACTGCCAGCGCGACGTTTATGGATGACCTTAGCTGGGTCTATCCCTGAAAACAAACGCATTATACTATATGAAATGGTAAAAAAATCACAAAATGACACCACAAAAGAGTTGAATAGCAATGTTTGAAGTGTATGCAAATGTGTGTGAAAAGACCCAAAATAATCTAATATGAGGAATCTTGGATGTAGAACAAGCAATGAAGCTATCAATTTGTATTAATTCATTCAAATTAGAACTATGGTCAATAAGCTTTTGATGTCAACAAGCCATAATATTAATTTGACAAACGCCAAGGACGAAAGTAAACTTTGACTAACCTGGAAAAGAATGAGTTACTGTAGACATCTGACAGAAAACACATCCGATGACATTTAAAGACAATTACAAATATCTAATAAAAGAGCACGACACACTAAAATACCGTCCTAAATAACTACAATGACATCAAAAATGGGGAAAGTTCTGTTTACAACACCACGATCGCCATTTTGAATATCTCGGAAACTTCATGCGAGTGAAAGTGTGTACACACTGGCTGGATGTTCATTAATTTTTAATTTTTCATACGTTATAAATATATGGCTAGCGATTCAAGAGATGTTTGTGGAATTCTTAAATACATAAAAATAATGCCGGGGTATATTGTTTCAAATGTATTTATCTAATAAACCTTAATGAAAGAAGTTATTTAAACAGCTTAATTGTAAATAAAAATTTTAACAGATCTCAAAAAATTATGTTAAAGACGTAAAACTGGTTTGACACAATAACGAATAAAATAAGCTATTCTCTCTCGGTTTTAGCACTCAGGTCCCCTTTATATTTGGGACAAGACACCCTTAAATTGTCCAGTGAAACAAATCATTGCACCAAAAAATCCACCCATATTTTACACGACAGTAAACTATATTAATAATCAAATCATATAATATATATATTAAAAATAAATTGGGGGACCCTTGTAGTCACAACTAGTTTTTAAATTTTACGAATGCCTTTGATATGTACCCACCGACTTAATCCAAATTACAAACTAATATTATCAAGTCATCACTACGTAACTTAAAAACCTGTAAATTATAAATCTATCAGTTTTATGTTTTGCTATTTAGAGATCTTAAAGAGTGTAATTAGGTCAATTAAGTGAATAAGGTAAATGTTCCTCCATAAGAGATGTAAAGAATATGTCATATGTCGTAATTTTTTTTAAGTTTATTGTCTGTATAAAGGGGTCAAATACACACTCCGTTAACTTGTGCAAATTTATCACAAACAATGCATCATGCTGTAGAAACTTACCAAAAAATACTTTAAAAACTCGCAGCTAAAATCTATACACGGTTATAAAAATCCCCATTTATTCTCCATTTTAACTGATCTAAAGAAAATTTAGAATTTTACATCTACATGCAAACACTTCAGGACATCACAAGAAACATTAGCGCCATCTTTTGGCCACTCCGCGAAATAAATGTGAGTGCTATCCATTCCAAATTTTGTTTAATTGTACTCTAGGACCCTGAGGTAAATGTATTTGCCTTACCCTACATCATACTTAATTTCTTCCTGGTCAGTGCAAAACAATGGCGTAACTCATTTAAAACTATAACTAAGTCTGAATCCTGGGCAATGCCAGGCACGGATTGTCATTCTATTATATATATATTTTTTTAATGTGTATATATATATACACATATACTAAGTGTACAATATTTTAGGGGTAGATACATATTAAAAATATGAGTCAATAATGTTCAAGCTATATGTACCTAATCTTAACCACATCAGACTTATTTTTATATTGTCATTATAAATAATGTCCCCTCACTAGGATTATCCTATCGAGGCGGGCTATAGATATGTAAGCATTTAAGATAAGTCGTAGTTAGGCAATTACTTTGATAAATTGAAATATTTTATCGATCCCAAATATATTGAATAAAAAAACTAAAAGGTCATCAAAACTTCCAGCGACTACTTTTTGTTAGATGATTTAGGGCCAGAATCAAAGGTATAGAATAGTGGGTCAACTTTGCAAATATTTATTCCAAAGTACATATCATGATTTTGTAAGAATCTCAGACAAAATTTTCCATACCTACAGAATTTGTATTACTCCTTGAACATTTTAAAAATAATATTGTGGACTAGGTCTATTACAGCCTGAATATACATATATATAAATTGGAATGCTATTTCAAAAAAAGTTATTTTAATTGCATCAAAAATAAGGTATGTTGTGTTATTAGAGTTTTTGATTATTTGAGGTAGGCTCTCAGGTAGTCAGGGTTGTACTCTACTATTGTATTGCCTTGAAAAACTTTAATAAAATAGAATGTGATTGCATATACTGAAGACACACAAGCTGATTTAGAGCTAAAAACCGATCCACATGCAATGTCATAGAAACAAAATATTTTTCAGATAAAAAGAAATTGGAGGATAGGTGTGTTGAATTTATCAAAATACTTATGAATGGAAACAATAAAAAAATTTCCTACAACAAATAAAACATTGTTTCAAAATAATTTATAATAGCATATATTTATTTACATACATATTACAATTTACAGTTTCATTTTTTTTGCAGAGAGATGGTTTTTAGTTTTTTTATTGGCTCTCTTCAATGTAGATTTTATGGAACTTGATACTTCTTCCTGAAGCTGAGAGAAGAAAGCTGATGATGATTTTAAGGACTTTCCATCACCCATAGTAACCATCTGAAAAAAAAAAAAATTACTCTCATATTGTTGCTTGATATTTGATATGTACATATATTGAAAAAACACAGTTTTACACATAAATGTACATACCTTGTCGACATTTCTGTCCTTAGTTACTTTGTCAAGTAGTTTTGATGCTTTATTTCTACTGTATTTATTCCCTAAACCTGGATTAATCTTATCCAAAGCTTTTTCCTTTTTCTGCCTTTCCTTTTCTTTTTCTCGCTGACGTAATTTCTTATGGCGCCTTTCACGTTTCTTATCAGTATCTGTGCGTTCTGTTTTTCCGATAATGTTGCCCTTTGATTTTCCTATAATACATAATTTATTATTAATAATAATTTTGTTCACACTTATAGTTACGTTTTCCCTTATCTTTTTTGGATTAGCAAAATTTTAAAATATCAAAAAATTCATTAAATAATATGAATAATGAAATACCTCTGATTTCTTCTGGTGCCAGAAGTGTGGCATCGCTGGTGGCCACAGGAGCTACCTCTTCCATATTAATGGCAGGTATGTTACTTATTATCTTAACTTCTGGAGCTGCAAGTTTGGGTGTGTAATGATAATTGCAGAGGGCATCCAGCTTTGAAAATAAGGTGGTCAAAAGGGAGTGAATCTCTTTATGCTCCTTTGGCTCTTCTTCTGGTTTCTCATCAGCATCAGGATCCAAAGCTTCACGTTGTTTGATGTATTCTTGTTCATAAACCTGTGCCAATGAAAGTTTGCTTTTTTCTTGGTCTAATACAAGCTGTTTTTTAAACTCTTGAACATCTTCGACCGGTTTAAACTTACGTTCCACATCATCCCAAGCCTTATCTTTAATCCGTTGGATAATGATGTCTTGAAGTTTGAGTGTGGTCTCCTCAGTAATGACGGGAGCAGGTCTACTAGTCGACTCAAAGTCTACAAGTTCTTCTAGAAGTGAATTTTGAGGCCTATTTGATGCGGTCACTTCCCCTTTCATTGGCCAAGACTTTTCTTCAAACATATTGTTTTCTAAATGACTTATTTTTTTTTTCAACCTCTGTTGCCTCAACTGTAACTCTGATAAATCTTCCGAAGTAGCTTCTTTTTTGGCACTGTCTTTATTTTCATCATTACTCGATTCATCATCATCAGAAGATGGCTGAGCTATATCAAACCTGAAATAATAAAAAATATATTAGTGGTGTTATTTATTACTTTAGACAGCTTCCATAAATGATGTCACAGGTTTTTCATGAAATTTTAACCCCCCGTCACAAATTATCATATTATGACCCTGTCCTAGACTGTCACAATTCCATTGACCACCTCCCCCATCCAAACCAGTGACATAATTTGTGGGAACCATCTTAGAAGAAAAATAATAAACTATTATATATATATTCAAACGCATTGGGAGATATTAATTTGTAAATCACTATGTAACATAATGAAGATGGACCCGACTATACCTGACTTTTTGATCTTTTTTGCTTCCACCTTTGACTTCTCTAAGATCTATTTCATCATCAGAATTTTGATATTCATCACCAACATCATCATCATCAAATCCTAAATCATCACTTTGAGTGAGAGCTTCTTGGTTTAATGGGATGTCATCTTCCTCAGACTCTTCACTTTTAGAATCATTTTCAAAGAAGTCTTTATATTTTATCTGTTTTGAATCAACATCTTCTTCATCCTGAAATTAATGAACTATTTCAAATTGGCAGCATTATGAAATTTTATTGTTCATAGGTGAATTGAGCGAGCGACTATCCGATGCAAAAATTGGCTGCCACATGGGTGGAACAAATGTGAACCACATTAGTTATGCTGATGATATGGCTATACTAGCGCAATCTATAAAAGCGATAAGAAAGCTTTTACAGATATGTGAAACATATGCCAGTGAACAGAATATTTTATACAATGCCAGCAAATCGGTCATAATAACATTCAAATATGGAAAAGGGTTAGATAATATCCCTCCCATTTGGCTGGACGGGATGAAATTGAGCGTTCAAAATAAGGTCAAATACCTTGGCCATATATTTAATGAAGATGCATAAGACAATGATGACATAGAACGACAGAGGAGACAGTTGAGTGTTTGTGCAAATATGCTGTCACGGCAATTCTACTGATGCAGTAAGGGGGTGAAGAGGATCCTGTTTAAATCGTTCTTCACCAGCATGTATACTTGCAGCTCTGGTCGAAATGCAAACCAGTGACGTACCACTGCTTCCAAATTCAGTACAAGTAATACAGAATACTGTTCGGATTGGCGCAGTTATCGTAGCACATCTACAATGTTTGCCGAAGGCCATATACATGCATTCATTCTGCTTCTGAGACATTGAGTTGCAGGCATAAAGCTGCGGCTGGAGCTCAGCACCAACTCTAGTGCAAGCGGTGCTTTCATGGAAAGCTGGCTCCTTGACCAGAGAATGGCAACGATTACAGAATAGCTACAGATACAATAATAGCCGTGACTGAAATGTAGTATTTATATTTTGTTTATATATTTATATATAAATTATGTGTGAATCTTTTTTTAGCTTTTCTTTTCATAACATAAATATTATTTTGTTATTATGCTGATTTATCGTGTGCAAGATGTAATTTGGACACAGTCATATTTCATAGATATGTAGCAAGATAACCACTTTCTTCTATCATTTCCTGCATAATGAGTTGTAAGAGTTAATGTTTCTCATTGCTGAGAATCCGTTCAAAAAATTCAGTTTTCCTTTGTTTAATACAGTAAAATCCCGTTTATTCGAAGTTGAGGGGACCGAAAATCAAGAAAAAAGTTTGAATAACAATTTAGGATAATGAATATAAAAATGTCAAAAATTTGATTCTTTTTTACATACTAATTTTTTTCATAGCAACTCGAAGTAATTATATACACCTATATCCACACATTTAAAATTAACAAACAAGTTGTCAAAATACAGTGTAAACCAAATCACAATATTATTTTTAAAAAACACGATTATAATGAACTATGTTTTCACACCATTTTTAATAACGCTATAATAGTCACTTGTTAACCCGCCATTTCTCCGCTGAAGTTAGCAACAAAAGTTTCCAGTGCTTTTAAAACGTTTGTTTTGTGGTGGTCGCGGCGACATTTGGTAATCGCCTTTCAATGCTAAAGTTCTTTCTGTCATCATTTATAATATTGTTGACAACCTCATTAATGGGGTCGCGTATTTTTCTGTTAATTTTGTTTTGGATAATATTTTTTGTCAATCTCTTGTATTAATTCGATTTTTTAGCAGCTGTCGGCATTTTGTACGAGTTTCGCATTAACTCTATTATCGAGAATATAAAATTATCAGTCAAAATTATAAAATTTAATTTTAATGAAATAGGGAAAACTCTAAGGAACGCAAACCACGCGTTCTCGAATTTCAAAATGTCTAACACGTAAATATTAGTGAAAAACAAATGATGCTTTTTACATATAAAACAATGGCAATAAAATAATTAGGATACGAAAAAATTTGAGAAATGCTAACTACATATTCTTTAAAATGCCAAGACACTAAACTTAAATAGAAAGAGAAATGTCTATATTAAAATTAATACAAATTAAATAATTTATAAAACACGGAAAAGTCTGAGGAACTCAACTGCGTACTAATGTTTGACAACAAAATAAACAAACACTACGTAAACAAAAATAATGATGGTGATAATACGGAACAGAACATTGGCAAGCACTGACATTCGCAGTAAGCAGCCGAGAGAACTAGAGAACTGCGTTACCTATAAGGGCATAGAGATAATATTTTATATCTTTTTCTAATGTAAAGAAAACGAGCGAGAAAAAAGCATGCGCCTTAAGTTAATGTGCCGCGGTAAAAAGTAAATATTTCAAATCAAGGACGCACAAGCTATATTTGTAATCTTTTTTAGTATACTGAGAGTGAGTGAGAAAACAAACAATGAGAAGTAACTTTATGCGTCGTGAATCAGTATAGTGGCGAAACTACCTATTATGGTGATCTTGAATTTTGGACAGGCACATCGCATAGCGCATGTGTATTTTCCAAATTGCTGACATCTAACAAAAAAAATCGAATTAGGCGAAAAATAAATTCATCTGATAGGATCCAAAAATAGCTTCGAATAACGATATTTTATTTATAAGTACAATTTAATATGAAAACTTTCCAAAGGGACCACATTCTGCTCTAAAACTTCGACTTGCGGCAAATTTCGAATAAACGGGATTTTACTGTAGTTGTATTGCTCATTTATGTGACTTAAATCCTCTTTATGACTCTCCTAACGCGCTCAGGTGCTAACATATTTACTACACTTAATTTAGTAAACCGCATAGAAAAATAATACCGATATCCATTACTACAAAAATATACTAGTACTTGGATATCACATTGTTAAATTGTACAAATTTTGTAAAAATAGTATTTCCAATAAATAATTAAAGAATGGCATTTTACATACCATCATGCCCTCATCTTCTGAATCTGCAAATAGATCAATTTCTTCTTCATCATCATCTTCACTACTTTCCTCTTTTTTGTTTGACTTTTGTTTATGAGTTTTATTAATTTCCACTTTATCCTGGGCATCCAAAAATGCTTCCAATTCATTTAATTTGAAGAATGTATCATCGACAATGGAACCTTTATGGTTTTTGCTTACTTGGGGATCTGAAATTCGACAAAGAAAATTATTTTTTTCCCAAAGTTCACTGCTGATTTTCACTTAAATCTAAATAAAATTCTCCAAAAATTACATATCAAACTAGTGTTAACGTTAAGGTTCCTTAAAAATTTAACAGAAGTTATTTTTATTGTCATAAGTAAAGTTATTTATAATATAGCAACAAGTCAAAGAATAATGATAAATATTTATTTAAGGTAGTAGATTCTTGATAACTCTGGAAGCAGAGCTGGGATGGCAAAAAATAATAGGATAGTTTTACATTTTATTACATTGAGAAAAACAATGTGTGCATTTTGGATAACATACTTTCTATACTGTTTTGAATTACACATATTTAACCCCTTGTAAAATCAATTGATTGACGCAAAACATGCGAGTAGACAAAGTTGTAGTAAAAAAATATTACATACTAAATCAGCAAAAATTATAAAACTACGATATTTTCATTATAATTATAAATCTACAACTTTTATACATAGATATTGACTAACAAGATTTTTATTTTATTGGAATGTACTTTTTCCTATTATCCGAGATAGTAAAATATTTAGTTGTAATTTTGACTTACTTTTTTTCACTTTCAATTTCTTGGTCTTCTTTTTAGGAATACATTTTTTTAACGGTTTATCAGAAGTTTTAGATTCGGCATCATCTTTATCTGAATCGTTAGAGCTATGAGTCTTGCTTTTGTCGTCATTGAAAATTGTCACAGGAATTCTGAAAGTGTCTTTTTGTGACAAAATCATTGACACGTTAGAAAGAAAACTGTTCCATTTATCTTCATTCTGAAGCTCAATTTCTTGCCATATTTGTTCCTCATCAAAATCCTGAATAATCAGTTCGGGCAAAGCATTGGAACGCATCGAGGAAACTTCTTCTTTCTTTGTAAAGTCATATAAATCTTTAGTAAGTTCTTTCACTCTTGGGACTACATTTTCCTGGATACTGTAAAACAACATTATTAGATACAACTAAAAAAATCATAATCATCAACTGTTTAGTTATTTGAGTTTAAATTGCAAGAGTTTAATTAATTAACAAAATCATTATCTAAATGTAAGCAAATATAATATAGAAATGTAACCTCAAATAGTTTTCCGGTTTACACGTGAGAGCTGCGAAGTTTTGAGCAGCTTTTTCCAAAATGTCTTCTCCAATCATGTTATTAAACACTGCTTAAAGCTCTTCTTAAATAAGTATCCAAAATAGCAATATCACAAATAGAAAGAAGCAAAAAGCGTCAACATTATAGCATGGTTACAACTGTCAAACACATCAGGAACATAGATATGAGACAAAATAAAAAGAGCATGGAGAAACTCCAATATGCTCCAATATATGATTTAATGGTTGTTATTTATTACAAACTATTACATAGACAAATATATAGACCATAGATATTTTATTATTTTTGAAAAGAATTAATGAAACGAAGAAGAAAAAACATGTGTTACGGCCGCATCTCATGTGTGACGTTCACGTATTTCATTTATTATTTTCGTCGTGAAATTTAAATATTGCTGTGCATGGGCTGCGCGCCTGGCGATGCTAACCCCTCTTCCCTCCGCTCTAAAACAGGCGTAGTGGCCGGACAAAGGGAGGCTACCCCCTCCCCCGCGCATTGGCCGTGATGGGTTGCTGCCCGGGTTGAGGAAGCGCTCTCGCTCCTCGATCGTTCTACGCTCCGGATCTGTTCCCGGGGTGCCGCCGGTTTGCGGCCAGCCTCCGGGCAACGTCTTACCAAAGGCGCGTGACTCGAGCGAAGCTGCAGAGCTCGCGTCCGTGAACTAGACCAGGGGCGGGCTTCAACGCAGTTTGCGCCCGCAGCAGGCCGGACATGGTCACATGTGTGAAAATATGCACGATAGTTGGTAATTAGTGAGTGGGAAAAACAAACAATGTGTCCGTATTAAATAAGGTTAGATATAAGTAGCGATATGAATTTTCCTTTTTTTGTGTCTAAATATGTGTAGAAAGTTGTTAATTTAATTTACCCTCCCGCCACCTCCTCGTGACCACGACTGATTGCGCAACGACCCGTGTGTCACCATTAATATCAAATGTATGTACTAGATACATAATATGTATATTTTGTTTTTTATATTACATACATATTATTATAAATAACTAGCAGAAAGACCAATAGAAATTAAAACTGACCGTTATTTACTGACATAATATGTCATATTATGACACTGTAGCAGTAGGATTTTGATGACCACCGTTGTCGTTGGCTAATATATAACATAGAAGCTTTTAATTATAGACAAGAGGTATTTCAAAAATTAAGTAGAATTCTGACATTCATACCCGAATATTTTCCTCCACCGAAAAGTGTGGCGCCTAAACATGAGTGCATTCTGATTTAATATATTTATTTGATGTACACTTGTTTTTAATGTCATACGAGAGAGGCGGCCTCCGATTTATATTGCCTCTCTAATGTACAATCAAATCTACAGGTGGTGATGGTCACTGAGGTAGGACAGGTTGAATGATAGAAACACGAAAAGACAAATATCTATTTATGTATTATTTTTTATTTATTTTAATGTTAGAAAATATAATACATTTTATCAGTAGGATATATATATATATATATTGATTATTACTACCCATGCCATGGGGAGGTGTACATTATCATGTTAATCCTAGTTTAATTTCTACCTTATATTATTCCGCATTACTTCGCTGAAGTCTTCCAGGGGTTTTGTCTTTGGCCGGACGATGTCGCGTCGTTGACGACTGCTTCCAGATTGACTTGGTGATTGCTCCCAGGCTGGCTGGGCGGCTATTATCAGACTGACTTGGTGACTGCTTCCAGACTACCTCGGTAACTGGTCGGACGGCTGCTTTCAGACTGTTTTGGCGACTGCTTCCAGGCTGGCTCTGTGATTGGCTGGGCAACTGCTTCCAGACCGACTTGGCGACTGCTTCCAAGCTGACTTGGTCAATTAGCTCCCTCGCAGGCTGACTCACTTCCGTACTGACTTCTCGTGGCTGATTAGTAGACTCTTCCAATTCTGTGATGGACTGCGGTCCGAGTCTAACTTATAGACTCTCTTCGGAGGACTATCTTAACGAACTCATATAGATTCTGTGACGGACTGCCTTGTAAAATGGCATCCAGCCCTTTTTAATAGATTGTGGGTGGAAGTGGTGTTACGAATGCCATTCGGTTCCGCCCTTAGGACCAACGACCACCCACTTTTCTAGACCTAATTTTGAACACTGCCTCCTTTTAAAGCTAAGCAAAACATACTAAATCTAAAGCTTTTCTGCTATGACGATAACCTGCCCATTCATTACTGGAAGAAACTAGACATAAATCATTTTCGTAATGACTTACATTGAATCCATCCAAAACAGAACCACTATGGACAGAAACACCTAGAAATCAAAACTTAATACAGGAATCAATGTCTGCGAATGCTAAATCTGCAGTTAAGTTGTTGGATGTGCACATTGATTCAGATCTTTAGATGAATATACAAGACATCTTTCTCTTGAGACAGCCCATCTACTTATAATTTGTGGTGGACTATTGTAACAGCATCTATGCTGGCCTGCCATTGTTTCAGCTGGATAGATTACAATCCATTCTAAATGTGACTGCACGGATAATATATGGAGTTTCCAAATTCTCTCATATAACATCCCTTTTACATCAGCTACATTGGCTCCGATTCCCTGAAGGAGTTGAATTTAAATTGTGCTGGTTGATGTACAAGATGACACACAACTTGACGCCTCTGTATCTTCAAGAACTTTGTATCCTAGACAATTGGAATGGTAGATGTCAATCTCTCAGGTCTTGTCAGGATTGTAGAACTGACCAACCGTTGCCAGAAGTCTAAATTTAGTGAACGGGTATTTGCGGTGGCAGGCCCAAAAGCGTGGAACTCTTTGCTCTAATGAAAATAACAATCTTTAATTTTAAAAACAAAGATAATTGAAGAACTATAAACAATTTATGTGTAAAGTGCCCTTGAGGTGAAAGTTTTTACGACAATGGCGCTATACAAATTATCCATTATTATTATTATTACTATATATGATTAATTCTTGATCCGTCGCGATTCTTAGTTCATTTCATTCAATTCAGTCAAGTTATAATAATTTTCATTTATGAGGCATCAACATTGGTGTATTGTTTTTAACCTGGAGCTGGTAGAAAAGGAACAAACGCAGACTGAATGCGGTGGAAATGGGATTACCTAGGTCTATTTGTAGCAGATCTAAAGATTGTAAAGATGACGAATCTAAGTGAACACGTTTTCAAAAGACTCGCTTAGGTGGTTTGGTCCTATGGAACGAATGAATGAGAGAATAGTAAGGATATATGAGATAAGATGTATGAATGTTGAAGAGGTGAAAATTATGTACCAAGACTACACTCTATCCTCTCTGCCTACTTCTGCAGAGAAACTTCGCTAGTATAACAGGGTGATTCTTGGAACGGGATTTTTTCTTTTTGCTTTCACGGTGGTTGACACACCTATCTCTGCCCGAATTTAACAAAAGGGACAATCCTTTGTTTCGTATTCTACCCTCAAACAAACTACCTCATTTCACAATGCTTTTTCTTAAGAAATGCTTCACTCGGAAGTCATTATTCTCAAGTGGCGCCATTGTTTTTGTTTAATGGTTATTGCCTGCTACCCAGGCTAATGGGCCCTTTCGATTGCATATGTCGTCGTTATGGGTGATTCGGTGATCCGCATAGACAAGATAAATCTTAGGAACGCCAATCTTCTAACCAATAAATTTCCACCATCTGGACCACTGTGGCTGGTGAAGACAAAATGGCTCTCACGTATTCGCAATATTATTATGTAATCAATAGTATCAAATCTGGTGCGCTCGTGTCACAACCAACGTTGGGGCATAACATATTTATAATTTTTTTAAAATCATATTTAGAAAATAATAATTACAAAATAAGTTTCTTTTTTATATATATATATAATATTATTGATTTCCCAAAACTTTTGTCAGACATTTTTTCCGACTTCTGTGCAGGACAGAATAAAAAATACCATGGTAATGATGAATATGGCTTTAATTGAAAATGGATAATTCAACAAAATAGAACATATCTTTCCGATTCGTGGACATTCTTTTGTGCCGTGTGATAGATAAGATTAATCGGTGTAGTTAAAAGAGCTCTTCACATAAAAGAGAGATTGTTTACAGTCCACTAATTGGAGTTGATAATAACTAAATAAGCGTAAAATTCCAGCAAAAAAATAAGACATGCTCTATTTTGTTGAATTATCCATTTTCAACTTAAGCCATATTAATAATTATCATTGTGTTTTTTATTCTGTCCTGCAGTTGTTGGAAAAAACAATGTAATTTTAACTTTTTATTGACATAGTCATTATTGCATTGTAAAATGAACGTACATACTTTATTTGGGATTTTCCTTGTCATACCTTCATGATACAGAGAAATTACATTATTTCCGGTTTTTAAATTGTGTATACTGAAAACGGAAAATAAAACTACTTTGCACTGCAACTTGAGGCAAAGAGATATTCTGCACAAAATGAAAAATGTATCAAAATCAAAGAAAACAATGGTATCCATAAATACACATATGTATATTTTTTAAGTTACCTATATTACAAAGTGTAGGTACATATTTTGTAAAAATATAGATTTTTTAAAATTTTGATGATTGCTCACTGCTCGATTTTGGTTTAATGGTGTTGCAATTTTGCAGAAGCAAATTTCGTTGTC
This sequence comes from Eubasilissa splendida, assembly GCA_031772225.1. Lineage (NCBI taxonomy): Eukaryota > Metazoa > Arthropoda > Insecta > Trichoptera > Phryganeidae > Eubasilissa > Eubasilissa splendida. The sequence continues at coordinate 38,568,932 of CM062848.1, read as the reverse complement.
TTTTAACATTCTGAGATAGTATTGCCCGTTGCCGCTTCAGGTTTTCTTTCCACCCTGACGAGGTATTATTTTGAGTGCAAGGGTATTTTCTCGTTACATATTTATATCTAAGTTTTTTTTTGTCTGCCTGTTGGCTGCTCTCTCCAAATCTAGAAAGCGCTAATATTAATGACTTTTCAGAATTCAATTTATTACTGTTACTTATAAATTTCTTGGCAGCTTGCAACATTTCATCATTGTGTTGTACGTTTCCAATAATATTATTAAATATTAATTGTAATTGGCCGATGACTTCTTCTTTCGGCCCTTCTTCACATTTAAATTTATCCAAATTAATGAGTTCTTTTTTTTCTACTTTTATTTTTTCTTCACTGTCAACTGACGGAAACAAACTAATCCTTTCTATGTTTCCTACGGAATCTACAAACAAAATTTCTGATGTTTCTGACATATTTTCCAATATTTCCTCAATGTATGGATTTACAATTTCTTCTTTGGATGACCTTACTTCATTACCGATATCTTCTTTCTTATTCTTATCTCGCTTAGAATATTCATCGTGGTCAGCATATTCTAATCGAAAGATCCTGTAATAAAAATGGTAGACCCATCTTTCATCGGGACATACAGTCAAGTCATATAAAGTGAAATGTTCGTAAATTGACAACTCTTTTTCCATTTCTGTCACAAACATATCCATCGCTTTCGAAGGGGTATATCCTTTTTTAAAATAATTCAAAAATATTTTTTGCACATCGTGATCTGGGGTATCATATTTCAAGGGCTCTCGGTGGCCTGTGCTGTGATTATGTATATGTCTCAGTGTCACAACCATCGGGAAATCTTTTAGATGAATGTCTTTACTCCTGAAAAATATATAAAAATTTTTAAAATATGCCTAAGTACGTATTCCCTTAATTATTATAACTAATGGCTGAGGATACTGCAAATAAAAAAAAAGGTCATTATTAAAAAATGTCAGTTACCATCAGCCAATAATTCGTGGAAAACGATGTTTACATGTGTAAAAATTATAAGATATGATTTTATTTTAAATTTGCAAAATAAAACTTATTAGTTGCAGTATTGTAGTGTATTCGGGCAGTAGGGCGGGGCTAGAGAAGAGGGGGAAGGTTTTGGTCAAAAGTAACCACCGCGCCGTGTCAATTCATGATATCAAGATAACAACTCACCAAATTAAAATATGTTCATTAATCAAAACAAAAAATGAATCATATTTGTTTTATTATTATTACAGCTTAATGATGGATATTTCTTAATTTCCTATATATAATTATCGTGTTAAAAGAGAATTTTCTTGGAATCTGTATCAGACTTGGCCATTAATTCTATGTTTTAATGTTATTGTTGTTTTTCGAATTGGCAACATTTTTTCCAGAAACAGCCAATTTGACAGCTGACAGTAGATTTGTGCTCAGTTTGGTTTGCCATTTCACCATGAATAGACTTACGCCAGAACAACAGTTGAAAATTGTGAAAATTTATTTCGAAAATCGTGGTTCAGTTCGCGAAATTTATCGTACTCTACGTCCATTTTACGGTTGACATAATTGTCCATCTGAGCAAGTAATTTGAATAACCATGGATCGTTTTCACGTCACGCATACTCTTATTGATAATACGTATCCACAGAGACGTTGTACAGTGCGCACCGAAGAAGCTATTGTTGCAGTAGAGCGTAGTATTGAGGAGGAGTCGATTCACCATCATGCGTAGCAATTGGAGCTGTGTCCATCCGTTTTATGGTTTACACTTGGTTTACTTGGCTTACAAGATCCAGCTCGTGCAAGAATTGAAGCCGCTTGACCATCGTGTGCGTCATATAATCGGTGAATGGGCCGAAAACTAAATTACTCTTGATTCTCATTTTCACCAAACATTTTGTTCAGTGTTGAGGTTCATTTTTGGTTGAATGGCTATGTTAACAAGCAAAACATGCCACACAGCGCGTGCCACAATCAATTTATTGAAGGAAACATTGGACCTGTAAATTGGCCTCCAAGATCCTGTGATTTAATACCTTTGGATTATTTTCTGTGGGGATATGTGAAGTCGCTAGTCTATGCCGATAAACCAGAGATGATAGACGACTCGGAAGCCAACATTCGTCACGTTATTGCCAATATACGTCCCCAGCTGCTCTAAAAAGTGGTCGAAAATAGGCTTTATTCGAGTCAGCCACAACGCCTATATGCACATAATCATATTTAAGCAATAATGGCATCAAATTATCTTTCCAATAAAGCCAATACCATGGCCATTACCACGATTTTTATGTTTTATTTAATTTTAAAGTTCTGTACTTCTAAAAAAACACCATTACATAGTAAAATATATCAGTTTGCTAAACTTACTGATATCTCTTGGACGACAGCATCTGCTTAACCGTTACAATAAGTCGTGCAGGACAGTTGGTATGTTTTTTGTGTGGCATTTTTACAGTGTGAGCTGGCCGCGTATTGTGAATACATTTCCAAACAGTCTAAAAGGAAACAACAATTAATTTATTGGCTAATAATAATATTTTTTTATATATCTAATTCTTTATCAACTTATATTAATTACATATTATATGAATATGAGAAAAGCACTGTCACTGGATAATGATCTAGGCCTCGTTAAGTGGACAAGGAAACGCTATAATGAATATTATCATGTAATAGCTAATATGTAAAGAAATAAGTTGTACAAATATGAAAATGCAAAGCAAGGAAGATTAACAATGTAAGAAATTTCTATATATTTTAAAATATGCGTGATTGGCAAAGTGTAAAAATTTCAATTACAGATTTCCTGAGCTTTTATCAGCTTTGCTTTCAACTTTTTATGAAATGTAAGATACCTGTACAATTTCGGTGCAATTTCTCCTCGAGCATGTGAAAAAAATGTGGCCAGTTAGGTTAAACTCACATTACTTAAGTGTAATTTATTAATCCAACATATCAGAACAACTGAATGGTTTGTGGTCAACTATCTGGATACAGCAAACCATAGAATCAAATCTTGCCAGATAAGATAACATGACTTTGGAACAACAAGGTGTCAACTGCCCCTAGCATCAAACTGAGATATTGAACGTCAAAGTTTTGAAATTTAATAATAAATTACCACATACAAATGTGAATTGGTCACAATTGACGTGTTATAATTGCATTAGGTACATTTATGTTCTAAAATAATTTTTCACTAAATATATCTATCTAAAATAGAAAGAAAAGTGATTGAATAGTTACTCGGAAAATCAATCAAACTTAGAGCAATAAGGTTCTATTAGCTAATCTTTATCTGTTATCATGAGAATGTTCCACTGGAGTTTTGTATAATATAATGTTTGTGTGTTATTTTGTGCGTGTTCATTGACTTTTCAAAAAACACATTTTAATTGGAAAATGATCAAAACACGATTAAATGTTTTCAATTCACAATTTGTGATTGATTGCCGCACTATTAACTAACTTATTTACCATCACACCATTTCCACGGAGATGGGCAGAGAGGATAGCGTCACACTCTCTAGTCCTAAGACACTACTCTCCCCTTATCTACATTCATATATCTTATGTATGCTCGCCGATTATCATATCATATTTAAAACAGAATACTATTTTTACGTAAGCCGATAAATATTGTATATTTAAACTAACTTTATATTGATCTTAATCGTCGGTTGTCATAAATTTCATCATATTCAAAGATTGCTTTTTATTCTTTAGATAAGCTTGATTGACATGTTAAAATTTTAAAGTTTGGATACAATGTATCTATATTATTAGATGACATAGCTGTTAAAAGGTTTTTGGTGAAACTTTGTGGAATCCTATGATTATTTTGTAAATTGAGTTAAAACAGTTTTATTCCATTATATCTTATTGTATTAAACGTTAGAATGTTTTCGGGAACATCTTCCCCATTATCAATAATATAATTCAACTAAAGTTAAAAACATTTTCAGACAGTAATTATGGGTGTGTTTGGAGGTAACGGAGGGTGGAGTTAAAATGGATAATAGAGAGGATGTAATGGACGACATAGAATTTTGCCATCTTCTAACTGTTTTTTTTATTTTTATATATAATTTTGTTCATCGAATGAAGTTTTGCAACTGATTTAAATGATTATGTGCGCATTCAAGTGCCCATTCTTTACAAAATGATGCGCTTTTATAATTAAGTTCAGGTTAATTTTTCAATTAGGTTTTTGCAAAATTGCGACATCGAAAAACCATTAGATAGCTCACCAGTGTAACCGAAAACGGTGCAAATAGAACCTTGTTGCTCTGTAAAACAATTATCTATAGCAGATGGTACCCAGTTGCCCTTAAATATTAAACAGAACCCTGTTTCAAGAAATATTAGTAGTATGACTCAAATAGAACTTTATTGCCTTGTTATCTCCTAAACTATAGGGAAATTTGACAAATTTGAAAAGGTTAAATTATCGTAAGAATTTTTGATACAACAGTCAATTTTGGCCAAAATGTCAGTTGATACCTTGTTGTTCCAAAGTCACGATAAACAAGTTATGCAGCAAAAACATACAATAATGTTACTGCTGCATAATGATAAATATACTTTTAATAGTATTGATTGACAAACCTTGAATACATTGCCTTGAGTGTCTCCAGGGTAAGTTTTTGCTTTTGTGTATGCTGTGTTAGATGAAAAATTAAACTCCTCAAACCACTGGAGAGCTTCAACTTTTGTACCAACATTAACACGGAACTTGCATTCAAAACGATTGGCGTCAATTTCCTTTCTTTCACACAATGCATACTTGTATTCAATGGGAAGCATATTCTGGAAAAAGTAAGCTGTTATACGTAACTTTATCTAGTGACCTCTGCGATATACAGCATATCATCATGGTCGGGTTCATTCCTACCACATAATGTACCACCCTCAGACAAGCAACAAATGCCGTCCAGATAATATTCTAATTACCTACATAATTATTTTTAAAAATTTGGTTTTAACATATTCATATAAAAAATTACAATATTATTTGACTATTGGTAAATTGTCAAATAATTACGACCAACAATAGTAGGTGAATTTATCTTATTCACTCCGATACAAACTTTAGTATTTTGTGGTGGGCAAGAGGATGTAATTGATGTGAACAAAGTTAATTAAATTTTTAATTTTCAACATATAACAGGTTGTTTCGTTAGATTATGCAAAATCTAGTAGGTTTATCTTCCACATTTTATTGCACCCATATGTTAATATTAAGTCCAGTAGGATAATCTTGGCCAGTTTATTATACTCACAGGTGACTAAAAGATTAATTTCATAAACTAGAGTTATTAAAAAATCATATAAGTTGTGTTTGATTGCAATATTCACAGTTTTAATGATACTATCATGATCTATGAATATCAGATTTACTATTAGGTCCTTTTTGGAAACTTGGGTCTTTAAAACATTGATATTGATACGTTAAACTTCATTCCCAGCGTAACCTTACAATTTTTTACAAACCAGTGGAACTTCGCTAACTTACAAACGAGATGCGAAGATAAACAGTAACGCATACCGCGAAAAGTTAATTTCTTACCAATAAAAGAGGATCATCGATATTTTTAGAGAATTCACATAAACATTTACGGGACTCTACCCTATCAGTAAGATATGCCATTTTTGATTGTTTAAAAAAAAATCCTGTGTTTTTTGTGCACTAATTGAATTAAGACAGTGTAGACAAATGATTACATCAAATCTCGACACATACTGGAATAAACTTATTCGCATTTACAAATTGATTTTGGGCTTTTCTTTTAATTGTTTCTTATGTTTAGATTCTTTATCAATTGTCAAATTTCTGTATGTAACCATAGATATGTATGTAACTCCACTGCATAGATAAGGTCCACTGACAGAATCTGATCATAGATAAACAGTAAAAAATAAAAAAGCGACGACCCAGCCATAGATAAGAGACCCAGCCTATTTAAAGAATTACATACACATAATCTATCCAAGTGATACAAAACAAAGCGCTTAAAATCATCCACAACACCTCACCCAAAACAAATTTAACCAGATTACACCACCGGCACAAGGTGAACACAATTATGCAATGCTTAGACAAATTGTCAGCAAACTTCCACAAATCTTGCTCTCATCCTTCTCAAAATAATCCTCTCATCCGGGGCCTCGGCTCGTACGAGCACAACATCAGTATAATGCCTTTCAGATACAAACACAGATTGCCCAGGCACTATTTCCTGCAGCGAAGTAACGCGCTCGATCCTCCGGACTGAGATGCACACAGAAGCGGACAGCGTCGACTGAACTCTCCAATATATGATTTGTAAAAACAATAAAACAATATATTTTTAAGTTTAGTAGTTATTTATTTTAGTTTAAATATATAAGGATTATGCTAGAATAAGGCGGCACTGTACATAAAGTGTAGCGCCTAATTAATTTGCAATACTTAACTTCCAGTAAATTGTTTAGAGGGTTTTTTATCAGAATTTTTTACCCTTCCAATTCATGTATTAATATAAAACACATAAGATGTTTATTATAATAAGGTAGTTAGAAAAAGTGTCAAAGCGATTAGCGCTGATGTACTTGTAGTAGTAGATTTGGCGGTCTAGCCGCATGTAGAGTACTTAGAGTATCGTAAACTCTAAGGAATTGGAATTGGAAAATAATCTATGCACATTGATATGCCTGAACGGTAATCTGTGTCGCGAGTCGATTTTGATTCGGACCGACCTATCGTCATTTGCCATCCGCGGATACTTGGTTTTCTTGGAAGTGTATTTCGCAGGAACCCACGTCACATGAGAACCTTTTCTTCTGTCATTGGAAAGCCGTCCTTTGTTTTTTTCGTCCATTCACCGGGAAAATGTATCTCTTCCGCATTTGCGAGGGATGACCACACGTGTTACGCAATACGTTATGAAGTCAATCGGTTACCTTTTGTCAGAGAAGAAATCGTTCCGAGAAATGTCGCGCTCGGGGGCGGCCTGATAATAATGTACCTTCAGTTAATTAGGGGGTCAACAATAAAACAATGACCGCACAAAAAAAAGGGACCATTAATATGCGGGTCCATTTTTTTCCGCCCAAGGATAATTGACTCCGGGGTAATAAAGCAGCTTTTGTTGCATGCGGGCCGGTACCCACGTGCAGAAGGGCCACGTGCCACAAGCGACGACTGACTATTGCGTCTTTTCTCCGTAGAGGTAGGCAGAGAAAATAGGGTGCATACGAATAAGTATGTGTACGTGGATTCACATCTTCTACATTCATGCACCTTATGTGGTGCGTAAATCGCATTCCATACGGCCAAACTGTTTGAGCAAGTCTCAAATCGACCGCGATTCGATCTAATTAAAGTGCGCCGGTATAGTAGCACTTCCGCAGTATTTAGTCTGCATTCATTCCTTATCTACTAGCAATAATTGAGTCAACTGAAACAAATAAGAATGAAGGCGGGCGGAGAGATTGCAATGTAAATAAATATAAATAATAAAGTAATTATAACTGGGCAGGTAGGAAAAATATGTAATAAGTTTAAGTATGTGTAATGTAAGGCTCAATAAAGAAAAGACCAGCTCATAGATAAGGACCAGCTCCTATATGCAACTAATGTTGTAGTAAAAAGAAAAATCAACATACTATGTAAAATTACTATAGAGATAAATTGAATCATAATTTGATATGAAAATAATGAATAGCGGTAATGAGGTCATTGGGCTAAAAGTTTAATTGACAAGACAATGATAAATGTTTATACCTACGGGTGAGATGAACTCGAAGATTTAAGTGACTTGGGTGATTTAGCGGACACGAATAAATTACGAAGAAAGTGGGCGGAATCGAAAATTAGGCCTACAAACGAGGGTGTAACGCCGCTGTCAACAGATGTACCAATGAGGCATCGCCAATTCTTACTTTCTTTAAAAAGGCCAGAACGCCATTTTGAAAGTTAGTTGTAAAAAGACAGTTGAAAGCACGCAGTTGTAAAATGAAATCCGGAGAAGTGAGTCGGGGACGAGGTCCGGGAAAACCAGTTGGACGAGGCCCGGAGAAGTTAGTCGAAAGACGAGATCCGAAGGAGTGAGTCGGGAACGAGACCCGGGAGGACGAGTTGAATGAGATCCGGAAGAAGCAGTTGTAAATATTAATTATAAATGTTATATTGGCAAACACAAGTAAGGAACACATGTATGGAGTCGGTTGTAACGTTACAACCGACGACAGAGAAAGTATTACAACCATTCTCAATCATCGTGAACGTTACACGTGAGATGCGACCGTAACACAACAACGGGGGGAATAGAGGCTAGGAACCCGTAAATGAATAGAGTTTCTTTTCTTTTCTATGGTATGGATTATGAAAGCTCATTATAAAATAATCTATGGTAAAATTGAATCAGCTGCTATGATCAGCTGTCATATGTTTGGAATGTTGTGTTTTTGTTTTGATTTTGCTAAAATTTTTGTAGAACTCGCTATTGCTCGTGTTTATTTAAATAAAAAACTAATATAGATATAATTCTTTTTAATGGCGACCGAAAGAGATGTCTCGGATCTTTCGCCTAATCCCGGTTTAAATTCTTCGTCTGTTGCAGAAGAACCATATTTATCTGATTTCTATCCGGATAAGCAAGCTGCCTGTGTTTTGCAATTGCTGCAAGAAGATATTGAGGCAGCTGATTTAAAATGGAGTTTATTCATAGCGGCGTCACATAGTTTTCGACACGAAACATGCCTCAAACCATTTCCACCAAACTTCTATAAGGATGGAATCAAAGACTTAGATGCTCTGGTAAATAGTTTGGTGCTATATTCTTAGTTTTTGTGACTGTTTTTGTATTGCATATGATTTAACTCTCTTGTTATAGATTAATGTTACATCAAGGATTGGCGGTTTTGTGAATTTGTTGAAATTCTTACGAGACCCTGTATATATTTCTACTCATAGAGAAGTTATTAATTTGCTTTACTATGTACTTGTGTTTTTACGAGAGCCATACCTTAAAACGATCCGACCAGAAGATGTAAGTACTGTCTGTATAATATTTTTTACCCAAGTAGTTCCAGTTCTATATTTCTTATTATTATAATTCTGGAAAATATTTGATGAGTAGATTGTTTTCCGATTCATGGAGTAACCTAATAAAATAGTTTAAAAGTAAGTCAATTTGTGCTATATACCATTTAGGAAATAATTTGAAATGGTTTCTTCTATATTATAAAGTAGCAATTATATTATAATTTTTAATGAATGAATAGTTAATATTAATTTTATTATAATTAACTTCCTATATTTATGGTAGAATTTATATTTATGGTTTATGTAATGGCATCCCATCACTTTTACTTGTTATATCATTTTAACAAGATAATTATTTTGATAATGGCAATGTGTACCCCATCAATTCTCTTTTATGACATAACAAATTTATTTTTACAGTTTGATGCGGTCCTGAAGAAAGTGCCCTCAGAAGCCGGAGCGTGTCGTCCACAGTTCATGTTTGAAATAGTCAGCACCCCGCGGTCCCAGACGGAGACTAAATGGAAAGTTTTGGCTAAGAATAGGAATACATTTTTTGCATACCATGGGAGCAGATTGGAGAATTTCCATTCTATCGTTCATCATGGTTTGCAGCAGCATTTGAATAAGGTATTAATAGAAAAGTATAAATTCTTGCTAGCTAATCAGTCTTTCAATCAAACATTTCACCATCCCAGAGGTCCTATTTATACAATTACTCACCGTGTTACGCTTGTTAGTCCATCACATTTGTGAACAAGCATTTAAAACATAAACATGTTAAATAAACCAGTTTTCATTTAGAAAGAACAATTATGTTTGTAAAAAATTTCATTAAATAATTACATAGTGCGGAAAACTCGTAGGAAATAAAACACACAACACTTACAGATCTTAAATTTTGTTATACACTTTTTTTGCGATTTATATTGATGTTAGGAAAATGTCGATTTAAACATGAAATTACTTTTTTTTTGGGTTAATTACGAAATATTTTTACAATATAGTATAAATTGACGACTCATAAATACTATAGAAATGAAGTGACCAGTATGCGTGTCCACCTTAAGATGTGAGTAGAACTGCCACTGATGTAAAATCATCCGGGGTTTTATCTTTTTGTACTGTCGGATCTAATATTTCTCTACGACAAGGATAGTTTCAAAATTTATGTTGATTTTAAAAAAGCCATGACAATACTACAGTGGAATCTTGATTATCCGGGATCTGATTTCCGGGATGCGGATTATCCGGGATGTTTCGAATTTCGAAAGTCATTGAATATTTTTTTATAAAAACCAAAATATTTCACATGCTCATAAGGGCCAAACATGTGTTTAGAGTCAAGCACATCAGCTGTCATCGTGTCAGAAAACATTTATTATTATTATGTAGCTTCCAGTTTGTTTTAAAGCTTTATTGGGGTTGGTTGTGTCATTAAGTCACTTGTTTGCAATAGAGTGCTGGTAAGTTATGAAAGTGGCATTGCGTTTTCTCCATATTCATTCACGAGTGTCACAGTATTTTTTATTGTAAAAAGGTGCTTTATTTTGAATAATGGATAAATGCAAACGAGTTGTGCTTTCAATTGAACAAAAGCTAGAAATTATTCAAAAGTTTGAAAACGGTGCAACGATTAAATTTTTAATAAACCAATATAATGTTGGTGACCAAACCATACGCGACATCGTGAAAAAAAGAGAAAATTGGTAGAGTTTGCAGGCACATCAGATAGTGCTATAGGCATGACCAGCAGAAAAACGATGAAATTGTCAACACATGAGGAACACAACAAGGGTGGAAAGTATTCCTGTCTCTGGGGCTGTTTGCGCAGCCAAAGTAAAATATTTTTACGACAAATTAAAGTTGCGGGGCGATTTTAACGCTTCTTCTGGATGGTTAACTCGGCTTAAACAGAGACATGGCATCTGACAAATTACTATTCAAGGTGACAAATTAAGCTGTAATAAAATAGATGTTCAAGAATTCATCACCGAGTTTCAAGCATTTATTGAAACCGAAGATCTTACGCCGGAGCAAATTTACAACGCCGATGAAACCGAGTTATACTGGAAATGTCTCCCGTCGAAAACTTTGGCCTACGAGACTGAATTTAATGCTCCTGGACATAAGCTTCAAAAGCAGCGACTAACGGATCTTTGCTGTGGTAATGCCTCCGGATCTCATCTTCTGAAACTTTGTGTAATCGGCACGGCAAAACAACCACGAGCTTTCTCAGAAATATCAATGTCGAATTTACCTGTCAATTACTACAACAAGTCAGCCTAGATGGACAGAGAAATATTTTCCAGTTGGTTCAAAACCAAATTTGTGCCATCAGTGCGCCAATATTTATCATCTTTAGGTTTGCCACAGAAAGCCATTCTATTATTGGACAATGCACCGAGTCATCCAAACGCGGAAGTTTTAAGATCAGACGATGGAAATATTTTCGTGAAATATTTATTGCCAAATATAACAGGTTTAATACAACCGATGGATCAAAGTGTTTCCAACAACTAAAGGCGATCTATCGCAGAAACTTGCTACTTGACTTATTAACATTTTGGAAAAAACTGACAGTTTTGGATGCAATTTATGAAATCTCAGCGGCATGGAAATCTATAAGAAGCATTACTCTTAAAAGGTCTCTGCATAAAATTTAGCCGTGAAATGATAATGAATTTTTCTTAACTTAAGGCTTAACGCAGATGACAATGAGACTGATCATGAAGTATTAAATGACAAAGACATTTTACAACATGCGACGAATGATACGGTGCAACCTGATAATGACGAAGAGGAAGATGAGTTGATTGCATCAGAAAAAATCAATCATAGTGTCGGTTTAGATCACACGGAATCATTTCTTAAATATCTTGAGCAGCAGGGTGACAGCACACTGGCTGAAAAAATGATGTTGAAAAATATTCCAAGTAGAATTCGTCATAAAACAGCAAAGTGCAAAAAACAATTGTCTCTACTTTCTTATTTCTCTAAATGATTCCATATTTTATTGTTGACTCATCTTATTTTTAAAATTATTATTATTGTGTTAAATTTTGTGGCCGACATGTACTTGAATTTAATTGAACTTATGGTGATGAGTAGACTTTTAATTTTAAAGTAATTGTGTAAAATAATGTATATAGTGGAAGTTATTTGACAACTCTGTAATAATATGCGCTGTTCATAAATGCACACGTGTGCGCCTTTTTTTGGTAAGTACATACACACATCTGTCAATAAATGCGCAGAGTGCGTGATTTTTGTATATTGTAGAATATTTTTTTACGTTTTTGGATTAACCGGGAATTCGATTATCTGGGATTTTTTTTTACCATCCATCCCGGATAATCGAGAGTCTACTGTATTTTGCTTTATAACAACCTATTTTATAATGTATTCTGAATCGTGGACTCTTATACAAAGTAAAAATGATGTGAGCAATGTATATCCATATCGAAATAGACATAGATTTGGAAAACTACAGCAACACGGCCGTTATTTTATGTTTTCATACAGTTTTTCATGTCAAAATTCGTAATCCGCTTTAATCTAGAATTACGTATAACAATCATAGACAATTCACATGTCGTTTGAAATTTGATTTCTGTGCACAACAAAAAATGCATTCACAATATGAGAATAGTTTCTCTCCAGAATTACTCAAATTATAAATTTTTAAATGCATCTTAGTAATGCACATAAAACTGTATTTTTTACAGGATAATGGTTGTTCAACTTGTATATAGATAAATGTGTGAATGAACTGGAATGTATGAATGTAGGAGCAAAAATGGGCGATTTGATTGTATGTACGCCAATGATGCAGTACTAATGGCGAATAATGAACAAGAACTACAGAGTTTAATGAGTAGAATGTATGATGTATGCAAGGAAAGCGACCTCATGATGAATGTTAACAAGTCGAAAGTGATGGTATTCGAAAAGGAGAAAAGCTAGACACCGTGCAAAATACTTGTAGGTAATGAATGTTTGGAATAAGTAGATGAGTTTGTGTATTTGGGAAGTATGTTTGATAGAAACGGAAAGGCTGAGAATGATATCGAAAAGAGGGTGACTGCAGGAAATAAAATGAATGGCGCTTTGAATGGAATTATATCTAACGGGAATTTGTCAACCGAGGCAAGACTAGCGGTGCACAATGAAGTCCTGGTACCAACACAGATGTATGGAAGTGAGGACTGGAGCTGGCAGAAGAGGAATGAAAGTAGACTGAATGCAGTAGAAATGAGATCACTTAGGCGTATATGTAGGCAAGTCAATTTATGCCAGAGTACAGAATGAAGAAATAAGGAAAGAATGTAAAGCTGGTATTAGTATAGTGAGTAAGATTAAGAAAAGATTACTTAGGTGGTTTGGTCATATGGAAAGGATGAATGAGGAGAGAATGGTAAGAAAGATGTATGACGTAAGTGTTGATGGCACCAGAAATAGAGGACGTTCCCGGAAGACTTGTAATGGAGGATGGTTCTGTTAGAAGCCTCAACAATTGACAAATGTGTATGAGAAGATGTATGAATGTGGATGAGGCGAGAATAGTGTATCAGGAGAGAAGAGTGTGGCGCTCTATCCTCTCTGCCTACCCCCGCGGAGAAACGGCGTGATGGCAAGGAAATATAATAGTTTATCTCCTTTTATGCTTTTCTTAGTCAGTTTACGCACTATTTCTGTTTTGAAAAACTGTATTCATAGATATAAGTGTAACCCATACAGATTTTTTCTTTCTCACTTCCTGTTCTTTTTCTAGAAAACATGTTTTTAAGCTTTTTTTCAGTGATTTATAAAATTCTGGTGATGGATAAAATTTTCCGCATCATTTATTTTTCACTTACAAACACTACACAGTCTCTCTGCAGGGTACATTTGCTCCCATGGGGGAGCATCGGGTAGGCTAGTTATTAACGCATTAACGGGCGGGAAGGGTATTAATTAATACATTTTATGTAAAGTTTTTTCTAATTGAAAAAATGTAATTAAACTCAATCATTTTCTTCGGATATTATATTGCATCGTGTAGATAAGATGTCAAATTACTATATTAGTGCAATTAAATCAAATTTTCATATTTTATTTGAACAGAATACATTGTGTAAATTTACAGAATTTACAAGATATACTCTGTACAACTGGTTAATAAAAGATAATATTATATAAATACAACACAACAAACAAAAACCATGGGTGAATATGATATATATATTATAATACCTATTCATAATATTGCAGTGGAGAGAGCAGAGAGCATGTCCAGAGCAGGCCCCATCCACTTGATGATTTACACTTAAGCAAGCACATCATTATATTTTTGTCTCTCTTTGGCTGATAAACAACATGATGTGTAAAAATGAGTCAAAATAATAATCTGGTTGAAAGAAGTCTTGTGTTACACACCAAGGCTATGAGTATTAACGGTGTCGTGCGCTCATCTGTATTTGTGCAGGGATGTGTAAAAAATGTATTTTTACTGCCAATAATTATATATGCACGTTAGTATTTTTATGACAATATGAAAAGGTAAAATAACCTTTATTTTATATTTAGAGAGTCAAAGAACTCCAGTTGAAATGTGATGTTTTATGGGTTCACTAGTAGGTATTTTCAACTATAACTGTTGTTTTTAATAATATAGATATCTAGCGAGGGCGTCCAATGATAACTAAGAAAATTTGATTGAAAAATATTCATCGGTTATGAGATATGGCGAATTTGTGAAAATATATATTTTTTGCAAAACCCTCATTGTGTTATTTAAAAATATATAATTATGAATATACGTAAAAAATGCAGTTTTCTCTTGATCAAAAAGTTATTTAATTAAGTATGTAAAGATAATATGCATTAATTTTGAAAATACAATTTATTTGACTTTAAATATACATAATTGAAAAATATTGTACGAAAGTGAACCCTGATTTATGATGCATTTGTTGCAGACAAAGGCATTTGCCAGCGGGATTTACTTTTCATCCGAGCTCTCAGTCAGCCTGCTCTTCAGCCCGGGAGGCCTGGGTTGGGGAGTCAGCGGTTTTGGGCCTGAGCTGTCGTGTGTAGCTATCTGCGAACTTATTGACGGCATGGATGGAGTTTTTTATAAACAGTCTGGATTCACAGGTAAATGCTACCTGTTGACAACAAATATGTATTGTTTACATATTTGTCGAATGGTACAATTTGGTTCAGAAATCATTCTTCTATTATATACAAACTTACAATATGTGCTGATAATTATTATTTAATTTCATTGCTTTCATCAAATAATGTTAGCACTAGCTGCTATACTATACTGGAAACGCACTGTCTGCTGTAATACAGTAAAGTAATAGTGTAGTGGGCATGGCACCGAATAAAGTGTTTTACTTTTGCTGCCAAAATCCTCCGCAACATTGTTATTTGTTTTTGTAAAAATGTAACATACTTGGAATTAAGACATTAAAAAAGAAATAATTATTATATTTTCAATATTCACATTTAATTTAGTACAGTAAAACCGCGATATAACGAAATCCAAGGGACCAAAAAATAAAAATTCGTAATAACGAATTCCCACATATAACGAAATAAATAAAATAAAATCCTACTATATGTTACGCGCCGTCGCAAAAAAATGTTGCGCGGCTTCAAAAAAGATCGCAAATTCTGCAAACAAAGGAGGAAGAAGGCCATAGGGAACTGAATACCTACATATTTTTAGTAGTTTTGTAATTAAAACAGATAAGCAAATGGATAGTCAAAGGAATTAAATTAAGAACAGAACCTATTCAACACCAATTGGAAGATATTTTTGTAAATTCCAGAATATTGCAAACATAAAACAATATTTTAATTGTGTTTAAATGTAGAGCCGCTTCAAAATTAGTTTTGGGCATGAAACAAAAAATAATTCAAAAATAAAAATTTTACAGTTGAATCGCGGCATTTTTATAAAATGAGTCGTATATAAATTACGAAAGTACTTACCGGTAACGGCGGCAACCACTTCAAAATATAATCGTTAACATTGTTCACTTAAAATAATTGTTTATTTTCCCCTGTTTAGTTTTAACATTTCTTTCACTGTCTCGTATAATTATTTTAGCCAATGCATCGCAGTGGGAAAATGCATCCACCGGTAATTCTGGTCTTCCCGATACGTATCGTTGGAGAACATCTAAGGCATGAAAAACTTCGGAAGTTGACGGTAACGAAGCAGATGAAATTTCATTGCTTTTCTCATTCAATGTGTCATTTTTGGTTAAAGTTTTGCGGGAATTATCACGTACTGACGCTATTTTAAGGTTTCACAAAATATTAGGAAATGTACTTTAAATAATAAATTACGCTACTCTAGTATGTATACGCAGATTTCAGTAAACACACGAAAACAATAGTTAATAGAAACACAAAATGCCGTACAAAAATAGTCCATAAAATATTTTAACGAATTATTTATATTATTGACGAGTTCACACGAAAACAATTGTCAAACGAAAATTAATTTATGTAAATATTCAGTTCGGTCATGCAATAATCGCGTTAAAAGCGGAACAAACTTAACTCTACAGACGTTACACTGAGACTGACATTCCCAATAAGTACACACTGCAACTTTCGGGGGGTTCCTGTTAATTTTTGTATTTTCCAACTGTTTGGGTCTAGGATTGCAATACATATTAGAGGCGTATGCGTACGTAAAACGTGTCCAAGTGAACGCCGCAAGAATTATGTCAAATGGTTTTATGGGCCTACTATGAACCCAAGAAGAAGTTTGAATTGTTTTACTACCTTGTCGGCAGACCGCCGCGCAGCGCCGAAAAGGCCATAAAACCGTTCGCATACGGCAGATGCAGCGGCGCGGCTTTGTAAGTGCGAAATAATATTTTCATCTTTTAACATTTTTTTATTTCGTTATAAATTTACGTAAATGTATTGGCATTTTTTCGTACGGGACAAAAATGATTTTGTTATAAATATTAACGGGATTTCGTTATATAAATGCATTTTTGTATGAAAAATTGGTTTTAGGGACTAAATTTCGATTTTTTTTTCGATATACGTCATTTTTCGCTATATCGGGATTCGTTATATCGCGGTTTTACTGTACTTAGTACATTTGAAAATGTACTGGATGTGCTGACTGACATCTAACAGTAGACAAGGATCATTAACTAACAGTTTCTGTAGACAACCTTCCGTCCTTTTCAATGTCTGCCTCTAATATGGTACCATCGGTCATGGTGGAATAGTGCAGGTACACATTTTTTTTTGAGTAATAGATTTATCAAAAATTATAAACAATGATATTTTATGTTTATGTGACGAAATTGACCACTCTCTTTTTGCTACATTCTTCTACGACCTTGGTACAATCCCAGACAGTAGACGCATGCAAGGGTCAGATAAAGCAATTAAAATTATACAGATTTTCTATTCCGATATTAGCTGCACCGGACAGACTGAACGGATTGCTCATTCTGTCAGTCTTAGCTGCCTGACTAATGCTATTGAAAATGGTAAAAAGTAAGACTAGGCACATTATATTTTCCAACAAACAGCCTGTAGAAAACAGTGGTTGCGCCTTTGTTAGTAAGAGACCGTGTCTCGTATAGTGATGGCCTACAACAGCTGTTCATACCCACTACAATTTCGAGGGTAAGTTGAGCCTAGAGATCCTCATGTAAGATTACCCACTTGGCATTCCCAGCAGACCAGATCTGACACTCTGGTGGTCAGTTAACTCCTGCTTAGAGTTTTCTTTGTCCGGTCCAGACTGTATCAGTGTCAGACCGTGAAAGTACCGCTCCGAACTTGTGTGTCATTGGAGTCACCGCATATCCATTGTGTGCCAACAGCCCTCAATTTCCACCATCACTACACTTTCATAGAGCCCTCACATTGTCATGTTGAGTTCTGATTATATAGCTGGTGGTTGCACACACCACCTAAGTTACAGTCAGAGACTATTGCTGTTTTATGTATCATTGTTGCCTATTACAGTAAAACTCCATTAATTCGTAACCCTATATTTCGTATTTTCACGGAATTCGCACTTTTTAAAAAAAAAATTGCCTCGAAGTTAACATTTCATACTAATACCAATATTTCGTAAAATCTAATTATTCACAGTTTGTATGCGTTTTTGACACCCGAAATAAATAATTTGTTCATGTAATTTGCATATTTGCATAGGTTTTTAAATTAAAAAATTAATTAATTTTAAAACTCGCACGACTAGGCATTTGACATTCATCTCTTCGTAAACATCTGCAACTAGCCCTACCTACCAGCTAATCACGACGCTGCGCGCTGGCTTGACAGGTGCCGAACTGAGTTTTGCCATTTGACATTTGGATAAATGGAGCTTATTTTGAAAACTGACAAAAAATTGATATCAAAAATAGGAGGAAAAATTAGAATCTTGAGTACCTCTCGGGATTCGAACTTGAAAAATTGCGGGAAAATATTAAGCTTCAACCAACAAGGCCAGCGAGACATGAAGGTTTAAAAGTTTTAAATTATTTTCCACGCACATTTTAAATATTCCAATTCGGATGGAAAAGGTGAGTTCGACCGCAAATCAAATTAATATGCGTGATTTTGATTTTGCCTTGAGAGACTGCCGCGTCACCACTCGCACACACCCTCAAAATTGCGATAACAATAGCGGCGGCGCGTACTAAATCGCGGACACAGTAAACTTACGCGTTTTTATAAAAATTTCTTTCTAATGTTGCCTTTAAAAAACTTTGTTCTCATTATTCGTAATTAGGATTATTTTTTAAATTTCTGTCCCGTGAGTTTCGAATTAACGGAGTTTTACTGTATTCTTATTTTATTTTGTGTTGGGTTATTTTCTGTTTTCTGTTTCCACGCCTTATTCTCACTTGCATACGCATTCATCCAATTTTTTTCAACATATTATAAATTTTCCAGACCAATCCAATAAATACAAATTAATGTTATGATTTTTCATTTATAGAATTGGAGTTTTGGACACAATAAGTTTTGTTTTTTTCTTCAAATTCATACACATAATAGGTGTACCAAAATGAATATTGTTTTTTTTTTCGTTTACCGTTTTCTACGGTTAGTTGTGCTTTTACTGCTTTCCTTACACAACATATTTTGTGTTATTCTGGTGACTATACATACCAAGAGTGAATTGTAATTTATAAAACTGAAATTTAACAACCCTATTTATAATGGACCAATTTATACCAAACAAAAAATTTATTCGAAATTTGATGTTATAACATTTCTTGAAGAAAGGGACAGCAACAAGTGCCACTAAAAATATTTGTGATGTACTGGGAGATGTTTTGAATGTTCGCAAGTGTCAAAGATGGTTCACGAAATTTCGATCAGGAAATTTTGATTTATAAACTAGCCCTAGAAGTGGAAGACCTATTAAAGTATATGATGTTATACTGGCTGCCGAAATTGAAAACAATCCAACTTTATCTATTGAAAAAATTGCAGACAAATTCGGATACTTATGGTCAAGTGTTCAACTGCATCTTAAAAAAATCGGCAAGGTGTGGAGACAAGCGAAATGGATACCGCACAAACTAAGCAAAAAGTACCAAGGCGATCAATAGACGCATGTGAAGAACTTTTGGAAATGGAATCAGTAATGCCATTTTTACAACATCTGATAACTGGAAATGAGAAATGGGTGCTACATTCGAACCAAGGACGCAAAAGCAATGGCTTTCGAAAGATCGGGTAGTGAAACCCACCGCTAAGCCCGGCCTCGCAATGAAAACAATCCTTTTGTCTGTTTGGTAGGAATGCAAGGGCATTGTTCACTTTGAAGTTCTCAAACCTGGACAAACGATAAATGTACAATTGTATTGTGAACAACTGGACTGTTTAGCGGCAGAAATTAAAAATATATTATAAGCATTCAAATCTTTTATTTAAAAAACTGACATTCTCTTTTGGTACCCCTAACATATGAAATATAAAATATTGGTCATTTCAGTATGGGTGAAATCTATTATGTGTAATATACTTATATATCTGTTTTGTGATACAGATTAAAATGAAGAAATTCAGTCAAATAAATTCTCTTAATTTTTTTCATTTGGTCAAACAATACATAATTGTACTTGATTGGGTCTAGTAAGACATTACTCATAAGTCTTGCATTAGATGTGAAATAATAACAGCGTATCATTCTAGGTAATGGAGAATCACACAATCAAACACGCTCCAAGGTCTGCGACAGCATGGACGGAGAGGTTCCTCAAAAGTACTATGTGGTCTCTAACAATAACCTTGTCAGGTTGAGATACCTTCTTGTCTACGCCAAGGATCCGCCTACCTTCAGTAGTGCTGTAAATAGTGGGGGAAAAGATGGTAAGGAAACAAATGTATTTTAACTACATAATACACTTCTCTAGTCAGACCTCAAATAGAATATAATTCGGTTATATGGTCGCCTCACTACATTGTTCACTCGACGGCGATTGAAAAAATCCAGAGAAAGTTTTTAAGATTCATTAATTTTAAATTAAATATACGCTTTGAGGATATCAATTATGATTATCTCCTTAGCCGTCTGAAATTGTTACAATTATCAGTGAGACGTACGATGTCCGACCTTATATTTCTTTATAGGATTATCAATGGTATGTAAGACTGCCTACAGATTGTTGGTCTGCTTAACTTTCACACACCATTGAGGTCATTGAGACCCAAATCATTGTTCTATTACAGGGGTAATGTCAGAGCACATGCATTAGGAACTCCACAGTCCCCAGATTGCATTCTTTAGGGAATGAATATGCGGAGTTAGTCGACATTTTTGCTGTAAATATAACTTTTTAAAGGACTACATTATTACAATTTTTTGTGTCAACTCAATGGTGACAGATAAATTGCTTTACTTCACATTTTTTATTTCTTTTTGATTTTGATTAAAAAACATAGTGCTATTATATAATTTTTTCTTTGTGTATTTTCTGATGATATTTTCTATTATTTAAAAAAAAAAAGTTAATACCTGAACAGGGCGTGTACAATAATAATAAATAAATAAATAATAAGGACAATCAATTGAATTTATTTTTTTGCTTAGTCTGAAAACGATTATACTATATAGTTGTGATATTATCAAGCCAATCATGTAGTTTAATTTTTTATTTCCATAAAGAGAATGATCAAAAAAGCATCTTAATTAGATCTTTTACTATCTTAGTTGTGAAAGTTGGGCATTAGTGAAAGTATCATTTACTTTCTTGACTTCAGCATTTCCTCTAAACCTTTTGAATCAGTACTGATACAGTACGGATTGTTTAATTTATATTTATTGTTATTGTGTTTAGTTTGTAGAACTGCATGTTTATTATTTATGAAATTTAAAAAATGTAATTTTAATAAATATTATTATTGAGTTCTGCTAGCTTGCGTAAAGTATTAAGACCATTTTCGAACTGTTAACTGCCTAAATAGCTGTAACATTTAAATAATGCTTACGCAAACTAGCAGTACTATTTAATTTATTTTTATTTCCCAGAATCTTTAGTAATGCACAGCTTTTTTGCTTGTATGCAGTGCACGTCCCTGGTAAATACAATATATTTAAAACAAATAATTTTTAAAATGTCAAATATTGTCCTACAAATTTAACGGTTTATAACTTTTTGTTAATTTGTCATAGTGCAGATTTATCTCTATCATCTTGGTTTCAAGATTATAAGAAAATATATTTCGTATATACAAGAATTTTCCATATTAAAGCAATTTAGTGGCACATGGAAAATTAATTTAACGGTCATGGTCTTTCTTATAACGCTTGTATTGTCTTAATTATGGCAAATGATATTCAGTTTATTAGTTTTAAATTAGTGTAAACTTCTGATATAAATGAATAATAAATATCAGCATTTTCGTAAAAAATGCGAAAAGAAGTATTCATAATAATTATTATTGAATACTAATACTTTAATTTTGTAGAATGTTTTATTCTGATATTCTCTTGTTTTCAGGAGCCCTGATGAGATGGTTTTCTCAGCACAAGCTCCTGACCATGTTGTTTGGGTACAGTTTCATGCTCGCCACAATAGGTTATGCTAACAACAGCCAAATGCAATACTACTACAGAATATTTATGAAAAAAGTTGATAGTGCAATAAAAGGATTGAAATTTTAAATGTTATTTTTTAAATAAATTTTGTGGTCACGAATTATTCAATATGATTGCATGTAACCAAAGATATTAATATTTTGATAGCAGATGTGATAAAAATGATTATTCCTGTATTTACATTCCAAATGTATAACCTTATGAAAATTAGTGTCTCTCTGTTCTGTTGATGTATAAAACTTGTATGTACATTTTCATATTATTATATTGTTTTGAGTTATAATTTTAAATTAAAAGTAAATATTTTATAAAAATTGACTAGTTTTAATAAATTTATGATTGGTTAACATATGTCTAGGCACTCAAAATGTTAAATATTTTACGCAAATTGTGGTTAAATTGACAACTTATTAATTTGCCAATAATAATAATAATAATAATGGATAATTTGTATAGCGCCATTTTCGTAAAAAATTTCACCTCAAGGGCGCTTTACACATAAACTGTTTATAGTTCTACAATTATCTTTGTTTTTTAAAATTAAAAAACCTTAATTTTCATTTATGGAAATGATTTTTTGAAAAAGTGCGTTATTAGTTTCTTCTTAAATAAAGTCTCTGATGCACTGTTTGCTCATTGAATTGTCAGTTTTGCTTAATTTAAGAATAGAAATAGGTTTTCGCACTCTTTTTTAATAGGTATTTGGACGATTACATGGTAGAAACATACAAAAAAAAAAAAAAACTAAGGAGCTGATTTGAAACGCGTCCGGCAGCTCCATAGCGCCAAGACACAACATATAGCTTTATTCATATGCGAGGTTTGATCAAAAAATACACTGTATTTTTGAATTTCGCGGCCTGTCCAATCGTCAAATTTTTTTTGTTGTGTTGATACATGATCTTGTGTAGAAAAAGCAGCAGAACGTCTTCGAAATCCAGTACCTTCCCGAAAATCTATCAATAATTTTATAAACTTCAAATATGTCATTTTTAATTTTTTTCTTTGGAAACTATAAAGTGTATAAGAGTTGATAGCACACACCTCCATTCCCCAAAAAAGAGTTTTCTTCACCATTTTAGTGACTTACGCATAAAACAATACGTCAATACATAGTGATCGGCAGCCCTTGGGCTGGTACTTTGTCGGCACATCCAAATGTTAAATAAACATTAAGATCTATGACCCAAACTAATAAAAAAAAGATACCATTCCGCATTGTTTTGTTATCTCGCTTGTGTACCCCCTGATGTGGTGTTATCTCGCTTCTTTAAGTGCTGCGGAGAATGTGTCGAATTGTATATCTCTTATCTATGGTCGAATTTGTGTGACATCTCAGGTGATGACCAGGTGTCAGCAATTTGTGCTACAAAAAATGCAAAAGCATTCGCACAGTTGTACTGATGAATTAACTCTTAATTTTTTTTTGATTCATTGTAGTTTCCTAGCAATAATCTCCACACTTCTTCTGAATACTGTGCTAGTAATTGAGGGTATACTTTACCATTGTGACAACAGCTATCAAGTAATTTACCCTTTTCAACAGAAGAGTTCAATTTTTCCCGGTTACCAAATTCCTTTATTGACTTGTCTGTAAAACTAACATACTACAACTTGTAAAGTACTACGTGAGATATTAACACTCAGGAACGTGTCTTAGGGTTAGTTGAGTGGCAATATCCAACATTAAAAAATGTACTCACCTATTCACAATGTATTAACTAACACATTGACTATCGATTCTTTTTTGAAATATTAGCAAATACCAATCCATAATAATTATATATTATTCCTCAAGCACGAGTCAAAATTTGAGGAATTCGGTTCTAGGCGAAGAGAGTTCATTCGGAAATTTAATGAGGAGGGGTTGTCTGATTAATGTCTAATACCTTTGGTAAAAGATGGTGCGGATTCTGTTATATGGGGCTATTTTGATATATATATCACGTATTGGGAATAATGTCAAATTTAAGAAGATTTTGAACAAAGAGGGTTATTAAAAAATTTTTTTTTAAATATTGGGTCGTCTAATGAGTCTGCGGTTTTTTTAAATATGTTATTTTCCTGCTATTTTGTTTTTTTGTGACAAAAAATGACATACTATTCAATAGCATTTTTTCTATTCTAATAGTTTTTCTTAACACAATACAGCAGAAATATTGATAAACTGATAAATAAAATGAGTCAAAAATATAACATATTATATAATAGCCTTAAACATTGGTATGTACATAAAAAATTAATATGTATGTACATTTAATTTAATCATTTAAAAGAAGATATAGTGATATAGATACATGTATCAAAAATATAACTCATTGGGTAATATAAAATTTATTTGAAGGAATCACCGTAATTGACATAATAATGTTTAACAGAGTCGCTGTAAAATCAGGCCGAGTACAAAAAGGGAGATTGATGAATTAAATTATAAACCAAGAATGTCTATGTGACTACTCAAGATTGTGTGATATTGATGGATGTGGATAATAATTGTAATTATAATCTGGTTTAAAACTTTAGCAGTAGGTTTATACACAATTTATACATGCATTATAAGAATTTACACCCAATTTAAACATGCTGAGCCTAACAGAATTTCATCCTCGTCTTGATGTCGAGCTAAATTCATCCTAGTACAGCGGCGAGTACTAACAACTTAGTGATGTATATCTGGGTGATGAGCGTTGAGAGGGGTTCCAGGGATCTGCTGTTGTTGTCTCCCTGAGGGTTGGATCCAATGATACTGTCATCAAAGGGAGCGCACGTGGCGACCACAATCAGAAATATGAATATGAAGAAGATCTGGAGAGAAGAATAAATCATTGAATATTTAAGTATACATTAATATATTGTTACGCGCCAAATACTCAAAAGACCGCATTTCAGGATAACCACTACAAGAGATTGCCAGGGTTGCCGCTAGAAGGAAGGACGCGCAACTAACTTCGGAGATATAGCACTCTTCTTACCACCTTTGCCGTGTGTGTCGTGCGCAGTCTGATCGTGCTTTGGAAATAAAGTTGAAAATAAATCCATAACGTTCTTATTAATCATACCCAACCTAATAATATACTCTATTAAAATTTAAGGCCATAGCTGACTTAACTTATTTCTGAGGTTGTTATAACAGAGTTTCAAAATAATAAAATAAAATAGCACATCTTTTAAATAAAATCCTAAAGTACTCTAATGTCTGTTTGTCACAAATGAAAAATTGAATGGGAAATTCATACATTTCATTGAAGAGAAATGTTAAATTGGTTTATTTTATTCTGAAGTTACATTTTTTTAAGTAAACAAAAATGTCCCTTAATATTAAACTATTTATAACTAAACCCAAATTCTATATTATTAAGTTTTCAACATATTAGTTATCAAAAAATGTTTGTGGTGTCTAATTAATATGGAAGATCTCATTTAGAAAAAGCGATACCTGATCGACATCCTTGGACGGGTTTTAAACACTAGTAAAATAAGAATAAGTTACTCAAAAATAATAAAATATGTCACATTAAAATATTTTTTCTTTTAAGTATCGATAGATATTATACGAAAAGACAAATCACACATAAAGTTAATAGTTCAAATAAATCAATTTAAACTATGTTATATTCGTATTAAATGTTAATTAACTTAAAATCAATTTGTATATAAAGTAATTACAATTAAATTCACAATGGAATTGATTTCAAACTTATCAAAATCCTTTAGCGAGTAGCCCAAACAACGTTATTGACTATTTTAACTTTTGAATTACCCATAGATTGATCCCGAGAGTTGGTTCGCTACAAGATCAATTTAGAAATAATAATAAATAAATAAGACAACTCACTTGCTGGAACATCATTTTGAATTATTCAAGCAGCGTCTAATAAAGGTTAGTACTGTTTAATAGATGTGAAAGCTGAACACTATATATATATAGAAGCATGGAGTCGTCTTTGGAGGGAGTATTCTGACAAAATTTATGAATTCGCTTAGAGGGTTATATTGCAAAACCATGATCTATCGTCAGCATCAACACCTGTGTTTTGGTTAATGATACTGTATTAATAAATACATATATATATGTATAATTTCAAATTTTATTGGTTCATATTGGATATTCACATATATTTATTTATTTATTCTTAATATAGTGTATACATATGCTCTAATAAAAACAATATATAGAAATGTATATATAATCTATTGACTACCAGCTCTTTTCTGTTTATTAACAAATGTCGATTATATATTATTGCTCAGGCACATATGGGATATAATATATGAGCTATGAGAATAATACTCAGAAAAAAATAGATATACTCGGATCAGTGCAATGCTGAAAGATCTGAATATGATAACCTTTAAGCAGAAAATATATTTTAATATAATAGTATTTATTTATAAAATCCTCAATAAGAAAATATCAGCGCAATTTACAGGAAAAATTGATGTAAATCAACATGAGCACGAGCATCGAACAAGAGGAAGGTATAGACTGAGACTGCCATTTAGGAAGAAGGCCAAATCTCAGAAATCGATGATGTATAGTGCGATGAAATTTTTTAATGAAATGCCAGAAAACATAAGAAAGGAGGATAAATTGAATAGATTTAAAATGAAACTAACCAAATATGTAAAAGATTAGTTTTAGTAAAAGAAAATACTTTAATCTTGTTTATATTAGAGCATATATGGGAGTGCTTATGTATGCACTATGTTAAGAATTAAATAAATAAATATCTGCCACAAATACAACAGGTTGCGGGGATGCCGGTGACATACTGATGCGAATAAACATGTATGGAAATAGTCCACCTTTGAGCGCTGGCGGCCCATAGCCAGACAATATAATAATGACCATGGGTATGATCAGCAGTATTGAACAAATTTAATAGTTACGAACTACACTTAACTTGAAGATTGGGCCTTTATTTCTTCTGCCTAGGTGCCTTGCTATCGATCATCCTAAAGCTTGTGATTGACTGGTAGATCACAATCTACATTATTAAATTTTGTATTGAGTATACAGGGTATGAAAAATTATTGAATCATCAAAGAAATCGTAAATTCAACCGAAGACGGGCTTGAAATGGCTATTGAACAGTTAATTTAAAATAAAGGCCTATGCCCTATTACGAATTTAGTGAATGTCACAAACAAGTCTATGTTGGAGTTGCAGTGGTGAGATTTATTTCAAAGAACAGGAAAGAACTTAAAAAAGAGAGGAAAATGCCCAATTTGTACAATGTACATTCCACAATTTTAACAGAGATATGAAATGAATGTGTTTTTTTTCACTAACAGTATCAGAAGATGGCACATACTTGAAAGTCTTATTAGTGTAGAAAAAAACTATTGAAAAGGTAATGTTCTATCAAATGACAGTTAAGGAATAAGTGTACTTGCAGTAATATGTAAATATGCAGAGAAGCGTTAATTAAAATCATTCACAATGAGTAAAAATAATGATAAAGTGAATGAACCTAACACGATTGTAATTAATATGGAAACCATTAAATTTATAATTATGGTTGTCTTTCAATCAAAAATTTACATTGTCTTGTAGATAGATAGGTATACTGTGAAAGCATTGAATGATGTGGGCAAAGGATTACATATAAGGCATGTTCGTGTAGTGTTCACAAAACATATTAAATCAATTAATGTATGCAAAATTTATGTGAAGCTGGATTACTAAAGATCTTTAATATTTTTAAAAACAAGGACTTATTTAATAAAATAAGAAATTATGAGTGAACAGGAAATAAATGAAGAAAATGTTTTCTTCATTTATTTCCTGTTCACACAAAGAGAATAACAACTTCTGTCCGACATGTCAAGGTGCAAAGGTCCAAGATGCATAGCGAGACCCGGTTTTCATGAAAGATAAATAAATAATGGAATCTTGATACTTGAGCATAGTACAAATAGGCAGCTTTTATTTTTGTTACATACAATATATATTTTTAAATAAAACATTTAGGATATTATTAAATTTATTGAAAGAAGTTTCATTAAAAATAAGATTTGAACTACATGAGCATCGTTCATTAATTTTCATATGATAATTGAGATGATCTTCAGGAAATCTGCAGATCTGAATAGCTCTAGAGGGTGATTTCTGATAGTGATGGTTAAATCATTATTGTGATTGTAAACAGATTATTCGTAATTCTTCGAGCAGTTACATATGTTGTCAATCATCATCACAATTGCATAATGGTTTACCATCACTGATACTTTGCCCTCTTTGTGTAACATTCAGTTTGAAACAATCCACCGTACAAGAGTCCATGTCTGCGTTCCATACGTCAGTATACACTGATCATACTCGCATAACCGGAGATGTTTAGGCACTTCTTGTTCCTAAGTACGTGGTTAAACGTTCTAAGTCTGCCCATCTCAAGCTTCTCTTGTGGAGGGTCAAGTGGTCACCATGGTCCACCAATGATTATAGATCTAGTAGTTTGATTTTGGCAGGGCACGCAGCAGGCAGTAAAACAGGGACAACACGTTGGCACTAGTGATGGTAAACCGTTATGTGACTGTGATTGGTAACTAAGATTTAACTGTTGGAGGTTTACTTTCAAGTGTACCAGTGATTGCTTGAAGAATTATGAATCATCGTTTCAATCAAAATCACAATAACATTTTAGCCATTACTGGTTGGCACTGCAATAAAGGGGGCCACAGATAATGGATTTAATTACCTTGAATGCTGAAGGGAATTTTAAAATAGAAGTATTTTCTTCCTTCTAGAGTAATTTCAATATATATGATCAGTGGATTATTAAAAGGATTGAAACTTAAGGCTAATAGACTTCGCATATTCACAAAAATAAGTAAGTAAACAAGGTTATTGGATGCGACCACACACACATTCATCAAGAACGAAAGTAAATCAGTGATTTCCTGAAATATGGCGGCCTACAACATCCGCCTTCTGTCTGCATAGTCACACCCTCTGGCGGCAGAATACTGGCATTGACATGTAATGATTGATCAGATGACAACTTTAAACAGTTTCAAATATGAGTATTCTCCAACTGAAATTGAGGATTCAGAACGGTGACGAACGGAATTAACTATTCAACTTTCTAGCGTGGTCGCTAGATGATAAAACGACACATTCTTTTTACATGATTGCCTTGCCTTGTTCAGTTTCATATCAACTTCCTATGAACCCTTGTTAATCGACTATTGAAGGTGGTTCTATCAGGGCCGTCTGGTTTAACTAATTGTGCCTGGTATTTCACAGACATCTTTTATTCCATTGTCTATAACACTTGCAAATATTTTTTCTTTACCATTCTCTCACCAGATTTTTTTCCATTATTATGCATCTTTCAATTCTTTTTTTCCAAATTTTTAACCAAACAGCACATGTGTTGTTCAGATTAGAATAGATATGGAAAGGCTGTGATATATTTAAAATAACTAAGATCAGGTACATACAAGACGCAGTAATATCTCCGTTTTGCAGGAACTACACATTAATGATTCTCATCTTAACTATTTCCCTGAGGCGAATCCTCCAATTTTTTAATTGTGATGGATTACGTGGAAGAACAAAGAGGAAAAGAAAGTACACCTGTTGCATTGACCAAGTTTAAAAAAATAACAGATATGTAGCGATCGGAATTCAAATCCAACGCTATCTCAGTCGGCATCGACGCTGCCAGCTGCTGCTATAAGCCTGGCTCGATCATTCACCGCCAAGCAGTCTCTCCAGTTTCATCGTTACACAACGGCGGTCTTGCCGGCTCGCGCTCGCCGAACAAGACCGCCAACCCGCTTCATTTCATTTCATAAGACACGTGCACCTTCTACATCTTCATTCATTCACCATTTCTATCTTATTTTTAATCATACCGACAATAGACACCTCTCCACACGCAAATGACATTTATTTCATTTAACCACTGTCCTAACCCCCAAAGGTACACCCCATATGGAAAAATTCAGAATATTAGTCTGCTGTTACTCAAAATTATTCCTTATGTAATGTATATTCTTATAAGTATTTAATTTAATTATTTTTCTATCCGTTCTAAGGTTTTCAAGGCCATTCAAAATCTTTTGTGTACAGTTTTCTGGACACTGCTTTCGACATGGTACTGCAATCCAGTACTTAATCATAACACCAACAGTTACACATCACATCAGCTCTGATAATAGACCCTGCAATGGGGTCCAAACCATCAGTCAGAAAGGTCAAATGTAGACGGCAGATTGGCCTAAAAAACTGTTCACAAAAGATTTTTTATTTTTTCTTTGGTCAAAAAAAAAATATTAACATTTCTCACACAAAATCAAATATTGAAGGTTTTGATAGCTAAAAAATAGTGAACACTGGTACATTTGTAAAAGTATCATAAGGCTGCGTAGTTACAAATAATATATGCAGTCATTTAATAATTTTTTTTAAATGTTATATGTACCACACCATTCCTGCATGAGTATGTAAATCTAGTTTGAATAAATAGTTAGATATTCATAAATTTAGCTAAATAAATATATCCCTGATCTCCCTCGTGACAGACGGGAATACTAACCATTATGTGAAAATACCCTTTTCACTTCCATAATCATTGTATCGGGTATCATAACTTGATTATGTATCACAAATCTTGCCTTGGATGAAAATACCTCATTAGCAATCACTGCGCCAGTAACATTCTTTTGCTTCTCTGCAGTTAAGTATTGATGAGACCTCATTGTTAATTTAATGCAATTAAAATGACTTGTTTTTTAAATTTACATAGATATTTCGACATAGAACACAAATTAATGAATAAAGTTTTCTGAGAATTGCTAAATAAGAAGACAAGACCAAGAGTACAGGGAAGAAGAGTTGTTATCCAATTATCAAAAACGAGCCGATTGTGTCAAATTGTACACTAATAATAGAAATACCTTTTCATAAAATTTGGTGGATAAATGCATGCTATGTCATCCTGATATTTGATCTCGAAAAAACATACAACAGGTTTCAATTTAAAAATGATAGAATTAAAAAAAAATAATAAAACACAT
This sequence comes from Eubasilissa splendida, assembly GCA_031772225.1. Classification (NCBI taxonomy): domain Eukaryota; kingdom Metazoa; phylum Arthropoda; class Insecta; order Trichoptera; family Phryganeidae; genus Eubasilissa; species Eubasilissa splendida. The sequence continues at coordinate 38,537,776 of CM062848.1, read as the reverse complement.
TTTTAAACAAAACATTTTATAATACAGAAATAACAATAGTATTTAAGAGGCGGCTGTTTTAGCTGCGTTGTGAGCTATCATCGCTTCTTGGGCTTTGGACAGAGTAGTTTTTCTATCCAATGCTCTCGATCTGATCTCTTCTTCCATCTTCTTGTTTACAGTTTTAGAAATAATTTTCTTCAACTTGTGTGATTCTTCAAACTTTGCTTTCTTGGGTTGGATTGGTGCATTACTACGTTTTGATATAGCGCTTCCTTTATTTTTTTTAATTTTGACATTATCAGGTAATTTGCTTTTAACTTTCATTTTTCCTTGAGGCATTTTATAACCTATAAATAAGCAGGATCATCCATTAATATGTTAATGTTTAGTTCACAAATTTATTTAATCAAATCTAAAAGCGAAACTGTTTCTGAAAATAGTTTGCAGAATTCCATTTTAAATAATAGGACTAAAAATACATGTTTTGAATTCTTTTAACCTCAGACTTCGAACTGACCAATTTAATTGAAAACAACTGCGCATTACTGACAACATTGCACAGAACAGAAAGCCGCTACGTATATATCTTTGTATTTTTATGAAATCAAAAAATACAAAATAGTCAATATACTGATATCCCATTAAAACGCAATTAACTTTAGGAGGTGGGCCGATTGTGTAAGGTTGCGGAGCAAATTAAAGATAAAATAGGTGGACCCGAAAGTATTCGCGTATTTTTTTTAAAAACTTCAAATTTACAAGTAAATTATAAAACATTTTACCGATGAGTTTTAAATGTGTTTGTACAGTAGTCCATGGGGATCTGAGTCTCAGCGACAATTCCTCGATTGTTTGTCGTGGATCCGACTCGATTAGAGATTTCAGCGCCTCATTGTCAAAATTTGAAGGCCTTCCGCATCTCGGCTCGTCAATTAAACTTCTGTTGCCCGATTTAAATTTTTGAAACCAATATTGACATCTGCGAGCTGTAACCACTTCACCATAAAGATCTTTGAGCGTTTTAGTAGTTTTTGTGGCATTCCAACCCAAATCAAAAAAAACCAGCATACAATGCCGGATGTGAACTTCGCTGGTTTCGGGTCTAAACATCTTACCCTTAACAATAAAAAAAAAATTTATGCACGAAAATAATGTTAAACCATAGTTCTACAAAAAAAAAAACTTACACAGATGTTGCCGTCACCGTGTCCAGACACGAACTGAGGTAAACATATGGTCTCAAAAATACGCGAATACTTTCGGGTCCCCCCTAATATATTCAATATAAACAAATTTTATTTTAGACTAATTGAAGCACTGGCACTTACTAGGGTTGTATTGAGAATGTTAAACACTTTCCCTATTAAGAAATTTCACCGATTTGTGAATTATTACTCTCAAAAGTAAATAAATCAGTAGCTGTCAACGATGCAACCGGCAACATGTGTTTTGTTAATATCTTTTATCTATGCATGTGTTATTGGAGCATTGATGAATTGATGTTTACCATAGATAAAGAATATACTGTGTCATAACCTTAGATAAATCATAACTGTCATAGATGTTTTTTGTCAAAAAGGGTTAGAATCGTCTGTGATTGTCAAAACAATAGAAAACTGTGGAAAACGTTCGACGAGACGAAGGTTTTGACAAGACACATAAGATATTCTTTATTTTTACCGGTGCTGATTCGAAAAGATTTAGATCTATAAATATGTCAGACGACGACGAAGATGAAAGAGATATGTTTAACCCTTCAAATATGGTGAAGATCCAGAAAGAAATAGAACGACGTAAACAAAACGAAGAAACGATGGGAATGTTCGTGTCCGGCTGGGACGATGATGACCAGGGCATTGTGGAAGAAAAAAATCCTCACGGTAATATTTGATTACATATGCAGATAATTATTTACTCGGTTTGCTAATGTTTGTTTCACATTAATGGTATGACATCAAAACAAAGTGAAATTATCCATAGTGATGGGTCTACATGGTACGAACTACTTCATTATACTCGGAGACTTAGCACATTTAAAATTTTGCTACCCATTCAATTCTTCGTGAGGAATGAGAACGCCATGAGTGCCATTCTCGGTGAAGTGTAGAGTATGAAAAGGTTCACACATACTAGTAAATAACTTAGTTGCCTGCAATGCAGCTTTCACTCAGCAACACGCATAATGAACTGTGTACATAACAAAATAAAAACTATGCAAAGTACTTCATACACTTCATTGAACTGTACGAAGTGAGTATACTTCGCAAAGTTTCACACTTCGCTACGCACTTCATACACATCATTGAACTGTATGAAGTGAGAAGCGATTTCGAGCTTCGGGAGTGGGGCGGGTACCAACTTCACTTTGAATGATGTGTTAATTTTGAACACTTCATATTGGTAAATGTGTGCTTCATGAAGCATTCATTCCGAAATGTAGTTTTGCCCTTCGCTAGTTATCGGGCTAATTGTGAGGTACCAAAAGTGTTTTGTCAATTTGAGCTATTGAATTCACACTACACTGAAATGAAAAGATATGTGCATTTTTTTATGTTGTATAATACTTTTCCATGAAATACTGTGCATCTTTAACAAATATTTAATGTTATAATTTGAATCCAATGTCAATTTCCGGCTTCATTGAAGTCTTCGAAGAACATTCCTGTATTTTTATTAATTATTATGTATTTTTATTTATTATCTTTGTTTTATTAACCACTAAAATGAGTTTAAATACATCTACCGGTTTCGAAAAATACCATTTTCTTCAGGATGTCATAACTATATAGTATATGGTATTTTTCGAAACCGGTAGATGTATTTAAACTCATTTTAGTGGTTAATAAAACAAAGATAATAAATAAAAATATGAATCTTAACCACAAAGATAACATTGCTGATTTTAAAAGTATAATTATTATGTACCCATTGGAATGATACCTTATTGAACTTTTTTAATACCTTGATGCTATTTTTTTTACAGAAACTCCGCAGAAAGAAATACTTTGGGCTGCAGAAAAAGGAAAAATCGACACTGTTTACAAATTATTAAAGATCAATTCAGATCTTGTAAATGCTGTGGATGAAGATGGATATACACCACTGCATAGGTAAACGATGGCTGCTCCCATTAGGGACATGTCTAGCCAGCATATCTGTGATGAAAGGCATCTAATATTTTAAAATACAAAAAAACCAAATGGTGAACAGGGGTTCTCATTTTTTGATTTCACTTTCCACACCTACTTATGCGTGTCGTTCTAGAAGTATAAAAGTAAATCTAAACAGTTTATAACTATTAACTTTCATATGATGAGCATTCGGTGTCTAGTGCTAAACCTTAAATAAAAATTGACCTGTATTACTAATGTGAGTTGGTATGGTCATCTACAATTGTACCCAGAGTTTATCAAACCTTTTTCACCATTAGGTATCTCAAACACTAACAATTACAACTTTTCAGGGCATGTTATTGTGACCACTTAGAAGTGGTGAACCTCCTGCTCCAGCACGGTGCGGACGTGGGGGCTAAAACTAAGATGGGCTGGGAGCCATTGCATTCAGCCTGCCAGTGGAATCATCCCAACTGCATAGCTCGACTTCTAGCCGCCGGGGCCAATGTTAATGCTCTCAGCAATGGAGGTAAATTGGAATAACTGGTCTATTTGAATAGCTTGTTAGTTTACAATCTAGTGATCAATAAGCAGTGGCGTGCAGTAGGCACAAACTTAGGTTATGCTGGTACCGACGATGCTAACTAAGTATACAATAGGTAGATATACTATGTATCAAAAAAAGTTAGATTTTTTTTAAAATTTTGAGAATAATTAGTTCTATCAATTTCAAAATAGACTATAATTGTAAATTTATTTCTTTAAATAGGCAAGTTCTTTTATTGCTCGGTACCGTATTCTGCTTTCGATTTCGCTTAAAATATTTTCAACGATTTCTCCTTCCGACAACGGATTTTAAATGTTTCATTAACAGTGTTCAAAAACATTTATTTAATTAACTAGCTTTACAAATTAGCATAGCCGAAACTCATAACATAAATAATTGTATTTTAACATTTAATTTAATATTGGTAACAATCTAACTTAATATTATCCTGAAAAATGCAAACTCACTCACTTGACATGATTAATAACCTATAAATTTTATCTATGCAAACACCGAAAGGATTGAAAAAACAAATAAAATAAAATTAAAATAAGACATAAGTGCTAGCAAATCGCGGAGCAGAATGCACATGAAGTTGTTACAAATGGTTCGCAAATAACCCATGGCTAGACGTGGGTTACGCTTATCTGGGTAATAATGACCAGAATTTTATAGGGTCTTTTCATAATACAAAGATTATTTAATAATATTTTTATTTCCCAGAATTTTTAGTAATGCACAGCTTTTCTGCTTGTATGCAGTGCATTCCCCCGCCAATAAAAGATTGGAGATTAGATCCTTGTCCAGGAAGATTAGCAAATTAGTCATATTTTTAATAGCACAAGCGGCCTAGTTTGAAAACTAGTAAGAATATCTTCATTATTTAAAAAAAAAATACATACAGACAAAAATAGCTTTCAAATAATTCTGCCATGGAGTATTTTGAACTAGGACATGTACATGATCTCTTAAAAGAAAATTGCATTCAGTGTAACTAATTTAATGTTGAGGATCTGATCTAACATGGTTGATAAGTCAGATCCTAGCAGTACTTTGGTCACAAAAAAATGGGTGATTAGTACGCTCATAGTTACGTGCAAATATTGTGTGTTTTATGTGTACATTTCACTGGGAAGGAAGGAATCATATTTTATTACTTTCTTCACATCTTAAAATTGTATTTGTTAGACAACAGCTGCTTAGTATTGTACTAGGTACGTTTTATTTTTTTAATTCAAATTTTTAATTAGGTACACATACTGAATTCATAAAAAAGTTCTTTGCCTTCCTATACCTACCAGGATGTGATAGGATATATATATATATATATATATATTTTAATTTTCGAATATGTGAATGTTCCTTTTCAAAAATGTCAAAATGTTAGTTTAACGTTTATGAGTATTGAATAAAATGTGCATTCACCATGGTAACGAGTATGACATATTTGTCAGGTCACTTTTTCATCATATATTAATTATGTAAAAATATAAACATAAATATGAAATTGAAGTTAGAATAATATTAGACAGCTTACTGTTTTTGCTGCTCCTCCTCAGACTAATGTCGCATAGTTAATTAAGGAGTAGCAGAGCACAAAGTACACCGATATTAAGAGTCGATTATATTGGGTAGTCTAATAAGTATTTGCGGTTTTATTTAAATGCTATTTTTTTTGTGACAGCATTTTTTCTGTTCTAAAATATCAGTGTCGTCATTTTCCTGTATTTTATAGTTTTTCTTAATTTGGGCATAAATAATAGTGTCAAGTTAAGAAAAATGAACATTATCCTCACATACTTCTTTTTGCCTTTAATTAAAGTTAAAATGGTCATCCAGGAGCTCAACTGGAAAATTCTGCCGCATCCACCCTACAATCCCGACTTTTCACCTCTCACCATCACCTTTTTTGGTCATGTTACGTTCAACAACAACGTTGACCTCGAAAATTGGCTTAATAACTATTTCGAAAAGACATCGGACATATTGATTACCTTATCTTATCTTATTAATTGATTTTCTAATGATTCTGTCATTAAAAAATGTTTACAAAATCAAATGTCTAATTCAACTTAATGAAATCTTTTTGTTTTATATGTTAATTGATTTTTTTATTTCAGACCAAACACCTCTTCACATAGCTACATCCAGTAGCCATTGCAGAAAGATGTTACAGCTGTTGTTGTTACATCCAGACATCAATGCGCATGTGAAGAACCATAGTGGTGATTATCCTAAAGACATAGCGAGACGCCAAGGAATTTACGATTATCTCTTTGAAATAGCCGAGCCCTCTATTGATTACATAAAATCACCAAGCTTTACAGAAAATCCGTTTATGTCTGAATAATTTGTTGTTTTTCTGTCTGGTATTGAATTACAATTTTTTAAATAAATAAAAGGATTAATAAACACTTTTAGTTAGCTTATTATTATTATAGACTAGATCAGCGGTTCCCAAACTTTTTTACTGGCAAATTCCTTGGATCTGAATGAATTGCTTTGGACCCCCAATTTATATAAATTTACTACTACAGTGAAACTCCGTTAATTCATAACTCTGGGACCGAAATTTAAAAAAAAAAAAGAATTACAAATAATGAGAACAAAAGTTTTTTGAAGGCAACATTAGAAAGAAATTTTTATAAAAATGCGTTTACTGCATCTGCGATTTAGTGCGCACTGCCGCTGTTGACAGTGATTTTTATACAGAAACATTTCAGTTTCTTATGTGTCGAAATGTTTATCAAATAACGTATTTCTCCTGAATAAGAAAGGTGTGTGGTGAGTGGTCATGCAGCAGTTTCAAGGTAACAAAATCACGCACATTATTTGATTAGCGGTCGAACTCACCTTTTCCATCTGAATTGAAATATTTAAAATACGCGTGAAAAATAATTAAAAACTTTTAAATCTTCATGTTTCGCTGGCCTTGTTGGTTGAGTCTTATTATTTTCCTGCGATTTTTCAAGTTCGAACCCAGAGAGGTATTCGGAATTCGATTTTTTTCGCCAATTTTATCTTTGATATATTAATTTTTTGTCAGTTTTCAAAATAAGCTGTATTTACCCAAATGGTCAAGGATTTATACGAATTACAAGATGTTGGTGCCATTTTAGAGAAACGTGAAAAAAACGAATAAAATATGTTGACGTATTTAAATACGAAAGATTTATTTATTTTATTTATTCTTTACTACCTACATATGCAAATCGCAACATTTTATAAACATAGAAACAAGATCAAGTGATTCAATGAAAACATTATTTTAACAACAAATCTTATAAAATGCACTATGGAATTTGATGTACATATCATATTACGTACATGAGTTTTGCCATGTCTCAGTTCGGCACCTGTCATACCAGTGCGCGACGTTGTGATTGGTTGGTGAGCGGGGCTAATTACAGATGTTTACGAAGGGATGAAGGTCAAATGCCTTCGTGCGAGTTTAGGGATTTAAAAACATATGCGAATTACGTGAACAAATTATTTATTTCTGGTTTCAAAAACGAATACGAACTGCGAATAATCAGATTTTAGGAATTATCGGTAGAAATTAGTATGAAATGTTATTTTCGGGGAAATTTTTTTTGAAAAAAGTGAATTCCGTAAAAATACAAAATATAGGGTTATGAATTAACGGAGTCTTACTGTATTTAAGTTTTTACTATGTTAATTAAGTTAAAAAATTAAATAAACAAGAAAACACACTATTTTTATTTTAAATATGTTTAAAACGTAGATAATTTATTCCATAAATTGATATAATTTCATTTTGTCTTGATGTAAAGGATGATCCTCTCTTTATAAATTCATTGATTTCGGGGTCAATGATTGAAAATCGAGCTTGTCGTGTGCGTGATGAAGATGAAATATAATTATAGCAATGTAATAGAATGTCTGAGGTTTGCAGACCCTAGTTTGGGAACCTCTAAGTTGGAAAAGATGAATACGGAGTTGAACTCCCGTATTATGCTATTTTAATTTTAATGTAAGGTTATTTTCAATTGAAAAACTGTAATTTGTTTTATTATTTAATAAATATACTTCTTGATTTAAAAAAAATTATTATAATATATACTGCACATTTAGGTTACCTCTATAACATCGTCTTCTTCTGGAACTTGTCCCCAAACTTTAAAATCCCCTCCGGAGGCGCTTAGAAACATGTTTTGACTAGGATGCATAGTTAGAGAATGCACAACAGAGTTAGGCGTGTGAACGAATCTTGCGATAACTTTAGCTGTTATCAAATCCCAACACCAAATATCGCCCGTTGCTGATCCTGATAAGACTTGAGAATCTGTGTTGCTCACGCAATTTTCCAAAGAATACCCTTTTGATGTATAACCGGAATATCTGAAAATAAAAGCCAAGTGAACATGAATATATTTTGTACCTGAGATTTTATACTGTGAGCCTTTTGCTATAAGGTGATGCATGAAAATTTAATGAATAACTTTTATTACTTTGAAAAATTAATATTAAAGGCATTATATTACACAACAAATGAAATAACATATTAGCCAGAATAAAGGGAAAGATTTTTTAAAATATTGAATATATTTTATCGGAGGGAATATATTTCGTTACGGGTATTTAGAATCTTTGTAAACACCAATGAGGAAAAAACATGCAGAATAAAACATATGGAGGGGTGGTATGATATGTGTCTGAGACATATAATGTTTTTTTTCACAAATTTTATTTTCAAGTTTTTAGAAACAATATGCAAATTGTGCCGTTTCGCAAGTACATATCCTTTCAAGTACATTTTTTGTGAAAGAGAATTTAACACATTTTTACCAATGGTCAGCTCGGTTCATTGTAGCGGTGAGATCTTTGAAAGTAATCTTCAAATAAGAAAGCATTTTCTTTGAGGGTCATATATAAGTTTTAATATGGAGTGGATAATTTAAAATAAATAAATTATGATAATTGGCAACAGACACTAGTGACTAGTGGATTTGAGGAAATATTTATCATTCAACAAAACATTAAAATGTTTCTGTACTTACGTTGATAATAATTCTCCTGTACTTTTGTCCATTAACCTTATTTTATCATCTGAACAAGAAACGACAGTGCACTGTCCGTCATGCGTGAGTGAAGCATACGTGATGGCTTCTATAAATTTAAAATTTTATTATTAAATTATACCTAGACAAAAATTAATTAAGATGTAATTGAAATAAAAATATCTAACCTCCGATAAAATCTGATGTCATCTGCCCAACTCTCAAATCGTATAGCCTCGTATGGCAGTCTACAGAACTGGTTAAAATCTCATAATCAGTTACTTGGACTGATGTTATGCAGTCCTTCGCGTCGGATAATACCTTGAAATATTGTAAATTAGACAAAATGGTTGCAAATCTATGGTTTTCACAAATATCATCATGGGACTGAATACCCTAGTATCCTAATACACTAAGGATTGAAAGGAACATGCACATGCTGATACAATTTTTTTTGAGAAATCTATTACATGTATAAATCAAATCCACAATTTGAGATTTTGCACAATAATTAAATATAGCCTATTCGGCAGTATTTTAACATCTTAAAGAAATTGGAAAATCATAAAATTTTGGTAACCCTAATTAACACATTTCCATCGAGCACTTTTTGCGGAAACTGGTGACGTAATGCGGTTAACAATTATTGCTCTAATATATTAATTTGATAAAAGAACTGCAACTGCATATTCATCATGCTTGTGAGGCATGAAGGTGTGCCTTCAGACTAATATTTAGGTCACTTTAGATTTTTTTTAAAAGGCAAACAAATTTCACAACTTTGAAAACTCTAAATCTTTTCTATAATTAACTAGCGGTCCATGTCCAGTGTTGCCTGGGATTCAGATTTACATCAAAACAGTGGAGGGGAGGGTTCCCTTTGTTTCAGTCCAGGCAAGGGGAACATGAGATGTCTCCAGAGGTGGGAGTGACCATGTTTTCCTCAGGATCCTAGAGTGCAACTGAGTAAAATTTTGAAATGCTGACATTCAATATAATACACTTTGGTATTGGGGTGACAAACTACTTTAAACTTCTAATGTTTACTATTTTAGCAAGGAAAATTATTTATACTTGAATCGGGTCATTTTTTCGTGAACGTAGATCCCAGCACATCACTGTGTTGTCATGAGAACCAGAAATAGCAACTGTAGACTCTTCATTGAACCTAGGAAGTTAGATATTATTGAATGTAATAAATTTGAATAGAAAATAATATAATAAATAAATAAAATACAAATAAACAAAAATAGTACAAACAAGGATTAAATAAGATTAGGGTGGTCTAGTTTTTGAACACTTTTCCAACTGTATTTATGTAGGTATAATTTTCCACACACATTTTCCATAAGTATAAATGATTATAACTTTCAAAACAATTTAGTTAAATATTAACAGGAATTAAGTAGCCATATATCCCAGCTAGAGGGTGAATATGGCTTTACCCTTGATCAAAAATAAACAGGTGGTCTGCTAATTATACCCATCGAAATAATAAAATCTGTTAATTAACATATTTCAGAAGTACTTATCAATATAATTCCTTTAATTTATTTTTCATGGAACATTTCCACCCATCACAAATCAAATCCATGATTACTGGATCAATCAACCAATGTTTTACCTAAAGGCTAGATGAATAACACTTTTGATTAAATTTTTTTATTTATTATTAAATAGGTACCATAAAGCCCGGATCAAAGTGTAATAAAACATGCAATATTTTTTCACGCCCTAGTCTAAGCAACATTTATCTCTACATTTCTAAGATAATGTAAAACATTAGCATACAATTACTTACTTCACACAGCAAACTGAACCAGCATGTCCTCTGAATCGCCTCAATGGCTGACCCGTGCTAACGTCCCATAGAATGACAGATTTATCTGTACCACACGAAGCAATGTGACTGCTATCACAAGACCCTACTGCATCAAGAACTTCATTTCCATGACCTCCATAAACTTTGAGCATAAGATTCCTGTGAGGATTCCATAACTTTATTTTTTTATCGGCACCACAAGTGAGGCAGTAAGAACCGTCTACTGTAAAAAAAAGTTATAATGTACCATAAATATACTATCTGGCTATAAGTGGTGGAAATTGAAATTTTATAAATTAACATAAAATATTATATTTACACCGAAGAAATACGAAAAACATCAAATTTTATTGCAAAAATTTAACATACCATTAAATCTAATAGCCCTTAAAGCACCTTGTTTTGCTTCTATAGTTTTTAAACAAATTAAATCCATAGTTTTTATAGGTTGTATTACAATTATTTGTAGTTTTCTTTCAAAATTTATGTAATCCGAACTAAATTAAATAAATACACTTAACTTAGTCAATATGCTGTCTTTATTAAATTAATCGCGATATAATAAGCTGTGTTAACAATTCGCAAATATCAGAAACATATAAATAAACAAACATTTCCATATCTGTCACCTGATATATCTCTTATCTATGGTCGCCTGTTATAATTCACTATACCAGAATGGCATATTTCTCTTTACTGTCTATGCCGAATATTCTATGATTCAGATTTTCGATTAAAGCAAAACCGCCTGGTTTAAATTAATTTTGAAGTACCTATGTAGACTTTACGTATATATTTTTTGGTTTTCTATTTACGTGAAAATTGAAAATATTGGACAAAATTGAAATTATAAATTCAATCGAAGTATTTCAAACATCGTGACTACTTCAAGCCAATTTGAATCAATTGAATTCATATTGAATCATTTCACTAAAAGTTTGTAATGATTCATGATTTCTTTTCCAAAAAATGTATTTATGTTCTGAATCGCTAAGAGATCTTACATTTTTACGTTTATTATTACGGAATTTTTACACACCACCACGTTTTGTAACACCAGCTGTGTTCATATGTTCGGTTCAATTGATATCACAAGTTGGAAGAGGTCGCGAGATCAATTGGTATCGAAAGTCGTTTCAGTCAATATTGGAAGTCGGAGAGGCCGTAAAAATCGTCCGTGGAGAACTTGTCAATTAACCTCGGAGATAGTTAATTTTGAATGCTGAAAAAAAGGCATTAGCAATATTCTTAGATCTTGCAAAGGCTTTTGATGCGGTGTCACATAAAATACTTCTGACAAAAATGTATTTATTAGATATACGCGGTATGGGCCTTGAGTTCTTTAAAAGTTATTAAAAGTTTCACAAACTACCTAAATTGGTGAAAATATAGTGACAAAAAAAAGATCGAATATGGAGTCCCCCAGGAAAGTACACTGGGCCCATTGATTCTTTTGATTTATATATTTTTTTCTTTTCTTTTTTTATTAATATTAAAAATATAATACAATTTTAATAATCAGTGGATATATATATATTTTAACATTTGTTTCTTCTCTATGAGAGTAAGACTCGTGTATAGAGGAGTATATTCGAGTTAATTTATGTTTCAGTTAGTCTGTGTACATATTTTTTTAACTTCAGTTACAAATTTATGATAGTCCGTAATTTTTCTAATTGTGATAGGGAGATTGTTAAAAAATTTGATGCCTTAATAAATATATTAATTTTGATTTGCGGTATATTTTAGTTTTGGGATATCAATTTGATCTCTATATCTTGTAGAACGGAATTCGCTTCTAAAATTTAATTGATTTTTAATTTTGAAAATTTGAATTATTGAATTTTTTTTGTATAAGTCTACTATTTTTGGTACTTTAAAATCTGTGAAAAGTTGTATACTTGGATAGTCTTTTTTTTTTTAGAATAATTTTTATTATCATTTTTTGAGTGATTTCTAATTGTAAATATATAATATACAACAATGATCTATGTGATTTGAAAATTGAGGGAAAATCATGACTTTTGTTGATGACACTGTATTAATATTCAAGGGAACATGTTTATTATATTTCTGAAAAAACCCTACATATTATAAATAGTTTGTTGGATAAAAATCTATTAAAGCTTAATGCAGCAAAAAAAAAATTATACCTTTCTCCGTCACAGAGGTAGGACAACCCAAAATGTTTAATAACATAAATTACACTTAAGTGCTTGTAAATATATAAATGGTTTTCATTATCCTAGTATAGCAAGTTGTAAATCAATAAAGTATTTGGGAATAGTTATTGATAGGCACGTAAGATGGAATGTTCATTTAGATGGATTAGCTAAAAGATTGCGAAAATTAATTTATATATTTAGAATACTCAGAAATATTCTGAATAAAAAGAAGATGAAAACCGTGTACTATGCTTTGTGTCAATCCATCTTGAGCTATGGTATTGATAGTTGGGGGAGTATACATGTATATCAAGTAAGTATTACTCAGAAGGCTATAATAATACACCTCAGTGAATTTTCGTATCCTTCAGAGCCATTTTTTAGGGAATTTCAGGTTTTGGATATAAGAAAATTATATATGTTGAATATACTAACTAGCTTTCATATGAAATAAGCGCTCCATCTATAAGAACTGAAAGAAATTATCCCACAACAGCAAATTAACTCAAAATCGTTCCAAGAATAAAAACTACTTTTGGTTAAAGATTATTTAATTTTCAAACTCCCAGAATATACAATCAAATTGGAAATAATATTAAGACTTTAAGTGACATTAAAGCTTTTAAAAATGATGTTTCAAATTCTTTGTTAAAATTAGCTAGAGCAGATACTGAGAGTAAAGTATTTTATATATTAAATAAATCTTATAACTACATTCTGTGTATTATACTGACTGCATTATAACTTTAATTTTACATATTGTATTGCACATTGGTATTTTTATTTTTTCATTTTATATATTTTCACGTTTACTAGCCTGGTATGATTAATTTTATATTTAATTGTGTTTTGCCTTCAATGAGTTATTTGGTTTTGTGAAATAAAATTTGTTTGCCAATTTGACCTAAAACAGGCTTGCCTTGTTAAGCAATGCATTTTAAAATCTGTGTAAAATATATGTAACAAACTGTCTTTTTTTTAGCTGTAAAATATATATATATATATATATATATATTATATGTGCACGGCATAATACCATGGGTTACATGTTATTATCGGAACCCTAGCACCAGCTAATACTGGTAAAGATAAAAGAAGAAGAAGGGCTGTAATTGCTAAACTAGGATTAGATACCCTATTATAAAATTAAAGTAAAAAAAAAAAAAGTAGTATCAGATATATTCTTGAAACTTAAAGTTTTTTCTGTTCCAATACTTTAAGATTTTATTTTAAAATAAAGTGCCTGATAAAAGGATTATTTTGATAGAATAAATCATGTAATTATTTACCTTTATTATAACTTATAGAGGTCTCACATCAATAAGTCTCACATCTATGGAGCGAATCATTACCAGTGTGCGGGGTATTGCTCTGGGTAGGATCTAGAGCTTCTTTATTCTTCCTTCTATTTTATTAATATACAAAAGCCTCTTATTATGCAAGTGCAGTCGTCGGAAACGTTTTTTACCTGCGGGTCAAAATCATCCAAAATGTGACTCTTAAGAAGATGGTTCGAGTCAATGGGTATTTTTATTTTAAAACAGTCCGTTAGTGAATAATAAGATAAGTTTTATTGAGAAAACTATTATAATATGCTTTAAAACTCTTTTTAAATTAAACATAAATAACAAAGTTTTAATTATAATCATTATAAAACAAATATACTTAATTGTCAAGTTTTAGTTCTATAATAGTTTATGAATTTTATTTATAAGCGTTGTTTTATCTCTTACGTCGCATGCTCGTTCTCATTGGCCCATGCCTGATGGATGCGCGCGCGCCTTTACATGTACCTACACATGTTTAGGTTTTAAAATTTATTTTTATATATTATACTTTATTTGCGGAACTTAAGTGGGTCACTTGAATTTATCAAATGCGTTACTTGTCTATGCCTGTGCTAGTGGATCGGTTTCGGCAAACAGGTACCTTTTCTATGTAGGTACTTAACTTGAGAATTAAGCCTTATAATGAAAAAAATACAGACGTCATTTTCATTTTATTATCATAACCTCTTTTGCTTATTCAGTTGATCCCATGTTATTATAAATGAAATAAATTTAAATCATTTAGAAAATGGCCGCGACATTGATTGGATCTTTCAAATCGAAGATACCAAATCTCATACATTTCATTAACCAAAGAAATTTGTTCGGTTGCATACCTAGAATAGCACGATTTTCAACCGAACACAGTGAGGAAAACTCAATAGCAGGCGAGAGTAAGAAACTTGGAGGATTTGCCCAAGCCTTTCAAAAATACACTAATATTAAAGAACCTGAAAAAGCACCTCAAGAAATTAAAACTTTTGCATCCTTGCTGCGTTCTTCAAAATTTATTGATGTATGTATTAACATTTGTGCTTTTTGTTTATGTTCGTTCAATTTATTCATAAAAATGTGCTTTTTGTATACAAAATAATTGTACAATGAATTGAAGAAAATTATTTTTATTAGCTGAATCATAGCTGGAACAACACAGTAAGTGTATAAGGTGAATCGTGGTGTGACAATGAATGGCCTGTATGTTGTATGACAATACAGACAGGAAACAATATAACAATATTCAGTGGAAAGATTAGTTACATGGGTAAATTATATTCACAAACATCAAGGGTGAAAATGTTTCAGCGTGGGAATTAATGGAACTCTCATCTTTATTTGGATTTTGTAACGTCTCAATTGATTCTTGTAATTATTTCTACGAGTTGTAGAATTTATTTTTTGAGATCGCTAATGGTAAAATGATAGCCAAAATTTACTTAAAACACATTACTTACTTTTTTTTTAATTGTAGATTATCGACCAGGATATAAATTCAACATAATGTGTAATAATATTTATTTTATTACAATTCAGTAATACGTTTTATAGATTAATTTACTTCTCATTATTTTCTAGCTTGGAGACCCTGAAGGAAAAGTTGTAACAGGAGAAATTTTCCAAGTTGTGAATGATGACCTTTATATTGATTTTGGCTGGAAATTCTACTGTGTCTGCACAAAACCAGAAAAAAATGCAGAGGAATATGTTCGCGGAGCAAGAGTACGACTTTTAATAAAAGATTTAGAACTTTCATCTCGATTTTTAGGATCTGAGAAAGATCTTACATTGTTAGAAGCTGATTGTAAATTACTCAGTTTATTATATTCACCTGCTAAAAGATAAAACTTGTACAATTTTGTTTTGAAAACCTTTAAGTGTGTGATTTCAAGTATAATGTAATTAGTGTTTTCTTAGAAATTTTAACCACTTTTCGAAAACTAATCTAGCCAGAAATATATGCACGAAAACCTCACATAACGCAAATTCGATTTGAGCGAAAATCAATTAGTGCGCTCGAGCTAAATGATACTATTTACTGCTGATTAATCAGTTAAAGCAGTTATTGTTTGCCCTCTTCTGCCCTTGCATGGTGGCCGCGGTGGGGACGCAAGAATAGCATGTATATGAAGAATTAGAAAATAAAAAGTGAGCATCCTTTTTTTCTTAAGAAGTTAACTGCAAAAATTGCTCAAGCGAGCATTCAATCACATGGAGCGACAAAGGAAATTTTATTTACTGTTGACCCGAATATGGAAAGGTGCACCAAAATTTGGACACAGCAATCACCAGCTATGGAAAATTACACAAAATGAAAAAGTCAAGCTCTGTTCAAATATCACTGCTCCAATATTTTTCAAAAAAGTAGTTCATCATTTAATTACACGTTTATTCAGTTTTCATTTACAAATTTATGTACCTGTGGTTTTCGTTTGAGTGATTTATTGTTATTGTACTATTAGCGCTGTAATAAAATGAATGTCATTTATAATAAAATTAGTATTTTCAATACATCCTCTCCTTCCATTGTTTTCTTAACCCCATTTGCAACCAAATAATGGAAAATAAAGAAATTTAATATTTAGTTTTAAATTTTATTGTCAACATTCAATAACACACTTTATTGTCTTTTTCATCACAATGAAAATATTATCTTACACAAGTAATAAGTATTGCTAAAATTATTACATTGAATGCATTCCGACAACAGTAATAAATACTAATATTTAATATAAAATAGCACAATAAACGTGGAGTATGTATGTAATGGACATTCATTAAAACAGTTATAATTATTCTTAAAAACTTCATGCATACAAAGATCCAAAATACTCACTTTATTTCATTGTGTCTAAATTAAAACAAATATTTTGTTTAAAATTTTATTTCTGTTAATATTTTTCGCCTAGATTTGATGTTGCATTGGGTTTGTGCTTTATTTTTTAAACATGATAAAATATATTAATTTTAATGAAATGCATTTCATTTGTGTAGTTATGATTTTTCAGAACATAGTTCCGTGATAATTAGTCAAAGGTTTTTGAGAAACATTACAATTAAGTTGGTAGTTGCTTTCAACGGAAGAAAACATACCTCACTTAGAAACGTAAATGAAATTTGGAAACCTTCTGTATTGTCATTGTAGTTTAATTGGTAAAACTGTGTATCTTTCAAAGTGATTCATCTGAATTTGTTTTAATTATCACATAATATATTACAATACATATAATTGTTTCAATACTTGAGGTGATTAAGTGCTGTTTACAAAATATACATAGTCACAGCACTTTGTATAATTAATTATATAATTAGAATATGAAATTGACCTGTAATATATTCACATACTTATATGTCTAAATTATACTGCTTTAAGTGATACCTATTTGTGTTTTAAAGGATTATCAGAAATTCTTTAATTGTGTAATGGTTTTCACACAACAATGGCAGTAAACTTGCGTTAATTTTATTTTGCAGTGAAATAATAAAATTTGATTACAGGAAATTCTCTAATTCGGCCAGAGTTGCGAGAGTGCATAAAAAACTAGTTTGATTCTTTATTCAATTTAATGTTACAAGTTTACCCCATGTAGTATTAAAAAAAACATATGATAATGGTTTTAAAAAAACATGATCAGCTTGTACTACTGCACTGTCTCATTTTATTATTTTCAGTGCCATCACTTCGAAACATATCATGGATTTTTGTAACTTTAACGGGGATGCTCTTCGATAGCACACTTTGTCGCGCAATCGCTTTACTAAGCATTATGTTGGTATTGCATATGTCTGGTTATTGTATTATTTACTGCGAGAAGATGTCGGTAGCTTCGGCACCAGCAGTGTAAGAAATTTTCAAAAATGATCTCCTGTGCAGGTTTTAAATATATATATATATAAATAAAAATTTAATACACTGTCTGGAAATGTTGCAATATTATCTACAGCAATAGGGATTTCTTTTTATATGACAAAAATTAGCCAATATGAGTAATTAAAAATATAACACGAAGCTCATTTTTGACAATTTGTAAAATTTTATCAAATTGTAATATCATATTTCTACCTGGTTTGTTTTTAGAGTTATAATGCTTTTAACATGACTTTAAAGGAAATATTTGAAAGTGTACATAAAAAATGATGTGAAGTAAAAACTCTTATTCGCAAAAAAGGTTTTTGTTTTTTTTTTGTTTAATCTAACTACATTTTTTCTTTGGCATTTGATTTAACCAGGTTTTACTCTGTTTCATATAAACTTTTTTTCTGTGCCTCAAGGATCATGGCCTTAAATAGTTAAGGTCAAAGTACCAATTATCAATTAATTAGTAGTTACTATATTAATATACATATACAAAATTAGAGTGCATTTTATGCAAAAATTATTTGTGCATTTTATGCAAAAAAATATTTATTTGTGCTTTTACTAATTATAATGTAAACGTATTTGCCTGGTTTTCCTATTTGTTTGGGGTCTTAGGCCAAACTTTAAAAAAATGATTGGATCATGTGGAAAATGGCAATGTGTAATGTATATTTTTCAGAAAACATACTGTATACATTCTTATTTAAAGATTGGAATTTTTTTTCTACATAAAATTATCATTTATTTATTTTTGCGTAAGATTATTTTAACAAGTAGTAACAATTACAAAAGCACAAATATTTCAACTACCAATATTCAAACTTTCAGATTCATTTAATCTTTTACTGGTTTGATATCAATAACTGAATTATCTTTTTTTTCTGGCTCTGATTTGGTTCCATTTTCAAATGGGGGATTGTGGGTGGCAGGATGCTGCTCAAAGTGTCTTTTCTTTACTTCTTCAGAATCTGAATCCTTTATAGTCAATATTTCATTAACGGAATTCTTGTCAACTGGTTCCTTGTACGTAGAGGGGTGTTGCTCTGCCCAATTTTTCAAAAACTCAACAACACTGAGGTGACCGAAGATGGACGCTTCATTTAACGGAGTGCTACCCCACCGGTCATGAGGGTCTTGAGGGACATTACAGTGAACGAGTAGAAACTCCACACAAGGAAGATGACCTTCAGCTGCAGCCAAATGCAGTGCTGTCCGCCCGTCATAGTCCGACAGGGTCATATCCATGCCTGACAATCTGTGCCTGCAAAAATATTAGATGTATGAATATAATTTGATCCCACAAATATATTAGAAATTGTCAATTTAAAAAAAGGAAGAAATAATTTTAATAAATATCGTATACAATGGAACCTTGATTTTACATGCCCAGAATTAAAGTTTTCCCTCTATTTGCGTATTATTTCTGCAGTCCCGTGTCATTTTAATCCATTACAAACCCCATTTTACATTTGTCTTTCCCGCGATTTACGCCTAAAATTTATTGAAATTCATTCGGCCAGTTCGTTATTTGCCATAGAGCCAAGAGTGTGTTGGTTGTTCTCTTGTACGTAACTACGCATTTTTCATTCTCATACTTATGTAATTTGTACGTTTCGTTGTTTTATTGTTTTTTTACAAGCTGAAATCAGCAAGAAAAGATAGTATAGATAACATTGATGGCTGGAAAAGAATTAATTTATTAACCCTTGCAGATTTACTTAGACGTTGACTCCAACATAATAATATCGGACGTAGTGGAAATTGATGAAATAGTGGACAGCCACATAAATAAAAACTTGACAGAAGAAGAACCTTTCTACAAAGAAGTGTCCGCTCATCCCATAAACCCAGTTCCTACAAAGGGCATATTGAAGGTCTCAAAGCATATTTTATTAGAACATATTTAAACTATTTAAAAACAATAAAAAAACATGCAGCAAAAAACATTGTTTAACTTTTTCAATAAAAAATAAATAATCTGTTTTTTTAATTCCCCCAATTTACATTTTCCCTTTGTTTACATTTTTTTTTGTTGGTCCCTTCAAAAACTTAAAATTGGGGTTACACTGTATATGTTTTTGTCAAAAATGAAATTAACATTAATTTTATATGAAAGTAATTGCTGTTTTCGGTCAGTGTGAGTTTGACATTCGTGTGAGTATGAGTTATTGTTAAGATCATAGGTAGCAGAATATTTTTTTGTAGTATCTAACATGTTTTGTGCAGTTAAGTGATCAAGTTGCTTGCTTTGAATAACATTATAGATTGTATAATATTAATTATAATGAAATTACTTTCTGTAGGATAATTGGAGCTTAATTGGTAAAGCTGTCTACAGGCAATACAAAGTTGATGACTATATTTTTTCGATAGATAGATAATTTTTCTGTTTATCGTTCTAAGTAATTTATCTAAATTAGTTTTAATTATGTAATATGTAAGCAGATGTGACATATTTTCTTGCTCATATCTTTTTTTAAAATGAATGAAATAAAACCCATATTGGATATTGTTTAAGTATACTGATGATTAATAAATATATAATCATTTTACCTTCTAAGAGCACTGAGATCCCCGCTGGCAGCGGAGAACAAGAGGTTCACTATACTTAAACCTGTTGTTTCAAACTTGAAACGTCTGGGATTTTTTTTGTTTGTTGCATATCTTAAGTTATCGTACCGATGGAAATTAAACCTGTCAATTAAATCCTGTAAAAAGACATTTAAATGCATTTTAAAATATTGTAAAAAATTTAATCAAATTGACAAGCATAAAAAGATTATTGTACTAACCACACAAAATTGTACACCTCTACAACTGTTACCCAATGGATCCAGAGGAGGAGACCAAACACATATTCCCATTACATTTGGAACGACAACCAACATGGCTCCACTGACACCAGATTTGGCGGGTAATCCAACTTTGAAAGCAAACTGTCCAGAATAGTCGTACATGCCACAACTGTGCATTAATGACAAGACATTCCGAACTGATTCTACCTTGAGGATCTTTTCATCTGTGATGGGACAGATGCCACCATTTGCGAGTGTGGCCGCTATAACCGATGCAATATCACAATTTCCCTCCATTGCACAGCACTAAAAACAATAAAATCATTAATAAATTTGGTTTAAGTGAAATAATTACAATATTCAAATGTACTTGATAACAAATACAACATAATTATGAATCAAGTATGACTTAAATAATATGGCTGTAGAAGAAAAAACAAAATAAACAAAACAAAAGAAATTACACAGATTCAAAATTAAACCAAGCAAATATGTGCTAGATACGTTATAGTAATAAGGAAAATACTTATATTGTTTGTATTAGAACCTGTAGGTATGTACATATATACTTATGTATGCATTAGATTAAAAATGAATAAATAAATATTTATATTTACTTTTCTTAGCCATAAATATTTTATTATTAGTTTCTACTAATGAATTTGTACTTTGTACTTTGTAGTTATTTCTAATTGAATTTTTATTCAAATAAAGGAGGTCATCACTTACCTGAAAGTAAAAATCCATACATTCCCTTAAATTTGTTTTTTCCGGATAGCACTTATGTTCCCGCATGTAAAATCCAAGAGCATAATTACGGTCAGCTGCTTCACGTTCAGACAAGAATGTTGCATTATTAAAGCTCAGAGGTTCATTACCAGCTAAACCTTTAAAGAAGTCCATGACATAATCAAACTTTTCAGCGAGTGTCATCTCAGGTTTAACCAAGGTTTTTAGTAAAGCGCAACATAGAATTGATCCAGCATTGATCATCGGGTTGTGTGGCTTCACTGAAAATGGTTTACAATTATTTCAGACTTATAAAATCACATGTTAAAAAGTTATTAAATAAATAATTGTTAAGATCATGCAAAATAGTCAATTTAGAAACAATGAGCCTGATAAAATTAAACTGTGTATCGTAGTTATCATTATTTGATTTTAAATTTCCTTGTGATCATTCATTTCATCAAATTGATCCAGAGTTGATCCTTTTGTTGTTTTTTGTGAGAAAAAACACAGAATTTAAGTGTTGCCACAGATATTTTTTGAACCCATGTCACGTCAAGCTATACAAAGAGATGGAGTTAGGTGGGTGATGGTTTTGAACAGCCAATCTTGAGTCTCACAAGAGAAACGGGGAAATCACAGTTGGCAAGTTGTATTTGAGCAATCACATAGTTCAAAGAAGCGATTCACACTCATTCAACTGATGATAGCCAAGTACCATGTACTGTACCAGAATACTGTTAAATAATTTATTGTATCTTTTTATTTTCCGCCGACCGGAAGGAAATAATGATCCATGAAATTTTATCTGGACTGTGTCATCAGATAGCCTTCAACAACTAACATTGGAGGTTTGAATCCCATGGATGAATCTTCTCTAATTGAGTAATTCAGATTTGGAAAAGGAGTATGTATTATTATTGTACATTGTGTGAGAGAATATTACTATATATAAATAAAAATATTTTTTTAATACAATTTTCACAATATATTGTAAAAATGAAAAAATAAAACATTTAATTAAAAATATATACAGTAAATTAATCAGGAGAAAAACAACAGCTATCTAACACAAAGGGAATGGGGCGGGTTTTAATTATTACAAGATAAAAATAAAAGTAAAATAAAATGCCAGTATTATTCAGTCAGTAAAATAAAATAAAGATGCCGCTAGAAAAAATCAAAAAAATAATACATATCCATGATCATTTCCTGAGACTATTAGTTATCAGTCTTTAACCAGTGTTTCCATTGATAAATCTCAACACATAACTAATAATGTAGATATGCATTAATTGATGATATGTTTTATTTGGGAATACATTGAAGCCGTTATTAAATTAAACTTACTGTTGTAATCCAAAACAAGCTCATTAAAATTTCTTCCACTAGGCTCAGTTCCAATATACTGATGGACCACATCAGGGCCTAAGGTTTCCAGAGCCATGGCATAAGTCAACGGTTTACTGCAAGATTGGAGAGTGAACGGAACGGAGACATCTCCAATTGAAAATCGTTGACCATCAATTGTACACACACTGATGCCCCAATAATCTGGATTCATTCTTGCCAACTGCGGAAT
This sequence comes from Eubasilissa splendida, assembly GCA_031772225.1. Classification (NCBI taxonomy): domain Eukaryota; kingdom Metazoa; phylum Arthropoda; class Insecta; order Trichoptera; family Phryganeidae; genus Eubasilissa; species Eubasilissa splendida. Next base: position 38,514,839 of record CM062848.1, on the reverse strand, counting down.
GTAGCTTGCGACTTTACCATCCGTATTGCTCTTGCCTTCCCAGTACATTTCTTCTATATCTTTCACAAAATCTTGAAAGTCTGGTATAACAAATTGGCTTTTGAAAGCCCTGGTGATCAGAACTATATTTGGAGCAATAACTTCCTTGAACGTATCTCGGTCTAGTTTTTGGGTTTCTGGAGATCCTCCTTCAAAACCGGATTTTCGGTGAATTTTCAATAAATTTGTCATTACTTCCTTGATACGCGGGTCATTTTTACGAATCCCTGTTGATTTTAATGCCTGTGTAACAAAAATTATATTAATTTACATTGCACGCTCACTGCATATTAGACTGACTTTGATAATTGAATGTTAAGGTTGAATGGACACACAATACGTGTGCCTATCTATCAATACATCTATCCCTTGATTTATGCATTTTCACGGTTAAGAAAGGTGCGTTTTAAAAGATTACTGATTTCCATAATGTGTGAATTGTGTCTAATAAATTAGACATCCAGACTACTGTACAAGGTCTAAAGGTCGGCGGAAAAGGAGAATAGCGAATAATATTTCAAGCTATTTAACGAAAAATAAAAGATAACAATTGGTGACAAATGAAATTTTTTAACAAAACCTAACATTCAAAATTAACTTAAATTTGAAGTGCACAGTAATTCGAGGGACGACGATAGGAACTTTAAACCAGTGAAAAAGAAAAGGTTTGTAAGGGCAATAGTGAAGATGAGGGCAAAACAAATTAATTACATATATTACTTTTTACATTTAGTAACAATTTATAAAAAAATAAATATGTTTTATTGTACCTTTCTTTGGCTACCGCCAATAATAATTGACTTGGTATATTCGTTTTAAACTTTTTTTGGCACCTTTATTATAGGACATTCTCATGAGTTCTTCACATCGCAGATTTCGATATTGTAAGGTGCATTTTTCAATTTTGTATAAGTTTCTTATCTCGGACCGCGCATTTGCGATTTATGTGCATTTTCTTGGAATTTATCTACTATGTAAATCAAGGAACAAGTGTACCACATATTGGAAACGTATGCATCACGTATTAGACAACATTTTAATTTAAAATTTACTCACGGCGAGAAATTTCCCAATCGGTAAAAGTCCCGTTTCTTCATTTTTGAACATATCAAATAAGACATCTTCTGCATGCTTCGGATCTTGATCTCGAGACCTGTAAATTAGTTTTTTCAACAAAAAGTCATTATTACTTTATTCACTACAATGCAAAGCTTTAAATAAAACTATAATTTTTAAAGACGCTTATATTTTATAACTACAGCATGTCTTTTATAACTTACAGCACACTATTAGCATTATTCAACACATACACAGTAAAAAAAAATCTAATCCTGATTAGAGTGAATAGGTTTTTAAGTTTTTATCTTACACAAAGTGCTGTTAAAAATAATTTTAATGTACACATCGACATACAAAATGTTCTAAGTGAAACGTGCATACTTTGAAATCTAACCAAATCTTTATATAATATTTTTTCTTCATAATTTTATGTCATAGGTACTTAGATTCAATGTTACGAATGATTAGTTTAGCTGTATACATAATTTTCAATATTTATAGTGAAATATTTTTTAGTTACGTGTTATACTATTAAGGTGTATTATTTAGGAATTTCACAGAATTAATCCAATTAATCATTACACCATTTTAAACTAGATGATTTTCAATCCTTTTCTTTCAACTAGTATTACTACTAATACTGTATAAAAGATGATACAAAAATATTTTTTATATAATAACCGAAATCCTTGAAAAATTTTCAAATTGAACAAAAACCGATCGATGACGAAAATGCTAGTCTTTGACCTTGAACTGGTTACCTACCTCAATCGCTAATTTTGATTCGATAGGGTATGTAGGAGGCGTAAACATAAAACGTTGCCTAACTCGTAACTTTTTTTGTTTTTGATTTTCTTTTGTCTTCTACTATTGAATTGTAAAAACACCATCGGTAGGTAATTTTGAATTTTGAAATTTTTGTACAACTCACAATAGTGTTTAGAAGATAATCAAATCTCCAGCTCAATACAATCGAAGGTATCACATTAAAAAATAAAAGCCACCGATGAAACCTCTGTCTACAAAAGTGTGATAATAAAAAATAATATCGAGTTTGTAAAAAATTCAGTTTAATAAATACTTAATCTGCTTCTTAATATTTTGATCAACTTCATCTTTACCTGATAACATTTTGTGATACACGTGAGAAATGATTTTCTTTAATTTTATAATTCCATTTTTTGTTGTAGTGGATTTTAAAAATGATTATTAGCGCTGGCAAAATTAAAAATATCGATACCAAATGTATTGTAGGGCGCGAACCTTTTATAATTTTATGCAGTGGCGCAACTAAAAAAATTGGACTCAATGCGAATTGGAAAAAAGGACATTGTATGTACAAAAATAAATCTAGAATCTTTTGTATGTAGAAGAGGATTGAGACATTCATTTACTAAGTATCGAAATAAATATACTTTTTTCATAGTTTTAATGACCTAGCACAGGGTTCGACAGATCGTGGCTCGCGACCCGTATGCGGCTCTATTCATTTGCATTTGTGACTCTTCAACTCCAGCTCATAATTTCATATACAATTATATCTGATACATGGAATAGTTTGCCTGCAATTCTCACAATTTTTGGCTCTACATTTTTATGTAAACAAACATTCTCATCCACGAACAAATTTACAATCATGCCTAAAATTGAAAAAGTACTCACTTACCAGATATTGCATGCAACGTCATCGTTCTAACAAGTCGACTGTACGTTAAAGCCCAAAAAGTGTTTTTAGTGTTTAATTATTTAGGTTTTCTTATTTTATAAGTAGTGCACTGAGCTACTGAAGCGCCTAACTCCCATATATTATATTATTCTAAGTACATAGGCTACTGTATTATGGATTTGAGTATTAAATAATAATCTGTTTTTTTTTATTAAAATGTATGGCTCTATGAAAATGTCGAGATTCTGTTTATTTGTCTCTTCTTACTAGAAAGTCTACCGACGCCTGGCTTAGTGTAATAGCACATTCAATAATGCTACCGAAAATGTGTTTTTAGGCGTTTATATATTTTCGCAGCTGTCTTGCTCGCTTTACGGCGATTTTTGCTACAAGACGATGGTAATTTTTTCACATTTTTTCGCAATACACCCGAGAAATAATTTTTTAAATTTTAAAACTTCATTTCCAGCTGTGAATATTAAATATTATCGGTCTGTATTAGCGCTGTAGCAGGAAAGTATAGTAAAAATACTCGCTAATGTATCGATATCTACCGCAAATTTTGTAGGGCGCGGAACTATAGACCCCTATCCAAAGTCGGACCCAATCCATCACATTGGCAACATTGGCGTATGCAACCGAGAAAAAAAATAAGTCAATCAAACGAAAATTGTAAAATATCATTGCATCACTACGGAAACTACAGCGCAAATTCATTGACATTGTAAAAACAAACATATATGAATGTTAAAAAATCGCACTTTTTACGCACGGTTTTAATAAGCAATTTTCTCTGCGTAAATCTACTAACAATTACATAAGCGGCAGACACGTCTGTCGCAATGATTATAAAATATGACTAAGAATACAGATGTACATAATATTTTTTATCTTATGAGAATTTATTTACCAAGCTACAATATTCGTCCATTTTTTACGTCTGATGCTGTGCTGTTATCAATAGTTACACAGGGTCCAGTGCGGTCGAATGTGATGTAAATACGTGATGAAAAACATATTTAAATATAAAATGCACCGCTTTAGACAAACTGTAAATTAACATGGGTTACTTACACGTATTACGTTCTTATACCACGATTCCTATTCGGGGAAACGCATTATTCAGTTTCGCCATAACAACTAAGTAATTTTACGACAAATAGATTTTTTCCGTACATCTTTCAAGTTGATTAATTTAATTTGTATTAAAATACCACTACGTTCTGAAAAACTGCAACTTCACAACAATAATGTGTTCTACGTAAAATACGTTTAAGTGATTAAGGTTTTGTTCATTTCTTTAGTACAGATTTGTATCTTCGTAATTTTGGCTCATAAGACTCACAAGAAAACATATTCTTTAGTATAAGCGTATATGAATTGTTCGTACCTAACTAAGAATTTTTCTGGCACATTGAAAACTAACGGTCGCGATATTTCTAACCATGACTGTATTGTATAATTATATTTAACAATTTGCAGTACAGTTTATCGTTTAAGTGTAAAGATTCTAGTTTCTAGTCTCTGAAGAACTTTTTAGATCCTTTCAAGTTTTGAAAAAAACTCCTTTTAATAACTTCACATCCACGATCCGATTCAAAGGAAACTAGGAGCAAAACCTTAGGATACTTTTTAGTGCCAAAAATGGATTCCAAATTTGGTCAACGAACTTTCTTGTTTTGTGCACCGCGTATATTTAATAAATTGCCACTAGACCTTAAAGGGTATAAAGTGATAAACGATTTTAAACCAAAAATAACAAAATGGTTGCTTGATGTGGGTAGAAAGCAAAATGAAACTAATTTGTCATTTGGGTTACACATTTTGTCTCTAACTACCGTATTAGCCCGAATATAATGCGATATTATTACCTTTATTTATATTGTATCATTTTATGCTAAAAATAAAAATAATAAAAGTTTTTTTTAAGGAAAACACATTCTTTTTGTGAAGTTACAATTTTCAGAACATAATTTAATTAAATGTATCAATTACATATTAGATTTGTATGTAATCCCGTAGCAACAAAAATATTTTTTCGATAAATTGATTTTATCTGTATATCTTTGTAATTGATACATTTAATTTGTATTCTAGTTATTGTTTTAAAATGATCTTACTTAATGTTCTGATATAAATGAATAATAAAAACTCAATTGGGAAATGGAAAAAAAAATTAATGTGAAAAAATAGATATCACACTGTAAAACATAGGTAGATGAAATGTAATGATTTTCTGTAGGGCCATTACAGCTTAATTGGTAAAGCTGTGTTCCGGAAATAGAATGTTCTGAGTTAGTGTAACTTAGATAGGCTTTTTCTGTGTATCTTAAATGATTTATCTAAAATTTGTTTTAATTATCGCGGAACAATGTTCTAAAAATCGTAACTTCTCAAATAAAATATAATTTCATTATATATTACTGATTTCGTATAAAAAATAATAATTTAAAGACCGCAACATTATACGTTTGGTAATTTTCTTTAAAATCAAATATTTTTTTACTAAAATATCAGTTTTACGACTTTATTATCTTTGTTTCAACTTCTGGTCGCTTGGTACCCTGACCTCATCAATAAAAATATTATATATATATGTATATATAAACCTGAATTAAATCTACAAATAAAACTTGTAATTGCAAATAAATTCATTATTACCTACAAAAATATGCACAGTGAAGAAATAACTATGGCAATAGTCAGTGCTTCTATTGTAGAAAAAAAGATGCCGCAACTCATATTTAGTAATTTAAAATCTTACTATAAACATTAATCTTTAAATTTAAAATAGTTACCAAAGTAGATTTGAAGACGTTTGAAAAATATGAAAATTTAAGAAAAATAATTTTTTTCCAGTTCCCATCCGATAAATCGTTTCGAAACATCGTAATAGTGCACAGTTCTCGATTCTTTAATTACTACGGCATCAATATTCAACTATATAACAAAGCTCACCATTTTTATTTTAGTAATTTACGAAACATGCATAATTTTCCAAACATTAATTAAAACATTAGAAAAACCGCTGAAAATGGTGCCGGAACGGCGTTCCGGTGCATTCCAGCACAAAAGAACAGGTAATAATAATTAGTTATACAAATCAATAAAATATTAGTATTTATAGCACTGAACTATTTGTCCTTCAATGGAAAATAATACTGTAATAAACTATGTCAAAACTACACAAAAAATAACACAGTAAATGTGAATTTAAATAACATAATAAATTGTAAATCACTAATAACAAATTAATACATTATTTTAGCATAGAATATGTTTAATGGGTGGCATTCTGTGGAAATTTTTACGTGTTACATTTGAAAATGAAGTCGTTCATTAAATCTGTCACATTAGATGTTCACATAGAACGCCGTAGAATCAAATCCAACATTGTGAACGATATCGTGAAGATTGTGTGGTGCAGCTAGTATATAAGGGGTGAAACGACCTTCGTGAAATATGGAAAGTACAAGTCAATAATATGTTATAAACCAGCAATTAAACATATTCTATGCAGGGGTGATATAATTCTTGTATCCGATACATGTAACTATGTTTTTTAAACTCGAAATCATTTCTAAATATTCCATGAAAGCATGAACTACCAAATTATATATTTTTTTACATCCGCATTTTGAAAAACAGTCAAATTATTTTTATACGTAACCCGGGACGACTTTTCAGATTTGTTCGTAATTTTAACAAAATTTAATTTTGCATAATTAAAATTCACGTTACTTAACACGTTATCAATTACTTTAACTGGAAATTTGAAAAGTTTTCCCATTGTGTTCGGTAAAACTTAAAAAACTAAAACGTAAAACTCTCTAGACACAAATCTACTAAGCTATTAAAGCTTTAAAATATTTTACTGTAATAACTTACATCCCTTTATAGTTGACATCGTGTATTATGGAGTAAAGCCTTGCCCTTAGGAAAAGCAATAGATATATTAACAAATTATAGCATTGTATCAAATAATAATTTACCCGATAAATCTCGCCAACAGTTTGACAAAACGATCTTGTTTGTTGCCAGATACGGCGATATGATTGTTATAAGCGTCGCTGTTATATTCTTTTGTTGACATTTTATTTCACGCGCGATGATTCGATCCTTTCACAATACGCAGCCTGCTTCAGACTTGGAGGTTTTCATTGGACTACACGATAAATGAAAACCTGTCCATAATAGTTAGCGTTCATTAAAAAATCACGCACAGGTGACCGTTGGAGGTGTAACAGCACACGACTTTTTAATATTCTGTCTCACTCGGGATCATTTGTCTAAAATGTTTATTTATAAATACACAAGAGATAGTACCCAACTATAGCAATATACACTACCGGCTATAAGTATTTGCCCACTTACGAAAAATGTTTTTAATGTAACAAAACAAAACTAAAATGAATTTTGTGCAAATACGTTTGTTAAATATATGTCGAATAACAAATTAGAATCATCGAAAGAAAAGAAAAATTTAGAAAAACACTATATTTTCGATTCATCAATATGTCCATCCTTTTTTTTATAACTGCTTCACATAATTTGGGCATTCTATGGATAAGTTTATGTAAGGTCTCAGAGGATGTCGCCATGTGGGACAGGCTTGTCGGATCCTTCTGTCCGGTTATTCAGTCATCCCACAAGAGTTGTATAGGGTTTAAATCCGGAGATTGTGGAGACCGACATGACGGAACATTTCTTAGAATCTTCAATATGTTTCAAATAAGCTTTGCATATTTTGGATGAATGTTTAGAAATCTTGTTGGAGAATGAACCCGCAACCAATTATGCGAGTTCCCGATGGTAACATATTTCTTTCCAAAATTTTTTTATATCTTTCCTTGTTGATAATTTCCTCAATCTAGACAATAATATCCCCAATACGTGACCAAAATAACCCCATACCACAACAGAACCCCCACCATGTTCTACCGAAGGCACTGCGCACTGGATCAGATAAGCGCTCCCCCTCAAACTCTTTGCCTAGAACCAAATACTTCAAATTTGGATTCATCACTTCACAACACATTATTCCACTCATACAATGTTCATTTTTTACACTGTTATGCCCATTATAGCCTCTTCTTTTTATTTGCGGGCCGGATAAGTGGTTTCTTAACAGTTATACGCTCGTGCAGGCCTGCACTCTGAAGCCTCTATTTCCCTGTTGTTAGACTTTGTTTGGGCCGGTCCATATTTATTTGGGATGCAATTTCTGGTGCAGTCAAGCGCTTGCTTATAATCACTATACTCCAATCTTCCGTTAAGCTGGTAAGTTTCGGTCGACCGGTGCGCTTTTTATTGATAACACTTTCGATGTCCTTGTATTTTTTTACATTACAGTCCACTGTTCGTCTTGATATTTTTAATTCCCGTGCAGTTTGTCTATTTGATAATAAAATATTATCAAGCAGTAGTAAGTTGTTTTGTTTTTGCCATAATAAATATTATAAAAAATTTAAGAGCACTTGAATATTACTGTGAAGTTAAAATATGTTTTCACCACTAAATCTGGGAGTAAACTAAACATAAATGGTGTAAAATAATTAAAAGGAGGTATATGTAAAATAAATGACCTGATCTAACAAAATAAATTATAAAACATATTTTGTAAGTGGGCAAAACTTATGGCCGGTAGTGTAGGTAGCTACTATATTGCAGTGGTATATTTGCACCTGTTAATTTTGTTCGTGATTTTTTACGGATCATTCAAAACGATTAATCGCGATTTCATTGGTAAATTTTCTTTACCTCGAGGGCTGCGAATCAACGCTACATAAGCACATGTATTTACCTCTTGATATTGAAAGAGAAATTTAGAAACTATATACTGTTTATAATATATTATTTTGAACTTTTCTTTTTGTTTTCTTTTGAACTCTTTCGGAAAAGACCCCACGATATTATTTCACTGTTAATTATTCTTTTTCATGTTTTATTTATTAGTATCAATTATTTTACTGACAATTTATTTCACTTAATTAACAATGATGTTAAATCTTATCTTATGAGAAAGGCTCCTCTCTCTGGAGTCAGTATTTACCCAGTTAAAAAATAGAGGAAAATAAGAATATTATATATATACAAGAATATAAGTTCAAAAAATCCGATACTTCACTTCGGCTTTCAAGGTAAACCGTAAAATGCTCTCATTTCGTAGAACTATTTTAGATGCATATTATATATTTTGTCTCCTAGTTAATAATAATTAAAATTCCTAACGTTGATATAATTTACTGATTAATTGCACCTACTCCACCCGGATATCTGTAGACCAAAATATATAGTAAATTATCTAGATTTTAATATTCAGATTCAAATCAAATCAAAATTAAGAAAGAAGAAAGAAAGTTAAGTTAAATAGCACATTATCATTTTCAAACATTACATACAATCGATCATCGAACAGATCAGTATCGATTTATTTATGCATTACGGAATACTGAATCTCAATTAACCAAATTATAGGAGGTTTTATATGATTCAGTTTTTAAACACAAGATATTATTTATACTATAACTTATGTTATTTTTACGCTATTTAATGTCTAATTAATATTAACAAAATTGTGAAAAGTCTTTGTTATATAATACAAACTTTTTTTAAGTTACTCGAAATAATCATCCACGCGTTCTTGAAGTTGTGTTATAGAAAGTGCTTAATTTATTTATCGCTGGATCATTTGAGTTACATGTACACAACTATATTAGTTTTACGTATCTTTGCCAAAAACAAGCGTCAACCTATCAGATGTTTCTAGTCTAATAATAAGTTGACGTTCATAACAGTTTTCACGGTCTTCCGGCAACCGTTCTGGGTGCGTAGTGGGCCCGAGGTTTCCCGCACCGTAATATCTGGCGTGTTGATTTACGGATCCAACTGATAAAACACATTAACACGTTTATGAAATCTCAAAGAATCGAGATTCATTCATTATTTCTATGTTTAAACAAACAATTCGCAACAATTTGCAAAATAAAATCAGGGTTTTTCAAATCTGCATCGATGTGTAAAATTTATCGATAGGTATGCAATAGAAGTGATCAGTGAAGCTCTTCGAAAAAGAAAAGAATACATTTTAATTTACCTTGATTTGTTATTATCGAAGGTGTCTTGTAATCCGTAGAAAGCGCCCGCCCTCACATCGCGTTTCAATACGAAATCACTGAATCGGTGCGCCTGAAAAATGTCGCGTTTACTGAAATTATTAATACTATTATGTATTTAATGCATCAATCAAATCATAAGCTGAAACTATCCACTTTTAATATCACAATTCATCACGTTTATCACAGAAGTATTGAAATTGTAATATCTTACACCCGAACGGAGAGAACTATAATGCCGCGAAAAAGCGCGGGTTGTTCGTTTGATATTTGCTCCATCGCGTGACTTTCCCTCGCAAGGGAGGGTGATTTCTGAGAGGAGGATTTTTCTCACTTCGCAGTTTTGCACTGGAGAGATGGATCCGAAGATCACCCTCCGGCCGCTCTGCATCATCGTGCGGGTTCTCGGTGGAAATGATCGGAGACAGGAGCGATCGGCAACTATCACCACGTGCGCAGACTAGCCCTCTCTGTCACGAGCGGCGCGCGCTGTCGATCCATACAGCTGACTACACCGACTGACGTCCACCAAATTTTAAATAGCTCAGAACTATCATAATATGTATATATATATATATATATATTGTTATGAATTGCAGACTGGAAGTGTATTTGCCAATCTTCAAATACATTAAAGAACAATATCGAAATATTTTGTTTCGGAGTAAATAAAAATTAATTAGGTACGTACCAATTCGTGAGAATTTGAATAAAATATTTTAAATGTAATAACTATGTCCTTATTTGCTACGAATAATTTTAAATATTACATTATTGTTCGTTACGAACCTTCTTTCTATGTAAAAAGGAACTAACCGACGTATTCATAAATTTAATTATCGAAGATAATTTCATAAACAATAAAAACAAATCATCAACGGTGCTAAACCAACGTATGCGGGGCGGGTATCTGAACTGTAACATAATTGACGTTAAGAATCTAATTTGGAGATTCGTCATGTTTGGCGTTTGATATTTATTTTTTTAGTTATCAACAAAATAGTTATCTTCGTTTCCGTGCTTCCGTGATCAAATAAAGTATGTATAGATGTAATATACATATTACAGAAGTTTATTAAAAGTATAAAGGGACTGCGCCTATTATTATTTGTATTTGCGATCTGTAGAACACTTCCGTCAGTGATTTACCTTTTCTTATATTTATTAATACGCGGAAGTGAGAAAATGTTAACCAACATATTATTGCGTTTCATCGAATAGATGTACGTAGGTAGGTATGTTGATCGGTTAGATATCAAGGAAGGGCATTGGTAGCAATCATGATCTTGATATCTAACCGACACCGTTTACCTTTGACTTGACTACTTCTGATTTGAAACTTATAGTTTAGCTTCGCGGTTCACTTATTATCACTCAGTTCATTATATAACGCAAAACATCTCTCGATTGTTTAAAAATAAGAACTTGCTAGAGGTCAAGTTTGAAATATTTAAGAAAAATGTATTGTAAAATATTACAAATAAAAAAGCTTTTAAATTTATGACATCAACACATAATAACTTTCAAATTGTGCGTTATCGAAGTTGGAACTGCATCCACCAATTCCCGTTCCGACTCCAAGAATGATGCTGTACCTGTTATGATGATTTTAATAAATAAGACCGAGAGTGTAGGAATATTTTTTCCGACAAACGTCGTAGACATGTGGTTTAAATCAATCACACGTTTTTGCGTGGGGTTCGAAACAGGGGCAGGCTGAAAAATACGCTGCCTTGAAAAAAACACATTAGTTAAATATGTACATTGTTTGAAAAAATATATATTTTTCAATGTAATTTCCTTGAAGCTGAATGCACTATTCCCGGCGATGCTTCAAAGCAACATTCCAGTTTTATAGGATTCGTCAAGGTATTCAAAATACTACACAGCCGCTACGACACCGTCATTCGTGTAATTTTTTTTACGGTTAGGGAAAATTTGAGGTGAATAAGGTGGATGGCTCATCAATGGCATATCGCTGTGTGAATCGGCGAGAATTCGCCGTCATTTTTTACTAGGATAATTTCTGGTGAAAGATGACGCCCTTTGCCGACATTCCGGGTTTTTTATACTCGATTTCTTCTCTCAATTGGGTTAGCATAGTACTGTCCATTTATTGTTTTGCCCTTATCCAAGTAGTGCATCATGATAATGCTCTTATATATAAATATAATGCACAAATCATGCCAATAATGGCAGGGATTAGTGTCAAATATAGCCACACATATATATAACACATCCGTAAATTTCCACAAAACACGTTTTTGTTCCAGCGTCAGAAGCCTTGGCACCCACCACGTAGAAAGCTTCTAAAAGTGCAAATCTGAAGATAAAATGATTTCCACTCCGTCACGTGTGATCTATAGAGCCAGCGCACGCCTGACTTTCTGTCGTAATGGCGAGGCCAAAATCCGTCGAAACCAGTTAAATATTGTCTACCCCTTTTGTCGCTAATAAATTTCCATATTTTATTATTTTGTTACTTGAACGTAGATATTATATTGTATGTATTATTTACATGCCGAATCGGGTCTTGCATAAACAACCCAATCACGCTGGAATAAACGCATTATTATTATTACGAATATCCCGATCGCAACCTCATTTTAGCATTCCTACAAGTCGAAACAAGTCTGGATCACGCTCTCCTATAGTGAGAATGCGCTGAGCTTACAATGATTTATTGGAATTTATTTACCGACATTGATATATATTTGTTTCATTAACATTATTCTTCGATGTAGTGCGTAAATGATTTTTCCTTGTTAGTGTGTTTATTTCCTTTTTCTCATACATGTAACTTTAATATTACGGGGTTATAATTGTCGGGGTACCTAAGTGCATCTATGTCTCTTACTTATGTTAGAAATTGAATTCCAATGCCGCAATCTATTAAAAAATATTATTATAAATCAATCTCCAGAGAGGGCGCAAATCCAAACATTAGTTTGCTTGTGATACCATTTCAAATGATGACAACGTTAGTTGTGAATGCCTTTTCAATCTATCGTATATTTCGATAATCTTTTGTGCTAGAACGTTGATATTAGGCAAGTACCTTTATAAAGAATTGTAGTTTGAGATGTGCATATTTATTTTGATTATTTTCGCAGATTAAGATTTCTAAGACCAGATACACATACCTCATAAATATTACAACTAGATGCTCTTTCTTACCTCAAATTTGAGGTAAGTGCATCTATTCGTCTAATTTCCATAAAATACTTTCAATATCAGCTATCCTAAAAGGTTACATTCCGATTTATAAAGACTTAAATTACGACATGATTAATGATCCTTCTACCAAAGTTTCAAAGGCATAGATAGCATAATCTTATGAAGATTGAGAACAATTAATAATTTATATGTAGCACTTACCCCGACTCGCCCTACTTTTTTTTTTCGTGTCGTTTTCTTATCCATGTGAAATATGTTAGGACAGGGTTCCCAACATTTTATGCTCAACTCCCCCTTTCACCATTATTCAGAATATAATTCCTCCTTCCCGAGATAGTTGGATGGTGGGAGTAAGCAAGTGAGCGTTCGCTCGGCTCGCCATGGCCTCGGCTGCGGCAATACTGACTGAATGACAGAAGTGATATATCATGCTCAATCTAATCAAAGCTTTGTATATGTCAGCAATTCCCCGTCTAGAGCTCTAAAATTCCCCACCGGTTGAAAATCTTTTTAAATACTAATTGAATATATTAATTAGAAAGATATACATATAAAATCAATTTTATCGAAAAATTTTATTATCAAAGGTATTGAGATTCCGTAAAAACGAAGTAAATGGGTTTCAAATAATGGAACGATAGATGTATTCATTTGAAAAAGTGTAACATATAGGTTCGAAAATTTGTCATCAAAAATTAGTCGCTGTAACATAGTTAGATAATGCACCTTCTCTGGTTTGGAAAGAGATCCAGGTTCGAATCCCGGTGGCGCAATAATATTTTTTGATAAAATTGATTTTATATGTATATCTTTCTAATTAACACATTTAATTAGTATTTAAAATATCACAGACCGTCTGTTCTGAATAATTACAACTTCACAATAAGAATGTGTTCTCCTAATAATGAAAATCTTTTTGTTAGGACGTAAGTAATTTGACGAATACCGTTATAGCTTATATCTGTTTAATTTCCAATAAATTAATAAAGTATCCCAGAATTATTACGAATTACCAGAGTTAAATTAACAAAGTGACTTTAATGTAAAATTGAAAATTTGACATTTTAACAATTTCGAACTAACAAGATTCTATTGTATGTATTGTAATGTAATAGCACGTGCGCACAGGTGAGACATGTCAAGATGAATTTCAGAAGTTGTGTAAAGGATGTGTGGAGTTGAGCTATGATTCATTACCTATTGTATTTTGTGTGTAGAGTAGAATGCTGTAACTGATACATACTGACCTTATCCGACAAAGCTCTGAGTCAAGAGATTAATTGTCTCATTCCAAAAGTTCACATCTTTATAAGAACATTGGTGGTACCTATAATACCATAAAACACTACTCAACAATGAAAGAAAAAAGAGCACAGTTTAAAAAACAATTTTATTAAAGTCATAAATAAAATCATTGACTTAGTATATTAAAAAAAAAAAGTGGAATAATCATATGTCTGTTTGACAAAAATATAAAAATACATTAGAGAGAAAGTGAAAATAATCTTCTTCAAGAATTTGAACTTCTGAAAGAGGGGAGTATTCTGGATCTAACGGCTCCAGAAGTTCTTCCTCTTCGGGCGGCGATACAGAAATATCATCCCAGGTAACATGCTTGGATGTGCGAGAAGTTCCTGGAGTTTGTTTTAAAGCATCAGTCGGCGTAGATGTGAGCGCGCTCGGTCTTCCTGGCTCACTCGCATCGTAGGGAGGCTGGATGGGAGAATACTGTTCCACTCCGGCAAACCTTTTAGGGGTGCTCACTGACTCAGTTTGCTTGGTTCGAGTTTTGTCCAAATGTAATTTTCTCACGACTGATACCCTCATAGAATCAAAAGAGAGCCTCGTTGGTCGAGGTGGTGGGTTGGACGTACTTTCCATAGAGTCATCTCTTTTATTACTCTCCTGAGCCGAAGTTAAATCCTTACATTCGTCGTCGTTCCTCATCAGCGGAAAGGCTCCAAACTTTTTACGCGCCAAATAATTTTTTGGATGTGATAAATCTAAAACCTTCTTTCTGACAAAGTCGTGAAATATGGGTAGTTCGGTACACAACTCTCGTCGCACAAGTTGCTTGTCTCTACTGGACATCGAGACGTCTTTGGCGGCGAGCAGTGCCTGTGAAGCCAGTAGCGTAAGAATATTTTCTAAAGTCAATAGAACGAGTCTTTTGTCAAGCGCCGCTAACCAACTCGGTCCTATTGTTACGGTGCTTGTTGTTGATGAGAGACTGGTGACACTGTCACTGCGTAAAGTCCTCCGACGAATGCTCTCATCTCCTCCCAATCCACCGGAAATACGTCGCCTCAAGGATCCTCTCCGTCCTGATTGTTTCCTTACACTGTTAAGAGGTGTTTCATCAGCGTGATAATTCTATAAAAATGAATCAACATTATAGATAAAAACTGTCTGAAAGAAACATCGTGACTATAAATAATAGTGAAGCATTAAGAACTTACATAATTTAATGAACGTGTGAGGAGACAGACAGCAGACATGACGGTGCCAAATGTTAGTTGTGGGAATGGATCATCAGATAACTTTGGAGCGGAAAACTGGAGCTCCATTAATGGTTGCCATTTCGAAAGATCTGGACACGGATCGGCTAATAAAGTGAGGAGGTCGGGACTGAAGGCCTTCAAGCAGACCGCTGACAAATGCATCAGCTCCAATAACCTGTAAATTCAATTGATAATTTAATCAATTATAAAATGTTATCTTACATGTATATAAATTTAAGGATATGATACAAGTTAGTTGGCTGAGGCGGACTGGCCATGTTCAGAGAACGACCAGCAAGGAAAGTATTTTAGGCAAAACCTATTGACTGAAGGAGTATTGGAAGAGCCAAACTGAGGTGGTTGGGTGGCATTACCCAGGAAGCTTATGCAGTCGGTATGCGAATTGGAAAAGGATAGCGAAGGACAGATTGGAGTGGCGAAACTCATTTAAGGAGGCCAGGGCTTACACCAGGCTGTTGCGCCATTGATGATGATGATGATCAAAGTTCCCTCTAAGGTGTGCGGGTGTTTGCGCGCACACAATTTTGGCATCACAATGCACACAAAAAAATATAGCGCGCAATTTTATCAAGACTTTTTTTTGATGTACCGCCTTCTATTGTGAATGTTGCAGTATGTTGATTTATCCTGTATAAGATCACCAACATTTTGGTTATTGAACCACTTTCTAAGGTTTCACAGCTAAGATTAATCTCTTTCTTCCTCCGCATCACGAGTTGCAAAAGGTAATACTTGTCATTGCGGAGAATGTCACCGGAGTAGGTGGCGTTCCTTGATTGTAGTTGTTATTGACTTATTGATGCCTCTTAATACATCTTCATCAGTAATGTAGTCAAGCCAGGCCCTCCCAGTACTCATATAGAGGTTTAGTAATATTTTCCTTATTTTCTCCCCAGCACACAAACAATAGCATTGGTCCTTGAAATTGCACAAAAATTTTTTTATGCGCACGCCATGATCCAAAATTAGAGGAAATATTGATGATACATATGTATTTAATTTTCTACTTATATTGTATGCATTTGGCAAAATGCTTTGTTTCATGTGTTTTTAATGACATCAAACATTTGTATATTTGTAGAGTGCACATTCAAAAATGACTATTATACTCAATTACTAAAATACTTACTTATTAAGCGTCGTTGTAACTTTGGGAGATGGACCAGCATTATCAGTTTCATCTTGAGTTAATAATGAGGATGGGCTTTCAATAGAAAGGTGTATTCCCTTAGGTCTCAAAACCATTGTAATACAATAGTGGAAACAGACGCTTATACTTCGCTGAAAACGAAATATTGAAAAAAGGTTAATTTATCCAAAAGAACACAATATGTAACCAACAATTCTATCAAAGAAGTAATATTTACCATAAGTGCAACCATGGATTGGAAATGTTCTTGCCGCCATTTGCTTTCGTATTTGACCAATTCAGAAATAAAATACAAAGCTGAATTAGTTAAATTCAAAGCATCCATGTCTAAGCTCTGCCTAACTAACAATATGGATTCATTAAGATAATCTTCTTGCACACCAACAAATAATATTGCATCGGAAGAAAAGAAATTTCCATGATTTTCCAACATGGCGGTTACAAATTCGATGCCACATTTGTATACTTGCAGCCATTCATTCACTTGCCATAGATTTTCAGATTGCTTTGCGGAATTTGTTTGAGATAATTCTTTGGGTGGCAACAATTGCAGCCATAAATGTTGGCTTATATCACAATGCAGAATATCCTTTGATATTGTGCTACGTGCGAAAGCAGTTAGACAGTTGAATGCTGCCAATGTCTGTCTGAGCATTGACTTTTTGCGAACCGAAGAGGACACAAAGAAAACCAATTTATTTATAAGTCTTGTTGACATGAACCAGTGACTCCATCCGACGAAGCTGTCTTTAAATACATTTATACACTGTTCCAAAAGTCTCAATCCTAATACGATCGGGTTGAGATGGTCATTTTCACATGTCGACTTGATAATTGTGTCATCTTTTGCTGTGCTATCATCTAGTTCATCTGAATACATCTTGTCAAGTTGCGAGCAAGTTATTGTGCACACTGATCGAATAATCTCATCACACAGGTCATTTTCTGTTTTGCTATCGTAAGCCAGCATATTTAATGACAATGTGCTGATAGCGAGGATAGAATTCTTTGCTCTAGAATGTAGTCCATCAAAAGCCGCTGCGGTGTGGTTTAACAACGTAGCGATTTGGGTGAAATACTTTTTTCTGTCATCAAAGCAATCTTCTTTCCAATTGGAAAAGAATACAACATACATTTCTGACAATATAACAATAGTTCTACCATCGATCATTCTTTCCATTTCTTTGTTCAATGCATCTAAACAGTGCCCGACCATCAAGGATTTGTTACCGTGAGAAACTGGAAAAGGTAGATATTTGATGATAATTGACGTAAAATCTTTCCAAGAGGTGAGCAGGCTCAACCAGCCGGGCACCTCGTCTATAGCATTCAATGTACTTTTTCTCCCATCAAAACAAAAAATATATTCGACCCATCTCCTCAGATGTTTACCGTCTCTGCTGAAAAGTTTTTCTAGAGCGGCTCTGAGACTTTTGTCGATCTTGCCTTCAAAAAGATAAAGTTCGATGGCCATCATATTAAAAATTTGCGAGTACGCTTTTATGTCTGGAAGGATATCTTGAAATAGCGGGCTGCACATGTATTCCCAAAAATCTTCATTTTCTCTCAAGTCTTTGACTAGTATTTGCATGTTATTTTTCCAAAGTGCATGAAACAATCCCATTATACGGCTCAGTAAAGGGCTGTAGAGACTATTTGTATTCTGAAAATAAATTCCAAATGAAACACAATACAAAATTAGTTGATATCGTGTCAGTTTCATACAATCCGATAATAAATGATACACGAAAAAAGATTCCCTGTATTTGACACACTTTCTGTAGATGAAATGTCTAACTGTAAGTTTATATTATTCTTCAATGCATTCTCTATTCATTTCATAATTTTGTATTAGCTGAAACTAAACAGGACACTGACAACTGTGAATATAAAAATGTTCAAAATTCTACATTTCAATATTGATTTTATGTTTTGATAGCTTCTCGTAATTTTAGATAGAAACGCATAGATTTATCATGCAAGGGGCTCAGAACTACTTTGAATTATGTGTTGTTAACTGAGGAATTCGAATTAAAAAGTGGTAACTTAATTACAAAATGTATAATTTGTGTTGTGAAATATTAGAATAATTTTGAATTGGTCGGGTTTACAATTTGAATAATTCGCTTGCTCACTGACCATATTGTTAACATTATATTGCATATATGGATTTTCAAAATTTGCTTATTGTTTATGTTGAGTTTAACATAATTGCAGTAATAAAGTATAATAAGTATGTTTATTGAAATTACAAAACTACTAACATACTATACTGAGAATATAACACCACAATTTTTGTTCAGTCCCAAGAAAAGCATAAAATCAGGTTACTTAATAAAAGAAAAACTTACATTCTTAACAGCAGCAAGATATTCTGCCATATAGGTCAGTATGCCATCAGTGCGATCACTTTTCTTTCCACTGTGAAATAATCTATTTTCATCTTGAGGATGTGAGACTTTGAAGAACGCTTCCGTCAAGCCGGGCTGTTTCTCAACACAGGCCGCCACAAACTCTAATATTACCGTTTTAAGAGATGCTGATTCAGACTCGTCACGTAATCTTTCCAAAAACATTGTACGTATTTGATGAGGAGACATATCCAGGCATACTAAAAGTGACATTTCAAATTCCTAAAATGAAAATGTAAAATTGACATAACTAAATAAATATCTAATAGCAATCATTAAAAGAACCCACTTTTTAAGGAAGAAAGCAGAATAAATAAAGAAACCCTATGACAGGCTAGTAGCTTAAGATGAAACAAATTGTCTAAAATAGAAACTGAACGTTAGCAATAGAGAAGTAGTTTAAATTTTGATAAAATATCTTTTGAAAAAAATATATAAACATACCAAAGCAAAACGTCTCAAAAGTCTGCAAGCTGTGTTCGGCAGCTGTTGGTTAAAAACGTGATTGATATAGCCAGCGACAATCGGGACTATTTTCAAAGCGTCCTTCTGTTTTGGTTGAGTGTAAATAAGATGCTCAAGCGGCCCCATAGCCGTCTTCTCTCGCACCAAAGATTTTAATCGCAAAACTTGCATCAAAACTGCCATCGATAATTGCACCATTTTAATGTACTCTATTCCAGGGCCATGAATCCAATTAGTTTCATTCTCCATCACTGTCTGAATATTGTGTTCACCTGTGAATTACAAGGACTTCATTTAATTTCAAAAATTTTCATTCATCTACTGAAAATCAAAATTTCATACACTACACATGCGCAACCCTTAGCAACAGTATAAAACATGTATTATTCATATATAGAAATATAATACAAATATTGTTTACCCAAAGAAATAAGTTTTAATAACGCCATCCCATTTTCAAGATTTAGCAAGCTAAATACACACGTCTTGTTGAGTAGCAGGTCAGCAGGGCGAGTTGTCTGTTCCGGAGAAAGCTGCGAGACTTTGAGTAAGTAAGTAACGCATTTCAATGTCAATAAATATTTAGCTTGAGGCGTCTTGAAAAACCATCCGGCCATGTGCGGGAACACTTCTCTTAATATAAAAACGAGGCCAGGAAGAAGCACTCCCATAGAAATATCCCTGTCATAATTGCACTGGAAACAAATCATATTATTAAATGTTAATATTTTATGAAAAATTATATTCAAACACTACTAATTATTTAAAATTCATCCAGAGATATAAATAATATTCATTGAAATATTACAAATTTTAAAGTAATAAAGAAATCTTTACATCATAAAACGCAAACAGCATATCAATGTATGAATTGAGTATAGGATATTCTCCACTCGGCTGTTCAACGTTAACCAGGTATAAGCCGAGTGTGGATGTCTGGAAGGACGCACCACTTGCGTACTCCTCGTGTGTCAGGTTCGTGAACTCTATTGATGGTAGAAGTCGAATGTTCATTAATCTGTAAAAAAACAAACATGATCAAATAACAAGATTTACATTAAATTTGTAAAATATTCATATTTAACTGAATACTTTTGACACATATTTTATCATTAGAAAACTACAGTAAAACCGCGATATAACGAAACCCGATATAGCGAAAAATGACGTATATCGAAAAAAAATCGTAATTTAGTCCCTAAAACCAATTTTTCATACAAAAATGCATTTATATAACGAAATCCCGTTAATATTTATAACAAAATCATTTTTGTCCCGTACGAAAAAATGCCAATACATTTACGTAAATTTATAACGAAATAAAAAAATGTTAAAAGATGAAAATATTATTTCGCACTTACAAAGCCGCGCCGCTGCATCTGCCGTATGCGAACGGTTTAATGGCCTTTTCGGCGGTGCGCGGCGGTCTGCCGACAAGGTAGTAAAACAATTCAAACTTCTTCTTGGGTTCATAGTATCATATTTTGAAGTGGTTGCCGCCGTTACCGGTAAGTACCTTCGTAATTTATATACGACTCATTTTATAAAAATGCCGCGATTCAACTGTCAAATTTTTATTTTTGAATTATTTTTTATGTTTCATGCCCAAAACTATGTTTGAAGCGGCTCTACATTTAAACACAATTAAAATATTGTTTTGTGTTTGCAATATTCTGGAATTTACAAAAATATCTTCCAATTGGTGTTGAATAGGTTCTGTTCTTAATTTAATTCCTTTGATTATCCATTTGCTTATCTGTTTTAATAACAAAACTACTAAAAATATGTAGGTATTCAGTTCCCTATGGCCTTCTTCCTCCTTTGTTTGCAGAATTTGCGATCTTTTTTGAAGCCGCGCAACATTTTTTTGCGACGGCGCGTAACATATAGTAGGATTTTTTTTATTTATTTCGTTATATGTGGGAATTCGTTATTACGAATTTTTATTTTTTGGGCCCTTGGATTTCGTTATATCGCGGTTTTACTGTATTTAGGTATTATGCATGTTTTGGTTGTTAGCTCTGCTTTTAAAAATTTACGTATGAACTCTATTTTTAAGTGGGTTAGACCGCAAACTTCTGCCGGTGCAGAACCATTTATGGCGGCCTCGATTAAATATCTACTATACGGCGGTACACGCGGATTACAAATTATTTTCGGATTAAATTGAGTTCTGGAGGGCTGGCCGGCCGGGAGTTGGAGGAAACCAAAGAAAAAAATCAGGAGACAACAGAATTTGTGAGGTTACCTAAACATTCCCTTAAAGTGAGCTAAATCACAAGATAAAAAAACAAAATCTGGCCGAGTTAAGCAATTAATTCAAGTCGGTACCTATGTAAAATGAACTGATGTACAATGTCATGTATTACCTGATATATATTCGTTGAGTGAAGTTTGGCACAAGAGCCGTACTAACATCGAGGCAAGCGGCAATGAGAGGAAGAAGAGGAGTTTTGGAATGTGCAAATCTCACCAAAACATCAAATACCACTTCACAAGGGCCGACAAGGGAATCCGGCAGTGCATCCCCAGGCGTTAATCTATTTAGAACAGCGACTAACGCGCGGATCCCCCACAAAACCCTTTCTATCTTGCTGACAATATTTGTGTGTCCTTGTATAGTTTCATCGAGTAAATCTTGTATTTCGTGCTGTAATATTCTCCAATATGACACTGGTCTCCTAAAGTGAATGAGCGTTACGTTTCTTCTGTCCATAATGGCTGCTGCGGTCCTGGCTCTCACACATAATGCTTTATCTCCGTAAGGATAATAGTTTTCGGTTAGTATCACACCGTCTTCATCATCCATCACATTAGAAACGCCGACCATTCCCGGTTTGTATAATTCCGTGTACACTGGTAATACTTCTAATTCACAAAGGAGCTAAAAATTAAAGGTACAGAGTAATTAGTGAAATTTGTAATAAGTGTTTAATTTTGATAAATTTATGCAAAACCATCTTGAATCTGTGCTACATGGAATTTCCAATGCACAATCCATGAAGAGTCAATATGTTAAGTAAAGAGAGTAATCTAAGTTATCCTTGTATAAAGTTTCATGAAAATTTTGACAAAGCAAACAAACAACAAAATGATTGCTGATGAAATTAGCTTTATTAAATTTCTAATCTATGTAATATACAACTAATCACATTGTCATCAAATGTTTAGTTGACTCACTGTCATTATTTCCTTTGTTCAAAAGTTCATTCTGATACATATATATTTTATATTATATCTCTTGATTCACATTGATTTATCATAAAATGAATACAATCATATGATGTCTACCTAAACAAAAACAATTTTTTAAAGAAAATGGGCATTGTGACATATCTCTAAACTTGTTAGGCCGGGTTGCGTCATCCTCGGTAACTATAACTGAGATTCAAACTCGGTTACATTCAAACTCGTTTACTTTTAAACGAGATTCAAATAATTTGACAGAAATCGAGTTGCGTCAACAAAGTTTATAGTTATCCAGTGTAGCAATTACATAGGCCTCTTAAAATCTCATTTTCAAAAACAAATGCCGCGCGAGTAATTTTGCTTATGGCAACACGTGTAGAACGCTTCATTTGACATTTGACGTTTACGTTAAATTGGTGTGTTTGCTTTCCCGAAATGAGCAATTGACCGTTTTTGAACGATGAATGTCAATATAAAGTAAGTATTCTTGTATTTTAACTATATTTAAAAGTTTATGTTGTAAATTACGTATTAGTAAACATTATTTTTAATATTTATTCAGAGAATCCAAGACGAAGCAAGAAACAGCAGAATGGATACGAGGTATGATGCAGATGTGAATGGATAGCGGGTTTCGGTATTTGATGATGATACAGATTCTAACTGTAAGTACTCTGCAAGGCCTTGCAATGCAAATCTTATCACTCATTTTGCATTTAATATGCTACCTTTTAAAAACAAATAAATAATGCACACCCCAATTGTAAGCAGATCAATTATACAAATGTAATATGTTTGTATGTTCATAGGTGGAAGATGTTGAGCACAGGCCTCAAGTCTAAATATCTTGGCATTGCATTCAAATACCAACTCATGGCAAAACCTCAAAAAAATGCACAGAATGATAATTCACAATATAATTAATTAATTTTCTGGTGTATGCACACTTACATAATGTAATAAAATATAAATATTAGATATCGATAATGCTTTTATTTAGTTTAATTATTTCATTTATAATATATACCCTTTCTTTGTTCGCAGATAAATCAAAACGCAAAATGAATTCAATCACCCCAAATGAACAAATAGACAATACACAAGAACTGCATGTAGTCAAGCTGAGAGATATTTGGCCCAACTAAATTTTAAATTAGTCAAAGAAAAAAATAATATGTAATTAATTAAATAATTTACTTCTTTAATTTTATAAACATTAACAATTTCTCTATTTTTAAATGTTTACTGCCTTGCTGTATTTAGCTAATGTGGTTTCACCCCCTTTCATTTTAAGGTATTAACATAAACCGTTTTTCTATTTACTAAAATAATAATGTGTAGTTATGTCGTATGGCTTTACAGTTTCTAATTATTGACTTTAATTTTACTTACTTGACTTTACTCAATTTATGATGGTAATTTCTGTATGTGATTTATGTTAAAAGGTATATATATATAAATATAATAAAAGAGTTTTTACAGAGGAAGAATTGTTTTATTATAGATCCAATATTATTGTAAAATAAATGTGACAACAATTTAGGCTAAATCTCAGAAATGAATGATGTACAGAGCGATGAAGATCTTTAATGAAATGCCAGATGAAGATACTTCATAGATTCAAAATGAAACTAAGCCAATATGTGTAAGATAAGTTTGATCTTATTTATATTAGAACATATATATTTACATTTGTACGCACAATATTAAGAATAAATAAATGAAATGCTATGGCTGGTTTAATAATTGGGAAAAATAGCCATTTATTAGATCTCGTCTTACATTATTTCCATCCTGTGCAGGTTCAGAGTCAATTTCATATAATATTGTCACAAAGTCTGGTGACTCGGTAACATTATGCAGCACTGCTGTGGCTATAATGACTGCTTCCACTCTTTCAATACTCCGCCTGAGTTTCATACCTATTGCGGGGAAACGCCTTTTCCACACCCCAAATGTTCTTTCTACAACATTCCCAGTCCTGATTTGGCTCTCGTTATATAGTTTTTCTGCCACAGATATTGGATTTGTAAATGGAGTAAGTAAGTATGGTTTGAGTAGATAACCACGGTCACCAATGAGATGTTTCTCATTAAAAATACCATCATCTAGTTGCCCTTTTAATGTAGAATGACTAGAATACTATCGTGTGTTGAGCCTGGCTACCTTGCAACAACATTTGTGTATTTCATTGTGGCATCTATTACTGCCTGCACATTAATGGAGAAGTAATCCTTTATATTTTGATAGTATTTCGCATTATTTCCTCCTGGAAATAGGATTTCCACATGAGTGCAATCTATTGCACCGATCGTGTTTGGAAATTTTATAATGTTGAAGAATTGATTCAGATATTGCTGAATTTCTTTGGTAGATACAGGTATACATAAATTGTGATCTGAGAGCGGCTATTACTCTGCTCACTTTATTCGCAATCCGTGAAATAGTGCTCTTGTGTACACCAGATATATCACCCGTGCATCTTTGCATTGATCCTGTGGCATAGAAATGCAAAGTTATCGAGACCTGGTTTACAGGACGAACTGCGTGATTTCTGATCTTTATCAAAAATATTATTATATACCTATGAAGTAGATAACTTTAGATGACATTATATTGTCTGAAATAAGCAAGACCAGTTACCTAACCATAATTTTGGACAGGCGGAATCTTACAATAAAATCTATATCTTCCCATATAAAATGATCACTTTGTGGCCTAAAAGATTTTGCTCTTCTTGTTAAGGATGTATTGAACAATTATTTGATCGTCAGAAGAATCGGTATCAGTGCTATCTGACATAATAATGTTCATTTCAATAATACGACGTCGAAAAATTTAAAAGAATGCTTTTAATGACGGATGTCAAGTGGATGCGCATAATGCAAATGTGCCCTAGATGACAAATCCAGTGGATGCAATCCGTTATCGGAAAAAGATTTTTTAAAACCCATTTCTTCCCGCAAAAAATTATGTGCCGAGGTCCATGTTTTACTTTTCCTGTTAAGAATATACCGTATAATTAGTTTATCATCAAAAAAGTCTGCGATATCACTGCTATCCGACATAATATTGTACATTTCGATACTACAGTGTCTAAAATTGAAAAATACTCGATTTCGGTGACATCTGTCAGTGGCTCGCGCGCAGTGCGCATGTGCATTAGTAAAGTTTACATTTAAGCGGAGATTTTCGGCGGTTTATAGTTAAAGTTAAAAGTAAGCGACAAAAATGAGATGATGCAACGCGTTTTCGGATAAACTAAGTTTAAAAGTAAAGTTTATAGTTACCGAGGATGACGCAACCCGGCCTTAGTTATTGGCTGAGTGATGATTACTAATATAAGGGTTAGAGACTCATGTAAATTTTTAACACTTTTATCTATGTACGTGAATTTGAAAGGAAACATTACATTGCAGTGAAGTACACATCAATTTCATATTGCTAATGACAAAAATGGAAAATGCCTTTAAAATGAAAATGTAATTAATAAATATACATATACATATTAGCCTTTGCATCCAGACTTTATTCCCACTCTGTGTAAGGTAATGTCTGATGTAAAGAAAGGAAATATGTTATTTGATTTTGTATTTAATTAATATGAGATTAACTACCTACTCCAGATTATTAACCCCAAGAAGGCCCAGGACGACTATCGCCGTCCGAGAGAGGGATAGCGCGATAAACGTAAAAATATTTCGCACTGTACCATAGATAAGAAACGTTGTAACACGTGACAGGGAGCGGAGATGTTGGTAATTTTGTGTTGCCAGATTTCTTCTTTATTCAAATGACAGGATTTTCAGTATAATATTTGAACACACACACCACTCATATCGATGACAAACGCATTGCACATGCTAATTACGCACTTCTAAAATACCAGAACTTTTCAAGTGGAAAGTACTTGTCAGTTACATTTTGATTCCAGCCGGTGCAGAGTATTATCAGGATTTATCATGCAATACACATATATTTACAATTGTACTCTTATTTCGTGATACTTATTTGTTTGTAAGTGAGTAATTAAAGCGAATAAGATATGATTTTTTAGTTATTAAGCGTGTTTTACTATAAAAATACAGTGAGTGCTTCGTTATAGACCATATTGGCCATCGGCGCAAACGGCATTTCATGCGTGTTAGTGCTATATCATAAGTCCGATGTGTGGTGTGAAGTATATTTTTTCGTTTACAGTTATTGAATTTTGAAAACTTTTTAGAATTTTTTTTTTACAAAATGGCGGAGTGGGACTTTTTCGCTAATGGAGATATTGTGGACTTGCTAGAAATTTCCAATACGCTTGTTACTACCGCAGAGTACGATGATGAGAACGATGTCGAGGATGATTATTTTATGGTTCACATCTATGATTAAGAAGACCTTGACAATACTGTTGATGAAAACCAGCCATCAACAAATGCAGGGGTTAGGCCAGTATTTGAATGGGGAGACAGATAATTTTTTCATTCCAAATATACATAAAATCTGAAGTCGTCCTTCCAAATAACAAATACAAAATAAATAATAATTTTTTATCCTGAACGTCAAGGTCTGGCAACACTATAAACTTTTATTTATTAATTTTTTCATCAAAATCTTGGTCGATGGACGCTTATAATAAAATAGAAGCTCCATGTTTGTTGTTTTTTTAGTTATAACAACGTTTTCATGTTTTTTTCATAAAAATAAAATTTGGAAAAAGCTAGTCTATGAATTTTGAATTTTACGAATTTTGCCGCCAATTAGTGGTATGATGCTGTTTCACCTAGGGATTTTTCTGGGCACTTAACTAACAGTTAAATAAATTATTGTTCTGAATTGATTTATAATGAAGCACAACAAAGTTTGTGTCAAATTGTTGAATGAAATAAAGATTTTTACTACATTTTTTCAAACTAAGCCTGCGCATAATACAAATGGTATTAATTTATGGCTATCGAGTGCAGGAATCAAAGATTCAACTTTTGGATTGGCATAGATCACTCAAAATGGTTTTAATATCTGCAAATTTAAAAAATTTCAACTCCAAGGAGAAGAGAAATATAATAATTCATTATTATTATTGACAAATAAATTGTTAACTTATTTATATTGAAAAATGAATCAGAGTAGATATATTGAACCTAGAAATACTAATAAATAAAAAAGAAGATTATTTAATAGTCGAGAGTTATTGTTTACTTACTGTCTGCAGACTATCTGTGCTGGCCTTCGATAATCCTGTTATAAACATTGAAATAGTTTTGAAATCATACGGGAAGAATTCCAATGCTGTATTCCATAAAGAAATTATCCCGGGGGCCTCTGAATTATTAACGGAATTCCAAAAATCGGCAGCCAATTTGGGATCTGTCAGCAGTTCAGCGCAGAGTTCTATCACACTAGCGTGTAAAGCCACGGAGCCGTCTCCGTCAAATTTATCACACATTATGCCAAGAATATGGTAGACAGATCTACGAACTATTGTAGCACATTTGCTGTTGTCCTGAAATATTAATTAAAACAATAAGTTAAGTTAGCAA
The DNA here is from genome assembly GCA_031772225.1 of Eubasilissa splendida. Taxonomy (NCBI): domain Eukaryota; kingdom Metazoa; phylum Arthropoda; class Insecta; order Trichoptera; family Phryganeidae; genus Eubasilissa; species Eubasilissa splendida. Next base: position 38,486,518 of record CM062848.1, on the reverse strand, counting down.
CATTGGCAAGTTGTGAAATATTGTTAAAAAATATATAAATACATCATTTATACTCTAAATATGTACTTACCGAAAACATGGAGTGGGTTATCATTTTATAAATGAATTCAAATACGCGCAGTTGAAGTGCTCTGGTACCAAAATGCTGACAGCGTGTGAGAAACATTTCTTCACCTTGAGGATCCTATAGACAGAAATATACTAATTACTAAACATGAACTATGTATCATATAATGTATTTGAAATGGTTGTGAATGAAAGAAATATTGACTGTTGTCAATCGGAAACCACAGGTTTTAGTAAAGAACTAAACTGTTATTTAACTGTGATTGCGAGATTTGTTTGATCGTAACAATGATTGGTAATTCAGCGAGCAATCACCGGTATACTAGAAACCAACAGTTAAATCTCAATTACCAATCATCGTTAAATTCAAATTCCAATCATTGTCACAATAATGGTTAACTCATCATTCTTCGGTTCTGCTTTTTAATCACAATTTAATATTATTCCAACCTGTACGAGCAGTAACATCCACACCAGTAAAAGGGCTCCGTGTTCTTCATTGTGCTGCAAGCGAATCAACTCACTCTCAATATCTTCTTTAATATTCTGTATCACCGAGCACACATTTAAACTGCAAAAATGTTATTCACATTAAACAAACATTTTTTAAATGCAAAAAAATATTTATCAGACTCTTTTTCTTGGTTTACTTACTATTTTATTTAGGTATTTGATATACTAGATTAATTAAAACTAAAAAAATATATACACACGAACATTCACGATTTCCCTCTTTGGACACAAGATATTTGATACTTTTAAGGTTATTTATATATGTACAACTTTTATAGATTGAAGTATTTTAATATTATAAAAATATAATGTATATAAAAAAATAATAACCTTTTAGAATCATTGACGATTTTGTAAAACAATGCCACTTCACAATACACAATTTTCAGAATTGCAGAATGATGTACGTCTTCGAGATATTTTGAATATGTCGGCTGTCGTCCAAAATTATGAATTTTGAAAAGTGAAAAAAGTTTTTTAAATTCCTGAATAGTGAGATCCCTCTCGTCCACGACCAACAGGATCAACAGCAGCACCTCCACTTGCTCCCTGAGATTTCTCTCCATCCAAGTTTTTTGCATCGCAAGAGTGACCATTTCACCATTATGTATCTTAGATGGTGGATTTTCTTTTACCAAGTACTCAAATTGCTTCATCAATGAATTGGTCAATTTATCCAGGCCGATGTTTCTTATAACCGATTTAAATTCCTTTTCATATATATGCTTGGAGTCTTTAAACTCTAGCATGAGTTTCAATTGTTTTAGCATGAACATGCGCTCAAAATTGTAAAAATTCCACACATCAATTAACAGCTGATTGATGCGAACATCCATAAAGATAAAATTCTGTAAAGAATTTTCTGCCGTGCCATGGTACTGACTCGACAAGTAATGACGAAAAATATCCCACGTTTGTGAACTTACTAAGCCCTGCAAAAATATTAGGCAAATTAAAGTATATGTGCGGTTTGACTAACTCAATTGTTTCTTACATCACAATATCATTTTGGGGTATATTTTCACAGGCACGATGAAAGTCGTTTAACACTAAATCATAAGCACCAAAATATTTTTTCATGTTAGAAGAAATTTTTAAAAATATACTGTTTTCAATGTCATAATAATTTAAACAGTTGTGATAGAAATTTTGACAAGCACAGCAAACAGTTAACTATATAACGCTACAAAAGGCAAATTTTACAATTTATTTTAAATCTTAATATTTACATTTACTGCAACAAATATTACAACATACGTGATATGTAAAAATTCTAAAAATAAAAATTGATTGTAGATTAATTTTTGTGAAAAATTTGAAATGTTGCTTTGCGCCGTGTTATTTATGCATCTCTGTACCTTATCATTTATTGATAGATAAATAAATAAACAAGTAAAAGTCAATAAACAGTAAAGTTATAAAAAGTTTGGTGACAATGCAGTTGACTGGTAATTTCATTTGTTGAAAACAGTAAGGGGGTTGTGTGGCAAACAGCATCGTTGAAAGATGAATCATAAATAGTATATAATGCGGTAAGGCCATGGCGGTCGGTATATTTTCTTCGTCTGAGATGCAAAATCTTTATTATCCAATATTTTATCAGGGCTAGAATATTTTTTCACCAATTAATTGATTTTAGACATTTTCACGTTAAACATATTTCACTTTACAACCTTGACATAATGAACAAAATTTCCAGCCAAATGTGAAACCAAAAATATACTGTAAATGTTATACATGATCAAATACAAGTATCCTCGCTAGTAAAAAATGTTCTGTGTACTCATATCAGGGTATCACATTATGTCAAATAATGTTAATAGAAATGAGGTTATGACTTTGGAAGATGAGGATGGGAGTGAAGATAGTGAGGAAGTAGAAACAACAGACTCAAAAACAAAGTGATAAGATCACGTCAACACAATAACATTTATTAACTATTCACCAGATAATGAAATTCAACTTTATTACAACCATTTTTGTAATATTAGAATGATAATTATAAAAAAACAGCAGACTTCAAAAGTTCTAACAAAACTTGATGGTTTGTTCAAAGAAGGATTACCGAAAGCAAGCGTCTCGACATCGAACAGTAATGTTACTCCACAGTGGATGTGTTTGGATATATCATCCAAAGATTAATAAATAGGATTTTGTTTGCGTTTCAATATTTTTTAAAAAGTGTATTTTTGGAAATTTTAATTTGTAATTTATTTTCATTTAGCAGATTTTTTTTTGGGAAATTAATTTTTCATACATCCCTTTTTTTTTAATTCACATAATATTTTAAATCTATTTATAAAAACTTCACAGGCCTTGAATATACATGTATTATGCTGTTTATTTTCTCAATGAAAAAAACGCATTCAGAAAACCATCTTATTATATAGCGGATTTTCAGCTTTAACGGACATTTCCTCACCCACATTAGTTTGTTATTTTGAGGTTCAACTGTATTGTGAAAATATAATTTCAACAGAAGTGGACAAATGGGATAAAGGCCAATCAAAGAGACAAAAAAGTATGAGAAGGATAAGAAAGTGTATAAGGAAGAAGGTGATAGCCGATTGCTCTTCTGTTAGTTATAGTATAATAGGGGACACATGAATAAATAAATAAATTCATACACTTTGATAAAAAAAATTATATATATAGAGGTGTTTTTTTAGAGACATAGAATAGATAAACCAGATAAAAATCGTGGTAATGGCCATGGTATTGGCTTTATTAGAAAGATAATTTTATGACATTAGTGTTTAAATATGATTTTGCGCATATGGACGCTGCGGATGGCTCGAATAAAGTGCAATCTGGAAGTCCAATTTTCAACGACTTTTTGAAGCAGCTGGGGGCCGTATATCGGGAATAACATGACAAATGTTGGCTTCCAAGTCGTCTATCGTCTCTGGTTTATCGACGTAGACTAACGACTTCACATATCCCCAACGAAAATAATCATGCAAAATTATGCGATCATCGAATGTTTCCTTCAATAAATTGATTGTGGCGCACACTGTGTGGCATGTTGCGCTGTCTTGTTGAAACCACAGCATTTCCACGTTAACGCCATTCAATTGGGGAACGAAAAAATCAGTAATCATGGATCTATAGCGCTCTCCATTGATTGTAACGTTCTGGATGTTATAATTTTTTAAGAAATATGGACCAATGTTTCCACCAACCCATAAAGCACACCATACAGTGATTATTTGTGGATGTAACAGCATCTCAATAATGGTTTGTGGATTTTCTTCACTCCAAATGTGGTAAATCTGCTTGTTTATATCCATTAAACCAAAACAAAATTTTATGTTGAAAATGAGGATCAAGAGCAATCTCGTTTTCAGCCCATTTACTGAACGTACAACGCACACGATGGTCAAGCGGCTTCAATTCTTGCACGAGCTAGATCTTGTAAGCTCGTAAACCAAGATCTTTCCGCAAAATCTTCCATAATGTGGATGGACATAGCTCCAATTGCTGCGCATGTTGGCGAATCGACTCATTCGGGTCCTCCTCAATACTTCGCTCCACTGCAGCAACAGCGTCATACAATGCGTACTATACGACGTTTCTGTGGATGCTTATTATCAATTAGAGTATGCGTGGTGCGAAAACGATCCATGGTTATTTAAATTACTTGCTCGGATGAACGATTATGTCGACCGTAAAATGGACGTAGTGCACGGTAAGTTTCGCGAACTGAACCATGATTTTCGAAATAAATTTGCAAGCGTTGTTTTGGCGTAAGTCTATTCATGGTGAAATGGCAAACCAAACTGAGCACAGATCCGCTGTCAGCTGTCAAATTGTCTGAAACTGGAAAAAGTGTTGCCAATTCGAAAAACAAACCTTTAAAAAAACAATCTTTATAATAAATTTTACAAACTCAGAGAATTATTCTGATATGAGGACATTATACTTCACAGTTTAGCTAAATAAAAACTTAAATTTCATTATCTAAAGTAAACACAAATATAATAATTGTATATTATATATAAATATATTTAGTTAGAGCACTAAATTGTAATGTCAAGTTAATAATTTGAAGCTATAGGGTGTACTGCATTGTGCAGTTGTGAACGGTATGTCAACCCCCTGAATAATTCTGTACTATCAATTTCAAAACACATAATGGGTATGGAAAACAAATCAGGTAAGGCAAATATTAATTTAATGATATAATCACCATGTATTGCTGAAGCTTTTCTATAAAAGGTAAGACTTTTTCGAATTTCTTATGATCAGAAGCAAATTTTGTAAAAGATTCTGCAGACGACGGTTTGTAATAGCACAGTCCATGTTCTAATTGACTCTGAATGCCATTAAGCTTCTTTATAACCAAATCGCTTGGTGTAAATCCAGAAGTTAACCTCCATAACTCTCTCCAATAACTGAAAAGAGACAGTAAATAAAGAAAATTAACAATCCCAAACATCACTAAAATAATACTTATTAAATTAAGAAATCGTGTTACCATATTTCTGTTGAGCTTCCCATGATAGCAATATTATGTTACATAGATTTACGGCTAAATACCGATTTACAAACCAAGCACACACAGCCCGCCGGGAGAATTTGACAGTTATTTAAAATATTGCCATATGTATAGAATCGAGAAATAAATGTTGCTGCTTAAAGTTCTTTTTAAAAAAAAGTAAAATAATAAACATATTGATAAGTAATATATTGGTACGTTAATAAAGATAAGTACGTAAATGGTGAGAGAACATAAAACCCAATGGTCACCGAGTAAACAAGCAGTAAAGAAGATGGTCATAAACGTAGGGTTCTACCTATACAAAAATAATTTTCATAATTCAATTGTGAATAATACATAAAAAATATTATTAAGTTTTCGTTACAATAACGATTTGTGACACAATTCCTAATTTTTACCATTAAAATCAAGAAAATCAGTAAGTATGATAGACTAATTTTAAATAACGACCGTGGTATCACAAGTAATAAACAGAAAACTCCTAAATCTCACAATGCAGGTATTGTGAAATTCATGATTTCTTACGTTTTTATATTATTTAAATGCAAAGTATAAATATTATCGAAGTCATTAATGTCGATTGCCACACATGTGAAAAAAAACACTTGTTTTTTTATTCTACTCGGTAAATTTATTTGAGACGCGTTTCGCCTTGCCAGATTGCTCGAATCCCCTATTAGATTTGACTTGGATTAGTGAGCCTGTAAAAAAAATAAGTTCAGATCAATGCAATACCATTTCATGGATCATACGAACTTATTAATCTCAACGCCACAAATCAATATTTCAGATGCAACGGTGTTAAAATATAGGCAGCCCTTTCTTATCTCCACTGCTTTCAATCTTTGGCCACTCTTTTCGAATTTTCGGACATTTCTGTCCTTCACCAGTTCTCTTCAATATAGTCAGCCCATTTCTTTCTTATTCTGCTTCTAAGTCATTTCCGTTACTGTAATTTTCCGTATCATCTGGCATTCTCTCAACATGTCTTGCTCATTGCACTCTTTGCGATCTATCTTACAATTGTTTCTTGTTTAATTAAATTTTTGAACCCGTAGTTTATTTTTATTTTGTTAGATGTATTTTATAGTGAAGTTCTACAAAGTATTTTGCGTCCAAAAACTACTAATTTATTTTCTTTATTTTGGGTTTGGCAAAGGCATAAGTAACTACTGTTTTTTTTATTAACGAGAGGAATTCGAGCGATGACATCGCTCTCCGTCTGGTCGAAAATTGGACGCGAGGCCGACTCCGGCAACACACCGCGTCGTTAATATAAGGCAGTCATAATTAGATTAAGTTATTCGGCGTGCCCAGTTATGTATTATATGTTGTAGTAAATAAACAATCAATCTGTGTTTTGAATATTCACCAGTCTCCTTCTATAACCATAATATAATTAACGATGTGATATCTGGAAATAATCGAAGAGCGAAATATTACCAGAGTGCGAGGCCGCTCTAATAATATAATTAAAAGCATCTCATCTAAAGATTATCATAATCATTCAAACCCGCCCTATCAATGAATAATATATATATATACTCAACTGTGGGAGATTTATATCTCCAGCGAAAAAGTACGGTTGTACTGTAATATTTTAAGTCAACGCTTTGACAATGGCACATGTCACCATGCCGAAACATCGGCATAAGTCTCTAGGAAACTACATCTATTAACACCAATTTTGTATAAAATCATTTAGTGAAAGGGTTAATTCATAGATAAAGTTAATTAATGATGACCGTCAATTTCTGACCTTGAAATCTATGGTTCCGCTATCGAAATTTAACAATAATTAATTCTTGTCTATATTAACTTGACAACGTCTGTGGCTTATATAAAAGTGGTCTGTGCAGTGGGTAAGTAATGTACCTTGGCCTTTAGTAATTTATCTTGTAGTTCTAGAAGCCGCTCCGCAAATAACGATTAAATAAAAGAAAGCATTATTTTACAACTTCTAGAAACATGCCACCAGCGACAGCTTTGAAAGAGCAGAATGTCAGGCGATCATATGGTATCAACGCTATACTTCTCGGCCCACCGGGATCTGGAAAAGGCACTCAGGTATTTCAAATATTTTTTCCAGGTTAAAATTACACAACATAAATGTTTTATGTCATTTTCTCAATGGATGTGTATGTTTATAGTTTATATTTGTAAAAGGCGTTACTTTATTAGCAGGCGGGAAAATTGATTTAAATTGGTTGTAGGTAAATTGGACTAACATTTTTTATTTAGCTGCCGAAGGATGCCCCTTGGTTCTGTTTCATTAAATTCTTCTGGTTTTGATGGAGAAGTACTTAGTACCTTGTTAGAAACAATCGGCGTAATTGAAAGGCTATTAATTATGAGCTTTGTTCATTCCACCATTTATTCCCTACAAGTTTCATTTTTATTTTAGCTCTATATTTGGTGAGTCTATAAGTCCTTTATTTCCTCGTTTCCGAGTTCATAATGACATCACTTATTTATAAAAATTTTCTTATTAGTTGTTGAATTATCTAATTGCTTAATACTTTAACAAGTGCCGCCTTGATATGTTAATGGTGCATTGATAAATCTTTGCATTGAGACATCTAATATGAAGCAGTAAAAGTCAATATATACCACTTGGTTCCATCTGCTCTCTATACAACATGCATAAACAACATACATAAATAATTTAACACTAATTCCATCCTTTTGTATCAGAGAGTTTCGAAAGCAAAATTTAATCTATATAGGTGTAACAGACCACAATACTTTATGGGTTACCAGACTAAGGGCCGGTTGCGTCATGGCCGGTAACTATAAACGTTACTTTTAAACTTAGTTTATCCGAAAATGCATTGGGTCATCTCATTTTTGTCGCTTATTTTTAACTATAAACTGCCGAAAATCTCCGCTTAAATGTAAACTTTACTAATGCACAAGCGCACTGCGCGCGAGCCCCTGATAGATGTCACTGAAATTGAGTATTTTTCAATTTTTGACACTAGTATCGAAATGTACAATATTATGTCGGATAGCAGTGATATCGCAGACTTTTTTGATGATAAACTAATTATACAGTATATTCTTAACAGGAAAAGTAAAACTCTGACCTCGGCATATTATTTTTTGCGGGAAGAAATGGGTTTTACAAAATCTTTTTCTGATAACGGATTCATCCACTGGATTTGTCATCTAGGGCACATTCGTATTGTGCTCGATTCGCACCCACTTGACATCCGTCATTAAAAGCATTCTTTTAAATTTTTCGACTTTGTATTATTGAAATTAACATTATATTAAGCACTGATACCAATTCTTCTGATGATCAAATAATTGTTCAATATATCCTTAACAAGAAGAGCAAATCTTTTAGGCCACAAACCGATCATTTTATATGGGAGGAAATAGATCTTATTGCAAGATTCCACCTGTCCAAAAGTATGGTTAGGCTACTGGTTTTTGCTTATTTCAGTCAATTTAATGTCATTTAAAGTTATCTACTTCATAGGTATATAATAATATTTTTGATAAAGATCAGAAATCATGCAGTTAGTCCTGTGAACCAGGTCTTGATAACTTTGCATTTCTATGCCGCAGGATCAATGCAAAGATGCATGGGTGGTATATTTGGTGTACTCAAGAGCACCGTTTCACGGATTGTGAACAAAGTGAACAGAGCAATAGCCGCTCTCAGATCACAATTTATGTTTACCTGAATCTACCGAAGAAATTCAGCAATGTCTGAATCAATTCTACAACATTTCAAAATTTCCAAACACGATTGGTGCAATAGTGCACTCATGTGGGAATCCTATCTCCAGGAGGAAATAATGCGGAATATTATCAAAATAGGAAGGATTACTTCTCCATTAATGTGCAGGCAGTAATAGATGCCACAATGAAATACACAAATGTTGCAATGTTGCCAGGCTCAACATACGACAGTACTATTTTCAGTCATTCTAGATTAAAAAGGCAACTAGATGATGGTATTTTTAATGGGAAACATCTCATTGGTGACCGTGGTTATTTACTCAAACCATTCTTACTTACTCCATTTATGCATCCAATATCTGAGGCTGAAAAATTATATAATGAGAGCCAAATCAGGACTAGGAATGTTGTAGAAAGAACATTTGGGATGTGGAAAAGGCGTTTCCCCACAATAGGTATGAAATTCAGGCATTAAAAGTATTGAAAGATGAAGCAGTCATTATAGCCACGGCAGTGTTGCATAATGTTACCGAGCCACCAGACTTTGTGACAATATTATATGAAATTGATTCTGAACCTGCACAAGATGGAAATAATATAAGGCCAGATCTAATAAATGGTTATTTTTCCCAATTATTAAACCAGTTATAGCATTTCATTTATTTATTCTTAATATTGTGCGAACTAATGTAAATATATATAAATATATATTCTAATATAAATAAGATCAAACTTATCTTACACATATTGGCTTAGTTTCATTTTGAATCTATGAAGTATCTCCTTTCTTATATCATCTGGCATTTCATTATAGATCTTCATCACACTGCACATCATTAATTTCTGAGATTTAGCCTAAATTGTTGTCACAATTGTTTTACAATAATATTGGATCTATAATAAAACAATTCTTCCTCTGTAAAAACTCTTTTATTATATTTATATATATACCTTTCAACATAAATTACCACCATTTATTTGTAGAGTAAAGTCAAGTAAGTAAAATTAAAGTCAATAATTAGAAACTGTAAAGACATAACTACACATTATTATTTTAGTAAATAGATTTAGTAAATACGTTAAAATGAAAGGGGGTGAAACCACATTAGCTAAAAACAGCGAGGCAGTAAACATTTTAAAATAGAGAAATTGTTAATGTTTATAAAATTAAAGAAGTAAATTATTAAATTAATTACATATTATTTTTTTCTTTGGCTAATTTTAAATTTAGTCGGGCCAAATCTCTCTCAGCTTGACATTTGACTAAAATTACAACATGCAGCTCTTGCTGATGACTTATCTCTAGCGCATGCAGGTCTTGTGTATTGTCTATTTGTTCATTTGGGGTGGTTGAATTTATTTTGCGTTTTGATTTATCTGTGAACAAAGAAAGGGTATATATTATAAATTAAATAATTAACTAATTAAAAGCATTATCGATATCTAATATTTATATTTTTTTACATTATGTAAGTGTGCATACGCCAGAAAATTAATTCATTATATTGTGAATTATCATTCTACTCACTTTTTAGAGGTGATGCCATCAGTTGGCATTTAAATGCAACATCAAGATATTCAGACTTGAACATACAAACATATTATATTTGTATAATTGATCTGCTTACAACTGGGGTGTGCATGTATTTATTTGTTTTTAAAGGGTACCGTATTAAATGCAAAACGAGTGATAAAAAAGTTTTCTGAATTAAAGTGATAAGATTCGCATTGCAAGGCCTTGCAAAGCATTTACAGTTAGAATCTGTATCATCATCAAATACCGAAACCCGCTATCCATTAACATCTGCATCACACCTCGTATCCATTCTGCTGTTTCTTGCTTCGTCTTGGATTCTCTGAATAAATATTAAAAATAATGTTTATTAATATGTAATTTACAACATAAACTTTTTAATATAGTTAAAATACAAGAATACTTACTTTATATTGACATTCGTCGTTCAAAAACGGTCAATTGCTCATTTCGGGAAACTAAACACATCAAATGCAGTAAACGTTAAATGTCAAATGAAGCGTCCTACATGTGTTGCCATAAGCAAAATTACTCGTGCGGGCATTTGTTTTTGAAAATGAGATTTTAAGAGGCCTATGTAATTGCTACACTGGATTTCTTCGTTTAAAAGTAAACGAGTTTCAATTCAAACCCGATTACATCTCAGTTATTGTTATCGAAGATGACGCAACCGGACCTGAATTACGAGTCGTAAATGTTCAACCATGTCAGAGATAATAAGCATTTAAAAAATATTTAATTATGTAATTATTTTGATTAATTGAAATATTTTATTGATTCCAAAATAATTAAATTTGAATTTCAACATCTAGACTATTTACTAGAAGCAAAGATATAGATTAATAATTTAACAATTTCACAAATATTTATTTCGAGGTACGTAGACTTGAAGCTTAAAATTTCAAACAATATTTTCCGTAACAGTGCAGAATTTGCACACGTTCCTTAATATTTTTGATTCGTAATTTAGTCAGGTATCCACCCATAAAATATTGTGAACTAGGTCTGTTACACCTGTATACAACTATCACATAATCGATAAGTACTGGCATGTAGGGGCATAATTAAATCATGGCATGCAGAGTGCAAAATTTTTTGGAAGTTTTGCAAGGAAAGCTGTCGTGTTTCTTGGTACTAAAAGGGTCAACATTAATCTTTTGTTACAAATTACAAAGGAAATGATTAGCACAATCATGGTCAAAGTGCACGTGCTATTCTATATCAGAGAGATAATTTTGGCATGCAGATCTCAGATTTCAATTGTATGAAAGAACTGAAATGTATGAATATAGGAGCGAGGAATGATGTATGCAAGGAAAACGACCTTATTATGAATATCAACAAGTTGAAAGTGATGGTTGGTATTCGAGAAGGAGGAAAGCAAGACACCGTGCAAAATACTTGTAAGTAATGAATGTTTGGAACAAGTAGACGAGTTTGTGTATTTGGGAAGTATGTTTGATAGAAATGGAAAGACTGAGAAAGATATCGAAAGGAGGGTGACTGCAGGGAATAAAGTGAACTATCTGTTCCACTGTATATCGATTCGATACATCCTATCGATATACTGTGGAACCTCGGGTTACACACTTCATTTGTTTTGTACTACTTTGTAAACCGACACAGTTATTTCCACAAGAATCAATGTACAATGCTCTCATTTTCTGATCAAGAACGTGTTTGTATTATGTTATACATTTTTTTTCAGGCACCACTTCTGAAGGACAAGTTTTGTGTCTGCCACTTGTCGACTGGGGATATGCTTCGTGCAGAAATATCCTCGGGATCTGATCTCGGCAATCGTCTCAAGAAGGTGATGGACGAAGGGAAGTTAGTCTCTGATGACCTCGTTGTTAACATGATCGATGGGAATTTGGATAAACCAGAATGCAAAAATGGGTTTCTTTTAGATGGTTTTCCGCGGACTGTTCCACAGGCAGAGAAGGTTAGCAATTATGTGGTTTATGTTGATAATAAATTACGTATAATATGACACATAATAATCATAGAACTCCACATCCATCTGTCCACATTTCTGACAATTTAGGATTTCACTTTTAAAAAATCTAAGATTAATTTTCCGATGTTTATTTAATTTCAGCTTGATCAGTTACTAGAGAAGCGCAAGACTGCTCTCGATGCTGTTATTGAGTTTGGGATTAATGATTCACTGTTAGTCCGTCGTATAACTGGGAGACTCATCCATACAACCAGCGGCAGGAGTTACCATGACGAGTTCCATCCTCCGAAGAAACCCATGACCGATGATGTCACAGGTGAACCCTTGATTAAACGTTCTGATGATAATGCAGAGGCTCTAAAAAAGCGGCTGGAAGCGTACCATACTCAGACTAGGCCCTTGGTAGACTATTACGCCGTGAAAGGACTACATTATCGAGTGGATGCAGCCAGGCCTGCCCAAGAAGTGTTCAGCAGAATAGATAGCATATTCATGAGGCACAGTGCAGCTCGTATGGGCTTCACAAAATGAATATTTAAGTCTTCAAATGTACATATTTCATAGCAAAAATATTTTATTTCAGAAACGGCGCTATTTTGATTTTTAATTGAATATTTCTTTTTTTGTGAGGATGTGTAAATAATAAAATGCTATGTCATACTGATGTGTTCATTTTGAATTATTTTAATATTTAATCAATATACAAAAAGACAGCATGAAAATAAGGGTTATGTGGCAAATTCTATTCAATTGGATAATTTGGTTTTACTGAAATGCATATTTATGCGATGGATCTGGCAGTTTAGGGTAGCGTAGAATTCCAGGAACTTGTTTTATTTATATGTAATACTGATTCTGATTATGTAAATAGATTTTTGGGAAACGATAATTTACACAAATTATATAAAATATTTGCAATAAGTGTTTATACTGCCAGTAAATGGATTTTAAAAGTTTCTCTCTTTTGAAGACATATTTAATTGATCCACCTATCTCTAACTTAAATCAGGTGTCTTGATCTTTTATAGTGATGTATCATGAGAGGATATATTTTTTAATACCGATTCGTTAATATATCAGTATAAATACATTCGGAAAGTAGTCACGTATTATTGTATTTTTTTTTTATAAAAATCAGCGGTGTGTGCATCGGTTTGTTTGTTGAATATAAATAAGTTTAGTGTTCATAGTGAGATAAAACCAGCTACATATAAAGATTCTGGTAGCAAATTGTCAAGTATTTGGATTAACTAGCAGAAATAAACATTTATGAAAGAAAATCATCTAGGTAAATTCTTTCACAGAATTCCAGAAATGCATATTCTTTGAAGCATTCTACTATGATTATGTATCGGTATCGTTTTTATGATTTCTTTGCTTATATAAATTACTTAGCGTAACTATTTGCAACATGAAATACTTGATTTACAGAGAACACATTATTGTTTTTCAGAACGTAGTTCTGTGGTATTTTTAATACAAATGAATTAACTAGAATAATATACAGAAAAAATCTATCAGTCGCTACCGGGATAATTGAATAGTAGTTAAAATATTTATTCAATAAATAGATTTTTTCTGTATATCTTCTTTCTAGTTGATTCATTTAATTTGTATGAAATATTTGACTCGGATACATCAATAATTGTCGTCTAGAACAGCAGTTTTCACCGGGCGTGCCAGTTAATCCAATTTTGTGACTCTTTGCTGCTGGCTATTAAATAAGTATTTTGTTTTTGAGATAAAACTGCCTTGACTTTTTCTGCTTTAGTCGGGTTGACCTTTCAAGGTCATAGAATAGTTTACAAAGTTTATTTAACCGCTCGCCATCGCATTGTTTCGTAGCAAGTACAGACAGGGATGATAGAATGTTACTTGTGTTATTTACACTCGTATATCTCGTGCTTGCCAATTGTTAAGCTCAGAGCGGTTCTCTAATGTCTGGTTGTACCAGGTCTTTCGCAAGATGTCATCTGTTCCTGTTGCTGTCAATACTCACCATATATATTTTTTTTCCCACTCGTATGTTACACGTGCCTTTGTAGCTCTTTTAAAAAAAATTCAACGATGCTACCCGAGTAACTGCATTTCTACCGCAATCAGTTTATTTTAAAAAAATATTGATAATTGCGCGCACTATGGTACATTCACTCTATTTTCCGCAGTATCCCTTTTTTCGTTAATATTTTCAACCTTACAAAACCTTTTCCAAAACACGCAAACTTATTATTTTATACTAAGCAATCAAAAAGCAGCTCAGACAATTTTTGTTAATTTTTTACTTTTCTTAATTTTATTGATTGTAGATCTGTATCAACATTCGCTCCTAATTTGTTTGCTTTTGTAAATAAATATATTTTTGTGAAAACAATAGAATACTGTTGTTTTCATAATGTTCAGAATTATAAGTGAAAAAGCCTCGAGTGAGAGAAACCTCTATAGAAACTACATACCGTGATGGATTGGATCAAGTAGATTTATACCTGGAGTTTCTTTGTGTAGACTGATATTGCACACTCAAGTACTTTCAAGATTACCTTGATTAGAGGATGGGTCAAAATGAATCTGCAAAATTGTGTTATTATTTTATTTTCATCATCTATATAAATATAAACATGATAAAACTTTTAATTATGTAATCTAGCGTCACATTGCTAACAGAACAATAAATAGTTGAGTACGTAACAATGCAGGGAACAATATCTAAAACAGAGCAACCATTGTGAATGGTTCACCACCAAAGTGTTTCTATAAACAATCATTTGTACTTTCATAATTAAGCTTAAATTATATACAAGACTACTCTGCAAATATCCATGTACATGTGTATTATACAAACAATATTGCTATCAGTACATTACATAAGACTGCTAAAATATGCATAATACTGTCCATATAAGAAGTATTTGCTAAAAATACAACTATTAAATATTCCCTAAATACAGCTTTCAAAACGTGCTTTATCTTCTGTTCAAACATCTCAAGGTCCACTATAATTGTTTCTGCTCGCTACATAGGTTGAAAATAAACAACTCCTTATCAAATCTGATACAATGTGTATTTTTTTCCGTACTTAAATTTTCTGAAGAATAAGAAGCAAATATTTTACAGATAACTTAAATCTTATTATTGTTTCATTCGCATATTTTACTAATGTATGGGTCTCTTTAATATTTCTTTAGGTTGTTTATAAGAAATTTTTCCTATTATACATATCTTGTAAAAATTGTATTCAAAGTGAATATATTAAAATTTAAATAAGAAACACTATTTACGATCTTGATTGACTTTTCATTTATTGGTATTCAAAACACAGCCTGTGTTCACTTATATAATTAAAATGTTTATTTCCTATTGAATTGACTCTTACAATTATAACATAAACACAACTATTTAAATGCAAGAAAATTTATAAATTCTAATTGAAATAAATTAACACACTACAATAGACTTTCGATTATTTTGGAACTGAGACTTACCCATAAATACATTTTTTAATGCTATATTTTCATAGCTGTTCAAAATCAAATCAATTTGATGACCTCATCAACTTTTCTCTATTTATCCTTAATAATCGAAAGTCAACTATATGACTCACTAAAAACATAATATCACGATTCAAATACTAAACATTCAAACAATTTTTGAAAAGCACGATGACAATTATTTGGTTGCAACAAGCAAATTTATTTTAATAAATTACTACAAACTGGCAAATTATTTCACCGCAAAATACGAGGAGATTCATGTACAATTATAAGGTACTAAAGGCAGTAAACAACATTGTAGATAAGTATTTAGTAATTTAGTACCTATATAAATTTTTCTTGATAGTATATTATCTTAGAATATAATTTATAGTAAAGGCAATGTAAGTTAAGTATATTTGGGTATCTAGATTGAGGATTATAATTTGTTCTGTTTAAATGCATATTTTTCTCATTAATCAAGCCTCTCCTGCGATCTGCTGGAGGATCTGGAAGTTTTCCGATGATCCAGATACGCAGCTGGGGCCCAACCTTCTCCAGCGCCACCTGAAATAAATACATGCATATTTACTACTATAAAATAAGAGTTCACAATTGCATTGAAACACAAAAATTTAATTACCTGAGTGAATGAAGTTAAATTAGAAATAAGCAACTTATTGTTTAGCTGCGGTTTATATTATATTTTTTATTACATTATAGTATGAGCATAGTGAAAACCTGAATGTGCTTGTAAACAATTTACATCGTAATAAATTTAGAAGCAGCACATATCAGTCAAGAAACTATTGACAGAATTCAAAAGTTTTGTAATAATAAAATCATCATAGACCTTTAATTGTGTGAAATTTTATTTATAACGGAAACTTGCGACAGAAAGAGACAAAGCGATAAATGTCACGATGGCTATCCTTATTCTATGACCGACCCCCACGTGACATAGTGCGGCGTCAGTAAATAACGATTGATATCACGGGCGCTGTGTATCAGATTTTAAACCAAATTATTCTTTCCAGTAAACATTTCCTTAGTCAGGAATGCAGTCAGTGATGCCATGGACATAAAAAAAAACTCAATGGGACTAATGTACAAAAAAGTAAACTTTTCAAGAGAGCCAAAAAACTAAAAAGTTCCACTTTTAACACTTTATTTTCACTTTTATTCCTGTTTTTTGGAGTTTAATTCAGATGTTTTTTTTTAATGGTATCACAACTTTACGGCAACACTAACTGATCTGACAAATCTTTGTTAATTTTGTGTTTGGGTTTCAAAATTTCATTATTGTGCACTTTTTATGACATTTTTATCCTACTTATGTTTTAGAGCTTGTTAAAACATTTTTACCGTTTTCTGTTATTACTTTTGTTATTTTAGATAGTTTTGTATTGTTATTTTATTGTGTTGGTGGTTTATTTTTGTTGATGAGAAAAGCAAAAAAAGGAACAAACCTTTCTGTGGAACACATATTACTGTTTTCCATAAATTAGCCGTGGCATACCTTGGCCACTTTGTACTAAAATTTCAAGCGATTCTACTTATCGTAGAAATGTGCTGATTGAATTTTCAAATACAAAAAAAAGTTTAGAATAATAAAATGAAAAATGTTTTTTTTTTTAATTTTTCTCGGTAGTGACCCCTTCATACAATCTGATGTCGTCCTTCCAAAAAACAAATATAAAATAATAATTTCCTAAATGTTGTACTGACAATACTATAAACTTATATTATTTCCTTTTTTCATCTCAAAACCGTACGAAATCGCAGTCGATGGACGCTTATGATGAAATAGTACCTACGTTTTTTATTATACCAACATTTTCATGGGTTTTTTTGTAAAAATAAAATTCGGAAAAAGCTAGTCAGTGAGTTTTGAATTTTGGCGCCAATATGGGTGGTATGATGCTGTTTCACTTAGGATTTTTTTGGGCATCTAACAGGTTAAATATTGTTTTAGAGATTTTATGTTAATCAATACAATTTTAGAGTTTAGGAAATATATTCAGTAAAATCTCAGTATAGCGAAGTTCACGGAACCAAATAAAATGTTTTGTTATATTGAATGCAAGGAAGATGATAGAAGTTTTTCAGGGACAAATTGAAGATACGTTATACTGGGAGTTTTGTTACTTCGGTATTCGTTACAAAGAGATTTTACTGTATATGTAATGAATTAATGTTAATTTTACATAAGTAAATTTATTTTCATACTCTAATAATTCAATTCAGGTTTATTGATGCTCTGAAACAATGCCGTGTTTATTCAATGGAATACATTACGTATAATAAATAAATAAACTATTAACTCTAAAAATAGTGTATTGATAGATAGATCATATTTAAATAATTATAACAATTGAAAAAAATATATTTACCTAATAGTTTCACAAACCACCAACCGGCACAGCCAACCTTAAGAAGTTCCACCGGATCTCCTTCTTTGAGAGAAACTTCCGATGGTCCCACTGCACAGTAGTCAGCCAGGGATATTAGTACACTGCCCACCGCCTGCGACAACACCATTAATTAACTAAAATGGCTATGGTTTCGCATTGACATGCATTAAAACAAATTTGGTCATACCGAAGAACTTCCGCCACATTTTCTGATCAAGATGAATCTCTGTACAAAATATTTTATGGCATACAACTAGGTTTACAAAAATGGTTTCAATATGATGCATTTATAGTTTGTATGATTTTAATTTCAAATGTGGAAGCAGTTCTGCCGCAAACGTAAATAATGCAAGAAATCATGGATGCATTTGAATCATCTTCATAGAAATACATACAATTATGTGGGCACTTTCAAAAATTTGCGAATTATTTGTATTTAGTTCGATATAAAAACCCTAATAGTTTCAGCTAGAAAAATTAAATGATGTGCCCGTTCTCTTGTGTCAAAAGTAAACTGTGGATCTAACTAAGCAGGCCCAAATAATAATTTGTAAACAAGTCATCGATCCGGTATTTCCAGTCAAGGGTGTGATATATATGTATGGTATATAAGCAGACTCAGGGAATATAATCAGGGGTGGGATGCTTTAGAGGTTCACATGAGCCGCCTCTTGTTAAATTCTCAGGTCAAACTGGTACCATTTAATCTGTTGGTATTTTACTGCAGGTGCACATAATAAAACCAACCAACCAATAGTCTAGAGGACAATATAGCAATGCTTAAAAGGGTCAATGTTTGATATACAGGTGTACCCCAAGTTACGACAAACAAACCATAGATACAATATGCCATATACTTCTACTCTATACGGATGATCAGACTGACTTATCTTCATCGATACAACGTCCCCCTTCATTCCCCCCACCCGTCCCATATACGAGGGCCAAGTAAAAAATAAGGTTCCTTACGCTGTACACTCGCCACGCGAGATGCTAGGCGAAATCCGGCAACACCGCCTTGATTGTTGGTCCCTTAACTACATCCCCACTACCGGGAGCAAACGCTGCGACGCTCAGTAAAGGCCTGACAGCCATCCGCTATGGAACCCGCCATCGCCGTTACCGCCAGGTGTGAAATCCGTTCGGCGATTCGATTTTTAAACGCGAAGAAGCTTAAACCTGTTGAAATTCATCGACAGTTGGAAGAAGTTTATGGCACAGCTTGCATCAGCGTCCAACACGTCCGCAAATGGTGCAGGGAGTTCTCCGAAGGACGCACAGACGTCCACGACGAACAAAGGAGTGGGAGGCCATCGGTGTCGGACGAAGTCGTGGCGAAGATTGAGCGCATTCTCCTCGAAGATCGGAGAGTAACGCTTCGGGAGCTTGTTGTCCAGGTTCCTGAGGTTTGTGAAAAAACCATCGACAACATTTTGACCGATAAACTTGGTTATCGCAAGGTGTGCGCGCGGTGGGTCCCACACATGCTTTCAGAAACCCACAAAGACAATCGTGTCAAGTGTGCCGAGGGGTTTCTTCGAGAATGCGCCGAGAATACCGAAGAATTCTTGGACTCCATTATTACGGGAGATGAAACGTGGTGTCACTACGTCACTCCAGAAACAAAAGAACAGTCCAAACAATGGCGCCATCCTGAATCGCCTAGGCCGAAAAAGTTTAAGCAGACGCTTTCCGCAGGGAAAGTGATGGCTACGGTGTTTTGGGACCGAAAAGGCGTCTTGCTGACCGAGTTTATGCCTAAAGGGACCACCATCAATTCGGACAGGTACTGCGAGACATTGACAAAACTCAAAAGAGCCATCCAAAATCGCCGGAGAGGAAGGCTGACCAAGGGCGTTAGGCTGCACCACGACAACGCTCGCCCGCATGTCTCTCGACAGACCACCGCCCTACTGGACAAATTCGGCTGGAAATTGCTTGACCATGCCCCCTACAGCCCTGATCTTGCTCCCAGCGACTTCCACTTGTTTCCGAAATTGAAGCAACACTTGGGTGGACAACGCTTCAATACAGATGAAGAGGTGAAAGAAGGGGTCACCAAGTTCATCGGCGGCCTAGCGGCGGAATTCTTCGAAGCGGGTTTTCAGAAGTGGATAACTCGTCAGGAAAAATGCATAGAAAAATCAGGAGACTATGTAGAAAAATAGAATAAAGTACAAGCTTTCAGATGGTTTACTTATTTATTGCAATAAAAAATACCTTATACCTGAAAAAAATGTAGGAACCTTATTTTTTACTTGCCCCTCGTACTTGAACTAAAAATGCATATTTTTCGACAAATTGATAATGGAGAAAACACCCAAAATTGCAGACATTAAAATTTTCAAGATCCACAGTATCTAAGATTGTGAAAAATAAAGAAATCAAAGACCATGTAATGAGCGCTGGACATCTACAGTTGATGATAAATTGTGGAAGATATAGGGAAAATTTTCAAGATGGCTGTATGATCAAGTTCGAAAACGTATTCCACTAAGTCAAGCAATCATTTCCTTTAAAAACCTTTATGATGATGACAATGAAGTGGAGATAAAGTAAACGAACATCATTTTTCCGCTAGTAGTGATTGGTTCAGTTGTTTTAAGAAAAGAGCTAACTTGCATAATCTGAAGCTGTAAGTGAAGACACGGTGTCTGCTTTAACTTTTCTGGCTGAATTCACGAGATTGATGAGGAGGGCGGTTCAGATCAAAGGGCTTACATTAATTTTGAAGAAAAAGGAAGCACTTTTTCTATTGTTAGAAGATCTTGATGAAGATAGTATGGCCACAGTAAGAAGAGGTATTGAATGAGAAATGACATGCTAAATTATAAAAAGTACAAGGCAGCTGTTCAATTTAAGTTAGATTTTTTTTTTAAATTGCTGTCGAAATAAAATATATTTTTTTAAATGTATGAGAAATGGCAACTCACAATACGACTATTTGATGGAACACGTTTTGGACGTAACCTGGGGGTATACCTGTATATTACATTCAGATATTGAGAAGGTGATAAATAATGAATCTTCCCCCTTTGTATATATATTTATTGGCAGCCCATTCCAGAATATAATTTTATGGATGCACATTTGTATCCATGGGCACAACCAGTTAAAGCTATTCGAAATTCCAGACAATATTATAAGTAAAACTGAATTGTCACCTTCAAACTGAATTCTACATTCGTCAGGTGATGTTGACTCCAATAAACATTTTTCAATTTGCAACCAATGGACCCATTTTAAACAGAGTTGTTTAAAATGTCACCAGTTGCACCCAGTTAAAGTATATGCATATTAAATAAGATTTTTGAAATTGAATGCCTTCTACTAATGATGATTTAAATAGACACACGATTATAGCATTAGATAGTGCACACTCAATACAAATATAGGTATGGTGAGGGGTGTCTGGAACATTGTTTGCCCACAATTGTTATGGCCACAATTTTTCACCTGGAAAATGATAGCTAAATATTAATATATATTGAAAAACATAAATGTGACTATTTTACACTTTTTATAGTGGTTGGTGTTAAACTTTGATTTATTAATAGGTATTTTATTTCATATACCATACTGTTCTGCTTTCTTTTTTTTATATAATCATATGAACGTAGATATAAAAATGAGAATTTATAAAAAGTGTTAATTTATCTAAAAAAAATCCAGGTGAAGAATTTTGGACGCGAACAATGTTCTTAGACCCACGGTGAACACATCATAGAAAAAAACATTTTATAATAATCGTTTCCAAAAAACAATAATGTGCAACAGGCAATTTAATATTACGTATTTCAATACGTCTAAGTCAACAATGAATATCTAGGAAACATCTTCCATTTCTTTAAAGTAGTTAAAAGTTTGCTGATATTTTCAATACATCTTAATTTTTTTTTTAACAAATATGATTTATGAAAATGTGTTTGTAATTCATAATTGTTCCCAAATAAAATACTCGTTGAGGGGACAAAAGCAATATATTTATAATATATTATCCTCAATTAGAAAATACCAGCACAATTCATGATTACAATTTGAACATTGTGAAATGAAACAATCCACAAACCAAATATAAATAATTGTAATGATAAAATTCGTTAGAAACCATGCATAACTAATTACACATTATTGTACATATAACTATTATGATATACATATTATAGAATAGTGTTAGACCCAGTATAAATATAGCAAGCATAGAAATAAGGATAATAGTTATTCTTGAAGACAACGTTCCACGTTAGTAACGATGCATTAAACTGAGAAAAAGCTGAATACAATTTTAAAGCATCCCAAAACTGATAAGGTGAAATTGATGGGTTAGCACAGCATACTTAAACTTGCAAGCCAAATATTCTCATCATATTATGTTGATGTCGAACAAGTACATGTTAAATACAACAAAAACAAAACAGAAATTAATGTAAAAACGAAAACTTACTGATTGGATTGCATTAAAGTGAAGGTTTGGCGAACAAGCCAGGCAAAGTCTACCGGTTTCTGGTAGACTATTTTCGATATATTTAGCGAGGAAAGTATGATTATGCTTATGAGAGATAAATATGTACAATGTTGAATAGTTTGTCCAATACGTCACTCAATACTGAGAGACGTAAAAAGTTGACGTGCTTTGTGTGCTTCCGACAAAGAACTGAACCATTCTGTGAATTGTTCCCATCGCCTCCACCACCTGCCGGAAATAACCATTCTCAGTTGCCAGTCCTAGCCATCGTATTGTCAATTATCAACACCGTAAATCAATCCAGAAAAAATCATGAAAAACTAATCAATTTGCAACAAAATCATGTCATTTTGTTTGCAATAATTTATTAAACCTTTATTAGTTAAAATGCGGTTAGTGAAAAATATAAATAAGTTTAATGACAGAAGCAGCTGAACAAATATTAAGTTTATTTTATTATTTATGTTGTGCTTCATTACAATACATTAACTTCAGGAATCTTTTAGCTGGAGATTTACATAATAGTTTTCCACAATATAATGGATTTATATCATGTTAAACGTGTCAGCTCGTAAGGCATTATGTGTTACACTGCATTGGCTAGTATTTTTTTAAATGTTAACTTTCGCCTGAGAGAAAATGTTAATACATTTCTATGTTTTGTTAAAGCCAACATTTATATTATGGTGATTCAATTTAATTGCTCAAATATAACCATAAGATAATCAAAACACGAGGTGTAAAAAAATAAAATTATAATCAATGACAGATTACTTGAATATTCTACAATAACTACAACACTAGGAGCTTTGCATCTTTTCATAACTTAGGAATGGTAGCGCTATCTTGTGGAAATAAAAACTACTATGAGAAATTTAAAAATTTGCCTGATTTAGTGGGTTATGAAGACTAATAAATTGTTGCCATCTGTATAAAAAAAATTGTTTTTTAAGAGATAATTATTAATTATTACAATTAATAATGTTTTGCAAATTACAATTCTTCTACACATGACATAATTTTTTTGAAAGTCCTAAAGTCTATTGACCTTTTAACTGCCGATTCTATTTGAAATGGAAGACATCACATAGCGTAAGACTAGGTTTTAAGGGTCTTGACTTATCTATCAAAAGCAGAGAACTGTCCACAGATGGCAAAATGATTTACAAATATGACTTTAATCCCTGCAAGTTTGCAAGGTCCAAAAGTGCATGTTAACACGCTCATAGCTTGGCGTGACATACAAAGTATGGCATGTTAACGCACTCATGGCATTTAAAAGGTAATACCTAAAACAACAGTTTAGTGGCATAATTTTGGCACCATGTACCTGTTAATTGTTTAGGAAACTATTAATTGGATATTTATTTTATGTATTTGATACATGTGTTTTTTTTTATTCCCTGCCCTCCTCACTAGATCAGAGTCAATATGGAGGTGGGCAAAAATATTGATAAAATTTATTACTTTCATTTGTTCTCAATATCGTCCATAAAATTATTATTTTAAAAATAAAATAAACTTATTATACATGAAATACAAATATACATGAGATTACTACCCACCATCAGGCCTGAAACTTTTAAATGATACCCTAAAACTATCTTAGGAGAAATACCAAATTTTTTAATACCATTCCCATTCATTTGATGTATGTATGAATTTATTATCAAATTACATTCCTATCTAGCGGTTGCTGGATTTCATATAAAGGCAAAATTTAATGAATGATTTTATTCAATAAACTGTGATTTTAAAAATAAATTATTCCTTGATAAACAAACCAAATTAAATTAAAGTAGATATGATTGAAAAAATGTAAAATGACATATTTAAATATATCATGCACAGAGCATGTGTAAAACACATAACAATAGGTCCCTGGTTCAATTTCCAGTTAACATTTAATTTTTGACAAAAAAAAAACCATTTTTTAATGACATCATAAATACAATATGTATTATCTATTTTGATTTATCAATAATCTGTTACGGTATTTTAGTCATGTATCAAAGATTAAATAATTGTTTTATTTGAAATCCTTTTGATAAAACTAGAATGGCTTTGTGTACAAAGAAAATAATTAAAAAAAAAAAAAAACAAAGTATGTACTAATGTAAACATAATGGCAAAGATGTAATATAGTAAAATACACATGAAAGAGAATACGAATTATCTATAGAAAAAAGTTCCATTAAATATGTTAATGGCAATGTTAGGGGGACATTTTGAATGACATTTAAAATTTTATTTAAATTAAGTAAGATGTTGATTTTATGAGGACTTTCAATGTGTGGTCTTTAAAATGTCGAGATTTGCCAGAAATAAAGATGAATGAAACGTGTTTGAAAATTATGCCCGTACTATGCTTGATATAATATATGTTATAGCACTGTCTGTGTGTGCAAAACGTTGTGTGCAAGCATTAAAAACAGTAAAATTAATAAGTCATCCGAGGTGCGCCACATCGCTTAGGTAGCGCTCGGACGCATTCATTTTGTTTTGGTCAAATATGTTGATAACAATGTGTTTCTGCATCTCAATTGTCAAGAGTGAGTATTATCCTATTTAAACTTCCCGCAGTCGCTGCCAAAATAAATATTTTGAAGTTTATGGAAACAACGCAATAACTGAGGGCATTTATTAAAAATGCAAAATTTAATAGGGGAAATTTCAGTGTCCAAGATGTACTTCAATCAGGAAGGAGTTCTGATATGGATAATATAATAATTTATACATAAATTGAAAATGATAGGATATAAACAAACTGAGAATATCCAAGTCAACTGTTTTCGAACATGTAAAGAAGATGGGCATCATTAGTTGTTAGAATGTGGGGGTGAAAGACAGTTGTTAGACAAAGTTTATGCAGTTATCTGCTTGACCGTCAAAAGAATGATCCATTTCTTTGATGGATTATAACAGGAGATAAAAAAAAGAATACAACGCATAATGTGAAACGACATTGGGCCGGGTCAAGACAACCATCTGAAACCACTGAAAAACTAGGAATGCATTTGAAGAAGGTGATGCCCTCAAATCCATAGAAACACCGTCAACAACCAGAACAGAAAATCTGAAGAAAAATAACTAGATGTTTTATTAATACAAATTAAATTAAACAATTAGAAAGATATACAGAAAAGATCTATGTCGAAAAAATATTTAGTTACTGAGATTCGAACCTGGACCTCTTTGAAAAAAAATTGCTTTACTTAAGATAAAACGGTACGAATTTCTCGGATGACCTAATTAAGAAACAACATTGAATGCCAAATGGTTATTAATAAAAGGCTATCCAAGAGTAATATAAATTTCATTAAAGATGATGAGAAGGTTTGGCACAGCAGAACAAAGGTAAACTCTTCCTGTATTAAATCCCGCAAAGGAATGGTATCGTGAACAATATTGATTAAAAAATAATGGTAAAAATGTCCCTGTAAGGCTGCCGCACTATTCTCTTTCAAAACTGTATTTTGACTTTG
The DNA here is from genome assembly GCA_031772225.1 of Eubasilissa splendida. Classification (NCBI taxonomy): domain Eukaryota; kingdom Metazoa; phylum Arthropoda; class Insecta; order Trichoptera; family Phryganeidae; genus Eubasilissa; species Eubasilissa splendida. The sequence continues at coordinate 38,460,423 of CM062848.1, read as the reverse complement.
CAAATGACTTATAATTGCAAACGGGCATCTTTTGTAGATGTTATAAATGCTTAAATTAAAGCACAAAACATTGTTTACTTAACGAGTCCCGCATAAATAAAACCGCAGAAAAGAGAAAAACATCGCCCTTCTGTTAAATATAATAATATGTATATCTGCAATGCTGTTCAGCTCATTTTTATTTATTTTTAACTGTAATTAAAGAAACGGTAGCAACCACACCACTGTGAGTAAAAAAAGAATTTATGAATTGTTATAATATTAAATTGTTAATAAATTGCGTGTTAAGTTTAATTTTAACTATAAAATGTTGATCAAATACCGTATTTTAAATGTACACATGTATACATATTATAAATTCCATAACTTAATCAATATTTTTAAGACATTTTCAAAAATAATAATTAAGTTGATTAATTATTAGATTTTACTTTGTTAAAATGAATAGCTGGATTTCTCACTGAACATGTGACACATTGCATCTTTGCAACAAAATCAATTTACCATCAGACTATTAAAATCTCCTTTTCCCGGGGATTCATTTGTGTGGGACATTTAGAAATTAAAAAAATTAATTGTTAGTGAGTAATCATGCAGACTTACAGGTGCGTGGTTCTCATTATTAGGAGCATCTTCATCGTCACTATTGGAGCAATCCGAGGACCAACAGGCCTCGTCTCCCGGGGCAGCCGGGGGTGCTGTATGAGGTGGACCAGGAGGCGGGAGAGCCTGTTCGCAGCTCATAGCCCGTGCAGGGGCCATCCCAACTCCCACTCCTATCCCGCCACCCGAATCCCAGGAGCTGGCTTGTCGGAGAGATCTGGAAAAACAAAATGTCATTGATGAACCAAAGTACATGAAATTATGCATTTTTGTGTCCCGATATAATGTTGTCGTAGAAGAAAAAAATAGAAATGAAAAATGATAAATCTTTACAAAATAAAATAAATAAAATCTTTTTAAAGCCTAATTCAAATTATTAACCTGTGGAAGACAAATCACTAATGCAAGAATTATATAGACTGCAGATACAAACAATAGTAGGCGCGGGCCATTTATACGTAATAAAATACCAAGTATATTATATTACATCTGCAAAGATTGACTTTACATTTAATATCATGAAACCGTGGAAAAGAAAATAAAAGATTTTATCCATCTTCTTAATTTTTTTGCTGACCTCAAAAGAATAATTAATATTAAACATGAGACATATAAAATTGTAGACGCATAGGATCCACAGGGAAGGAAGTTCGTATAATATATTTTCCCACCTCACATTTTGATATTATATACCGATGCAAATGAAGAAGTTGGAAGAAGATGCTTCATCTCCTAAATGCATGAGACCACCCCTGCAACAACACTGTATATGGGTTTTGGGAAGATCTGAATTATGAATGTTACAATGTTCTATATCTTCTTGGGCATCGAATGGTATATTAATATACAACCACATCGAATAAATTAAAAATACTATTAAACACAATTTTTTAAGTCAGCTTACTTGCAAAAAGACTATATCATCCAAGATGGCTGACGCTTCATCTATCTATCAAAATTTGTAAAAACCGATATACAGTGTTGTTGCAGGGAGATCTTACATATAGAAGAGGCTTGATTGCATATTCACATATTTATATGGCTTGACTTCGGTTGTGGCCAAATTTTACATCAGCAAATGTACAGGTTGGACGAGGTGCTATTTCTTCACGTACCAAATATCAAGTAGGTAGAGTACGGCCAGTCTAAGTTTGCGCTGTAAAAAATCTGCGCAGAAACGCATTTGGGGAAGGGGTGTGGCCTAATCCAGTATGTCACCAATCAGCTCTCATTTTGATTAGTCATCCTTTCAAGCAGTTGTGCTCTGGACGTTTCTGATTGACTTTTAGTGCAGGTACACTCAACCTAATCGAGAGTTACTGAATTTTTAATATTTACATAATGTCTTCATCATCTTCTTTGGGACGCAGACGAGCACTACGAAGGCAAGCGCGTGAAATATTATTCAACGTATACAAGTTCGAAGCTGCCAATGGGGTTGGTGATTTGAAAAAAGTTCAAAAACGAGTTGCAGAAGCTACTGGAATATCAGTATGCTTATTGCAAACAATTTTAAAGGAAAAACGGACAATGAAGACGATTTCTGAAGCGAACACTTCATTTTCTACACTTGGAAAAAAAGAATTAAAAAATCCCGATGACAGATATAGATAATTTTAACAAAGATTATCTTCGAGGAAGTATTTATGATTTCCATATATTGTATAAACAAACGCCTACTTTAAAAAAAATACACCAAAAAATATAAGAAAACATTAATTTTACGGGAGGTAAAGAATCTCTTCAGGAAAATTATATGTGAAATGGGATTCCGTTGGCTGAAAACCGAAGACAACAGAAAGTTGTTAATGGAAACTGACTTTTTATTTTGTGTATCTTTTAATAATGCCCAAATTTAAAAGTCGATTAAATTTAGAAGATCGTCTTTTGGTTTACCTACTGTAAGCATTCGGCATGTGCGACCTTTTTCCAAAGTTTTACGAATGTCTTCGTATAGATGTGCGTGGCCAAAATCTCATCCGCAAACTTATATCGGCCGTACTCTACCCACCACTTTGCTTGACCCAATCAATGCTTTATGCGAGTTGAAAAATCATAAGCGTACATAATTAGCAATTGTAGTAATTGACAAATTGCTTCAGAACTAAAAGAGCCTCTTTCACATTTATTATAAATGTAGTAGTTTAAAGATAGGTGGAACAATATGAATCTAATAATTAGTTAATCCTCAAGCCAACGACTATTTATGAAGAAGTCAGAAATATGACTGAGTTAAGTGATTTCTCATGCATGTACTATTTTTTAATATAAAGTAACACATTACATGCTACTTGAAGATTAATGTGCTTGCGGGAAATAATGAAGCTACCTGTGTGGATTTTGATGATGGGGTTGGTAATACTGTTTGACTCTTTCTCCCTTCAGTTCCTCCAGCTGATCTAGTAACACTCTTTTGATCTGAGCTACCCAGGCCTGCCGAGCCACTACTGTGACAGCCGTCAACGTATGTACCTCCGCACGCCCCTGAAGCCACACCTCAAACCTTCGAGGGTCACCTTTCACGGTCTCCGTCAGACCAATTTGAGACATCTGAAAAATATTAATAGTTTACATAATCATCATTTTGTAAAAAAATATTAGATTTAAAAAAAAGTAAACAAAAAATCACAAAACTGAAAGCACCTACGTAATGTTCATATTATATAAGAATTAAGAAATATTTTCTTTTAACTAGTCGGTTAGAGAAGTGGTTTGGCAATAAAGAAGTATTAGTGTTATTTTAAATGCGACAAATCCTGTGAAGATATGAGTACATACTAATAAAAATAATATTTTCAAGATTATTTGTTGCTTTTCCATTAATTTTCTTATAAATATAATTAACCAGATGGTCATTATGGCGCATGTACACGGATGAGACAGAAGACACATGTCAAAAGCATGTAAAGGATAGTTGAGTTGAGCATGAACCACTGCGTGTATTTTGTATGCAGTATAGAATAATGCAACTGATACATCTCAACCTTTACCAACAAATCTATAAGACGAGATATCGGCCTTATTCATGTACACTCATCATTAAAACCCTAGAGATACTTTTTTTATTACAGTCAATATTGCTTAATTGGGCCGAATCTCAAGGAACAGAAAACAAACCATGGAACTAATAGAATTTACATCACTTAATCGGGACAGTACATTTAAGATCACAATACATATACACATAACTTCAATGTTTACCGTCGCGTCGGTGTGGTGGTGCGCTGGTCGCCTACCTACCATACTGTATTCAATTACCACTACACCACCTCGCGACGTATTTTTTGGGCAGTTTTATTTCTCACGTGTAACAAATGTGTATTTTGTCAACTTTATTTAAAAGTTTGCGACTCTTTCCAAAATGCCAAGAAATGATTTGATAATTGCTTTGCTGGATAAAATTAAAAGTCAACCATTTAAGGCGCGACTTGCAATAATAATTCAAATTTTCGCATTTTTTACGAAAATGTGAGTTTTTATTATTAATTTATATCAAAAGTTCTTTAATAGATTTGACTTTTTTTTCAACTATTACTTAGATTGGACCTTTAAATTAATATAAAACTAATAAACTGAACATTATTTGTCATAATTAAGACGATGCATACATTATAAGAAAGACCGCGACTACGAAATTGAGTTAATACGCTAAATTAATGCATAAACAAAATATATTTTCTTATAATCTTGAAGCCAAGATTACGGAAACAAATCAGTAGGAAACCAAATTAGCAAAATGTTAAAAATGAATAGTTATAAACCATTCAATTTGCAGTACATTTGATCAATTTTTGATGGTTTTAAAACACTTTGTTTTAGTAAAAACATGTTTTTAAATAATATGATATTATATTTACTCACATGCTTTAAGACTTCAACTACTATTTAAAACTAAGTTTAATATCAGAAACACAATAATTATTTTTAAATAATATATTTCCAGTCTTATGAAATACGATATTATTAATTAGCTCTCAGTGTTAATATGCCGTTCGACACGGCCACGGCAGTCGCGGAATTTGCGTTCCGATAGATTTTAAATAAATTTGCCTATAAAACACATTTTAATACAAATTTTGACTACAATATGAATGAATATAATACTTATTCTCGATACTGATTGCTTATTTTGTAAATTGTATGGTTTTGAGCTGTTTTTATATGAAAACAGATTATGATTTTGACATTTACATATTAATCATACGTCAAACTTCATGTCACCATTCGTAACATTTTAGAAATTGACAGTGCATGCGCGCTAGCTGCGCATGCGCTGTCATGTTTTAAAATGACAACGTTGTATTTACGCAATGTTGCCATGAAATATGAGAAGACATGAAATTTGCAAAGCTGTGATTTTTTTGTTGGGTTTGGTTCTCATTAAAAGACAATAATATATTATTATACACATTATTGTTCTGAAATTAATGCCTCCTGTGACTTAAGATGCCTAAGGTCAAAATTATCCATTGACACGCTTTAGGAAATGTTCCAACAAAATTTTAAATGTACATAAACTTATTGGATTTTTTTTTTCAAAAAATCACAACGTAAGTTGATAATTTTTACCATTTCTATAACAATTATCTATTTGATTTAACAATATAAATTATATAGTTGAATATACATATATTATGTAGTGCAGATAAATTATTTTCTATTGGAAATACATATCCTTAAAGATAAATAATTTTATAAAAAGAATAATACATGACAGACCTGTCTGATTGACACAAATGTATTTGTTATAGTCATATAAATGAATAAACACGTATTATTAGGAAATTATTGAAATACAAACAGATGAGGACCACAAAGCATTTCCTTCAACCAGCATAATTCTTTTGTACAGTCTGTTGATTTTATCTCTTTACATATTATCTGATAATGAATCTTACGCTGTAAAATATTATTGGATATGTTTAATTTAAATTTATTTAGTTGTGGGCGTTTCCCATTCAACATTACTCAATATATTTTCTTGTTTGTGGACAAAACATTGCAACTATATGATGGAGTATGCTATGTTAATAGATATGGTTTACATATCTAACCAATAGTGGCGGCATCTTATATTATTAATTAATTATCATTAATCAAACTCTTATTTCAATTTTAGATTATTGTATATTATTAAAGTACATAACATAATTTAATAACAACAATATTATAAATTATTTTCAGGATGTTCCCGAATTGAATGTGTGGACTCGTGTGAACTTCCTAAATTGGATGGCAAAAGAGCAGTCGACATACACCAATTCTTTTCTCAAATTAATCAAATTTACTCCCACAAATCGATGTTTGGGTGCACAGGAACGAATATTGAATATGTGAAAGAATGTAAGATTGGTTTTATTTCTAAATTCAGTTTAAAGTGTAATATGTGTGGATCAGGATCAAATTTTGTTTTGAAAACATGTAAAGAAAAAAACAACGAAATTCTGAAGAATGATAATATGCTCGATGAACAACTAATTATTTAACAGTAAATAATAATACTTTTGTCATATTTTAAAAATAACAGTTTTTTTATTACAACCGGAGTATGAATATTATATAATATAATATTAGCATAAATAGTTTTCTCTTCACAAATACAGCTGCTTCAAAAGTTATCAACATTATTTATCAGTATGAATTTACATCAATTTTTTCCTTATAATTCGGGGCAAAATTGTAATATTTTATAATCATATGTTTATCGACACAAACAAAGGTTTTTATCATAAACATAATAATTCTTCATAGTATAAACATAACAATTCTTAGGTGAGAACTTTAACAAATTATTTAATTTTCGCTTGATAATTTCAAATGGCAACACATATGTACATATTATGAATGTTGAAGAAATGACTATTTTCTGATAGGAATTTAAGAAAACCAACAATTGTATACTTGTCCTTTTCTATTGATAACTTTCACTCTAGCAATATTTACGTAAAAGTAATGCACTTTTATGTTTACTTGATATTGTAAAAGAATTAACTATTAGTTTCATCTTGAAAGGGTATGCAAAATGCAAAAATATCTCAAAATTCAAATTGGAAAAATGAAAGTTGCCCCTTAATACGAGTCAACATCGGTTCGCTGAGATAAATGGTGTATCAAAATCTACCATATTATTATATTTTCTTCAGAGTTTATAATATTTTCTTACAATTTATATTTTTGTTCAAGAAGTTACATAATATATATAAAGAAAAATATTAATTGTTTAATTTTACACTCGCTACAGTTAATTGGGGCAGCCACTTACTTGGGCTAAATGTCCTGGTCCCGATGTGTCCCAATTGAGCGGAATCGATTGTATTTATAATCTATATTTGCAAAGATAATTTTTTAATCCAAATTAAATTTATATTTGCTATGTTTAATGGAAAAATTACACACTAAACTGTATTCATACCATTACAAATATAGAAGAAAACAAACATATTTCCTAAAAATGGTGGGTATGTGTAACTTGAGACCTCTATGGAAAATATGATAAACCTTCAATTGTAAAAAGCTTTTGATTATGTTAAATTTGAGAACTATGTAACTGTTATCATCAGAATGTAAATGTACTAAATGTGTGATGTAAATATCTTACTTGTAAATAATGCTTGAAGTGGTAGGTAGCTTTGTTATGACTCGTTTTGGATGCGGCCGGTTTGCAGAACAACATTGCTTTCTGGTAAAGGAAGACGTGCCTCTGTCTCGCTCGTAACCTCAGTCTCATGTCTCTTTTACTTTCGGTCACAACGGAAAATGATCCCTGCATGAGAAGTTCCCCTTGCTGGCTCAGATCGACCTATAGAGAAAAATATAAATGAAATATACTTTGCTGTGCATCACCCGCAACCTGCAGTATAAGCGTTGACAAAATATAGTTTCAAGTCATTTATTACATTTCTAACTAACAAAAGATTTACTTTAAAACATTGTGCAAACAAGAATCAAGTTTTTATTTGAATCTCATCATGAATTAAATTCTTTGATGGTGGTGGTCAAGCACACTACTTTTTTAACCCTTTAACTGCTAACTCTATTTGAATTGGAAGACACTACATAGGGTAAGACTAGGCTTTAGGGGTCTTGACTTATCTATCAAAAGCTGGGACCTGTCATCCACAGGTGGCAAAATGATTTAAAATAATGACGTTAATCCCTGCAAGTTTGCACGGTCTAAAAGTGCGAGATAGCACACTTATAGCGTGTTTGATATTGGTATAGCGTGATAAACAAAGTTTGGCGTGTTAACGCACTCATGGCATTTAAAAGCACATATTATTTGCACAATCAGTCAATAAATTAAATGAGAAAAAGGTTAAAGCTAAATCTTGCATTGGCGTCCACTAGGCATGGACTTGGTTGGTTATGCTGCTAATATCGATGCTGTAAAAGTAAGATGGGCCGTATTGTCACTAGAGATTGTGTTCATTTGAAAGAAATAAACTCTTTCAGTAATATTAATATTGTTAATATTATTCTAGAAAAATTCTTCAAGTTATTAAGCGGAGGGCTAAAAATATTTTATAAATGAAGTGTATTGGAAAGCATACACTCAAGTCCGTTTCAAATACATATACACTTACGGCATTTTGCAATACCTTTGTTCAAGCGAAGAAGTGTATTTAAAACACCGCATGGCGTAAGACTGAAATATTGAAAAATTTCTACATTCTTCCTTTAGATAGTCCTAGATATTAATGTGATAACTATTTCCACGGGAATCAATATACTTAATACATATTTAATTAAAAATTATTTTGCAGAAATTATGGTTATCAACAGCTTTATTCATTGTATAGAGTGCACACACACATGTAATCTGTATTAGCTATGAAAGGAGAGACACACTAGTGAGCAGATGAGCATTCTCACATAATTACAAAAACAATGACCATAAGTATAAAGCTTTGGCTGTAAAACTCACCGGAAATCCTGTGATTGCTATCTGATGCATCGAATCATTGACACATTTGAGGACAACGAGCATACAATCCAAAGCTTCCTGCAAACCTTTACTGACTGATCCGCTCTCACTGTATTTCAGCAAATCCTGTGGAAAAATTATATAAAAATGTATAATAATATTTTTAGTTAAATACAGTGCGAATTTTTTATATGGCAACCACTTCAAAATATAATCGTTAACATTGTTCACTTAAAATAATCGTTTATTTTCCATTTCTTTCACTGTCTCGTATAATTATTTTAGCCAATGCATCGCAATCATCGAAGCAGATGAGATTTCATTGCTTTCCTCATTCAATGTGTCATTTTTGGTTAAAGTTTTGCGGGAATTATCACGTACTGAAGCCATTTTAAGGTTTCACAAAATATTAGGAAATGTACTTTAAATAATAAATTACGCTACACTAGTATGTATACGCAGATTTCAGTAAACACACGAAAACAATAGTTAATAGAAACACAAAATGCCGTACAAAAATAGTCCATAAAATATTTTAACGAATTATTTATATTATTGACGAGTTCACACGAAAACAATTGTCAAACGAAAGTGAATTTATGTAAATATTCAGTTCGGTCGTGCAATAATCGCGTTAAAAGCGGAACAAACTTAACTCTACAGACGTTACACTGAGACTGACATTCCCAATAAGTACATACTGCAACTTTCGGGGGGTTCCTGTTAATTTTGTATTTTCCAGCTGTTTGGGTCTGGGATTGCAATACATATTAGAGGCGTATGCGTACGTAAAACGTGTCCAAGTGAACGCCGCAAGAATTATGTCAAATGGTTTTATGGGCCTACTATGAACCCAAGAAGAAGTTTGAATTGTTTTACTACCTTGTCGGCAGACCGCCGCGCACCGCCGAAAAGGCCATAAAACCGTTCGCATACGGCAGATGCAGCGGCGCGGCTTTGTAAGTGCGAAATAATATTTTCATCTTTTAACATTTTTTTATTTCGTTATAAATTTACGTAAATGTATTGGCATTTTTTCGTACGGGACAAAAATGATTTTGTTATAAATATTAACGGGATTTCGTTATATAAATGCATTTTTGTATGAAAAATTGGTTTTAGGGACTAAATTTCGATTTTTTTTTCGATATACGTCATTTTTCGCTATATCGGGTTTCGTTATATCGCGGTTTATTAAGATAAGATTAATATAATTTTTTTATATGTCCTTCACAAATTTCAGAATAAGGAAGGGTACAGGATTTTCAGATGTGGTTTAAACCTAAAAAAGTGTATTAGATATATAGAAAAGAAAAGTCTATTGAAAAAATATTTGGTTACCACCGAGATACGAACCCTTGATTAATCATCTTAAAATTCATCATCCGGCAAAGAGAAAATATAATTTATTTTTATTTATATTTCTCAAACAGTTTCATATGGTTTAATTTAACATGCAAATTAGCATACATGAGAAAATAATGGATGACTTACTTTCAAAAGTAATTGATATTTGGTTATTCTTTGTACTGGTTTCAGTAGATATGCTGCTAAGGGTAACTTGTGACCGAGTTTCATCTGGCAGGCCTGGAGAAAGAGGTGGGTGTCCACAAGAGCGGCCCTCAGCCTCTCAGAGCGTGGAATGTTTTGGCAGTAGTAACTGTATAACCGGAAAAATGTTTCTCTCTGAAAAAGACAAACCAATTGCACAATATAATTTTAGAAATGTATTTGAAACAGCTCCATTATTAAAAAAAAAATTATTCAGATATTTTTACTTTTACATTAGCTGACAATGTTAAGGTGCATGAACATGGATGAGATTTTTGTTTTCATATCTCGGAGATTCGGCAGTAAAAGTATGTGTGTGTTTCAGTTGATAATTGTGTTCTACGTACAAAAAACAACAAACTACTTTTTGACAGCTCCCTATGCACCCACCTCTGTACTGTCCTTTATGAAAACTTCAAAACAAATCTCATCCATGTACATGCACCCTTAGGTCATACATACAGGTCATATAATTTGTAATTAAGCAGAACACATTCTTATTGTGAAGTTGTAATTATTTAGAACATAGGTCTGTGATATTTTAAATACTAATTAAATGTATTAATTAGAAAAATATATATATAAAATCAATTTTATTGAAAAATATTGTTGTAGCTATCGGGATAAAAATAAAGTAGATGGCTTTCAAATAATGGAACTATAGATGTATCAATTTGAAAAGTGTAACATATAGGTTCGAAAATTTGTCATCAATGTACTGTGTGCTGTAGCATAATCGGTTAATGCACGTTTAGCAAATAATTTTGCTCAAATACAAAAAGGATAGATCACATAATTCTAAATGCAAAATGATTGTCTTTTAATATTATCAGATTCTATCATAATAACTTCAATTATCTAATAATGATAAATGAGTTATTTTTTAATAATCTTAGTTCAATCAAAATAGGAGTACATTTTTATGTATATTATGCACTATAGAATTTTCAATAAATGTTATGTGTATTTATGATGAATTCAAAATCGTAAAACAATTGAAATGATTGGTATGTATTTTAAAAAAATATTACAAAAATTAATAAATTAGTTAACCTATTGACGTTGGATTTTTTTGAGGAATATTAACAAATGCCTATTATACATATACACATCAACTACAAAACAATCAGGTCACAGGGCACATGGGCATTGGCAGCACCTAACCACAAAATGTAATAACACCCATGGGCATGATCGGCAGTCAGTGTTAATATTTTTTTGCAAAATACATCTGTAACTTTTGTGTATTCAAGATGTTTGTGTAGAAATATGCTACAGAAATTGTAAAGTTTTAAATTCACATGTTAATAATTTACAGCTTTAGGTTTCTTGGTGAAGGATTATCAGTTCAAGGTAAAATACATAAATGATTCTTCTTACCTTTTGTACAAAGCATAAAGCGACAAGTTCTGTAGTCGATATACAGTTTTCTAAATCCTTGAGGAAGATATCGGAATGGAAAGTGAATAACTCATGGAGATTTCCAAATAGTACATCCACTTTTCCTACTAGTCCAGGTGGCATCAATGGTAAATTGTCAGGATTGTCCAACTCTTCCTTGTAGCCCTACAAAGGAATTAAAAACATCCATTATATAAATATGCACATGCGTAAACAAACCCAAGTAGAAAAATGGAAGAGACAATATCATTAATTTTATTAATAATGGAAAAGCATTTGAGAATTAATTATTTTTATGACCTTAATTTACTTATAAATCAATTAAAATACATATATAAATATAAATAAATTATATATAAAATATATACAATAGTTAAATCATTTATTTTGTTTGACACAAAAACAGGGTACCACTTTCTGCATATAGTTTTCTGGGCTAATCTGCCGTGTACATATATCTGATCTTTCTGGCCGACATTTCGGATCCCATTGCGGGGTCCATCATCAGGGCTGATGTGATGTATGACTGTTAGTGTTGTGGTTAAGTACTGGCTTAGTCCAGAAGCCCAGAAAACTATACACAGAAGATTCTGAACGGCCGTGAAAACCTAAGAACATTTTCAGGATATTATTATTGGAATGTGACACAGACAGCTGTTAATAAATGTTCATTTTACGTTGCTAAGCGACACGGACAGACAGAAATTATTATAATAATTATACCGGGCTCGTGCAGTCAGTACACTTAAATAAGCTTTTAAACAATATTTTTTGGGGAATAAATCAAAATAAAATATTTATTCAATAGAATATTATGATATGATAATAATGCAATATAATTGCATTAAGTTTGTTTTCTGTATACAAAATAAATCAAGTATGTTTTATTCCTAGCACTGAGGATGAAATTTCGATTATGAGGGATGTCAATATGGTGAACAAATACGATTATCAAAAGCATTGGCAGTTGAAAGTAATTTGATACTCCAATTTCAAATTATAACAGAAATAGATAAAAGTGAATTTAAAAATGGAAATAATGAATGTTTATATACAAATTTTGAATACTTAAAAACATACAGAATCATCTGAAAGACCGCTTATTGAGTCAGTCCATTCCTTCAGTCTTCTATCGTAATCCGCATACAAAGACTCGAGACTGTCATAAACAGAATCTTTTTCAATATCCACTGTTTCCATTTTTTTCTTGTTGCGCTTTTTAATGTGGGTGTATGTGTTGAAGTATAAATTAGACAAGCCTTTTAATTTGGATTTCATATTTGGAAGAGTATTAGAATATCTTCCCCTGAAAGTGGACTGCGTAGTGGAAGAACAAGACGAAAGGGAGCTGCTTTCCAAATTATATTTGTTGGATTTGAGCCAGGCCTTTCTATTTGACATGGTTGAATGCAGACTCTTCACATATTCTTGTGTGTTTTTGTACGGCTTATGTGGCACTTTTCTTTGAAAATTAGGTAGAGTAGAATAATGATTACCGACAGTATCATTCCATTTGCTCATCTTTCTTGTATAATCTTTTAAAATTGAAGAACAAAAATCTTCAGTCTCACTGTTTTTGTATATTGTAGATTGACATGAACACCTAGATTGCGATTTTTCATCATATTTATCAAACTGTTTCAAATTTGGCAAAGAAGAATACATGGAACTATCACATTTCTGTGGAAAATACTCATTAATTTGTGGGCATTTTTTGACAGTTGGTAATGATGATAAAAATGAGTTAGAGGATGACATGGATACTTTTACAGTTTGTTTTTCATGGAGACTATCGTAGTTTAAAGAATGATTAAAGTCATGTAACGGTGCACCGTACACAACATTATCATTATGATATTTATACACTTCTGATTTTCCACAGCATTTAACAGATTTTTCGTCATCAGCAATACTCTCATTTCTTTTTTTAACACAATCTATATTAGTTATGCCCTTCAATTTGGATTTTAATTTGCCGTCTTTCTTCTTGTGTACTGCGTAGTCGAAGAGTTTCACTTGATTGGCGTAGTCACTGAACAGAGTAGAATCTGAAGAAACTCTTTCTAATTTCTTATGTTGGAACATCATTTTAGACTGAATATATTTATCATTATTTGTATCTGCGTGATTCTGTTGATACATCCAAGAGTGAGATGATGCCACACTGAGACGATTTGACTGCTTCTCAAGGTCGTACTTCCCGTATTTCATTATTATTTTTTTCACATGAATGTGTGCTTTCACTGAGCATGTTAGAAGATAACTAGCCGCCATACTTCTCTGTCGAAGGTTCCCCTTGCGGTCACGCTTACCAGTTATCACACTCTACTAACTGCCGAGATTGTTAGATATCCGAGTTGTTCGCAACAACGCATTATAATTATTCTAAGATGTTTGTTTACATTACTGAAATTTTAATTTCTAATACATGTATTAACTACAATTGTTATTTTATTTGAAGTACATATGAGCAATAATGCCTCCCTCACTCAACTTTATTTTTAAAATAATAAGAGAACAGATTCAATAAATAAAAATATAAATGAAAGAATGGCAAAACATGTGAGTTTCCATTGTTTTATTCATAGTAACATTTGACATGATAAGATTAAGAGAAAATAATAATTGGATAAACAATGTGGAATAGGACTGTCTGACTGTCTCGGCGCGATTGAATGTGAGTGGGTTCAAAGTGGACTACAATCCAATAGTTGAATCATAAGTTGATCTTGTTTCCATTCTACAGCTCTTACAAACATGGTATTCCTCTACTGTGTATGTTTCATTTTGTGGCCCATCTGGTGGAGTTTAAAAATGATTGTACAGGCTTCAAAAAGTTCTGCCAAGCTAATGGCAATATTATTGAAGCAAAATCTCATCTCTAAAATATATAAAGTGTTATTCTTTTCCTCATTTTCATTTCTAAATCACAAAATTTACATTCTGAGGCAAACTTTTTACCATATGTATTTAAATGGCGTCTGCAGATATAATTAATTCATATATGTAGTTATCACCTGACATTATATTATAATTTTCATAATCATTAGTTATCTGACCAATTTACACGGAAATGGTTAATGACATGTCAACGCTCTCATTTGATGATAATTAATAATAAGTAATATACTGGTACCTTTAGAATGGATCCAAGTTCATGCACATAGGCACGTTCAGTCTGCAGCAACTCTGAAAGAATGTGTCCTCTCTTCGCCTTTCTCGCTTCACTGTCCTCTGTGGATGTCGTGGAACTCTCGGAACTTGCCGATGTTTCCATCTAAAAATAAAATAAAAAATATATATTATACTTATTTACTTAATATGAAGCATGTAGGGTAAAACCTTCCGAAGGTGCAGTACGGACGATGGCCATACAATCATTTTAAAGAATGGAGATCAGATACAATATTATCCTAGAAGTCCACCAGTATTAATTATAGACAAAAATTTACCTAGTTGATTTAAATAGCTGAGATTTTCTCCATTTCCCATACTATTCCCTTCCTTCCTTTCTCACACAGTATCACAGCAAATGAATAAGATTCAACAGTGTCAAAATAATAATAAAAAAGTCTGGTAATAAAACTATAACCATTAATTAAAAGAATAGGTGGACAACTAAAATGAGCATTCATTATTCATTTTATATAAGAATAGTCTTCTTTTCTTAATCATTAAACATAAGCGCAATTGCATACAAATTCAATTCACCCGCGAACATCGCATTATGTGTTACAATATCGCAGCATATTTAGGTTTTAGAGCAGAGAGCGATTACTTGAATCAAATACGTGCGCGGTATTAGATACGCGATAGCAAATCAATCCAAATGCGGAAACACTCGGCACACCACTCGAAAGTCACGGTCAACGTTCGTTGGGAATAAAAACAAATCGAACAATCGAAGAAAATATCATTTTAAATTGAAAGATACAAGGTTATGTCGAGAAATGTCGTTAGGTCGCGTGCAGTGACAGAGAAAGTTATCTCACCTTTTTCCCGACCAACGGAAACAATTTGAATATTCGACATCCACAACGGTACACATCGTAGATCGGGTCGTTCATTATCATTGGAGAAATTGGATAAATAAACCGCGACGTACTTCGAATCGAGAGGCGGTGAAGTTCGACTCGCGCTAAGGGCGCCGTTCCCGCTGTACATCCTCGGCATGGGGCAAGACGGCAAGGGCAAGGATCCCTTTGTAATGACAGCTGGGTGAAGCAAAAAAAACTACTGGCCCGAGTTGTACAGTTCGCCTAACCTGAGACGATGCTCCGCGTTTATTTATTTACATAAATATTTTCGTGAATCGTATATTTATTAGGAAAACTAATAAAAAAAAAAACTGTTTTTAAATCGTTGAAATTAATGTACGCTTAAAAGATTTTGTAACTCTGAGCGGGCGAAAAAAATATTTCTGGCACTGGTCGCAAGAATCAACGTGAAAAGAAATAATATTTTCCGAATTTATCTGTGAAAAACGGAGGTACACATTTTAAAGTTTTTGAACAGCGGCCACTTTGAAACAAGACAGTGGATCAGGCTGGTTAACGAACTTGGCCGACGTAGAGATAGTATGAATAACTAAGAACTTTCACAAATAACGGAAACACATAACACGATAATTACAATTGTTTACACCGTGTTAAAATGCCCATTTGAATTCTTTACTTATTCTAAACTAATCTTAATATAAAAAATCAATATTTCATTTAAATTTTTAAAAAATCACCCGTCAGTCAGAATTGAATTCACTCCCGAACTGACTTTCGATGACATTGACGGGTAAAAATTTATTGAAGTATTTTATACATCTATAAATATCCTTCTGTGTGATTCAGTACATTCAAGTGAAGTACCGATTTCCTTTAAAATATACTAATTAGGTGGATATGTGACTTTTTAAAACTGTAATGTAGGTAGATAAGTAAATTATTTAAATTGTCTCCTATGTACGTCTTTCGCGCCCGTCCTAGGACCAGTTATTTGTGTCAATGTCTAACTTTTATTAAACCTACTTAATTTATGTGTGAAGGTATTTACTTACCGTTCGAATAATATTTCATAAACAAACATATTGAAAAAAACATAAATCTTATATTAATCCATCAATTAGATGTAGTTTAATTATTACCAACGACGAGAACAGCCATTGTTGCGTTACTGCAAGAACCGCCAGATAATCCGTACAAATAATAACGTCTCGGCCGTTTTCTACACAATAATGAAGTAACGATTCCCATTTTATAATGAAAATACTTGTTGAAATGGCAATAAACTCGTTAACATCAATCAATGCAGACAGACGAGCAGTGGGCGCGCGGTGCAGATCGCGCATGACACGCGGTGGGAAGCTTTTGTCGTTGGACCGTTTCCGAGTTTGATGACTCCCTTTTCGCTCCGCGGCGCCTGCACGGCAGGCCTACCCCATCGGCGGGCCGCGCCCCCAGCGTAATTGAACTCGAAAGTACTCTGAACCCTCACGTGTAGGTATAATTTACAAATTCATCGGGTAAATTGGGTATGCAATCAAACTCCCTCGCGCGTTAAATTCTAGCAGCGGAACAGTCGAATGGAGAACGCAGTTATTGAATGAATCATTACCAACCATTGTTATAAAAGAATATTATTCATGTCAAAATATTCAGCTAAATGTGAGAAGTAACTCGAAACACATTAAACCATACTCACTCAGGTTGGTTTACGGTGTAATTGGTAACAAAAGATAATTTATCTTGACATTAAATTGGTTGTATTTTACAATAGTCATCGGATGCATAATTGTTTGAAATATCGTATGTATATAGTATATATTCGCCGTGCTTGTGGTGTAGTGGTTACGATACTTGCCTAGTGATCTAGTAGTAGTCGGGAGTTCGAGCCTCGTTCCGGGAAGCCATCAAGATAGTCCTATTTTCATAGCACAAGCGTTTAGCTTATTTTGAAAATAGTAAGAATATTGATGTAACACGTATTCCATATACGCAATTCCATTTAAAAAAATATATATAAATACCTATCCATAAAAATATTGCGCTTCCCCATCTTTTTCTATGATTTATTGGCTTGCAGTGATAGTGTCATTATGGCTGTAAAGTGCTTGGTTAAATGGACAGGTCTGTGAGGTGCGAGCAGAACAAAAACGAACGTGTTTTTAATATCTCTAGGTTAAGAGTTTTTGAATTTTTTTCTTTTTTACATATTCAATTTGAAATGAAGTGTTGACAAGTATGCTGACATCTCTCATATTTTCTTATCTATGCTATCTAGGTTAGAGAGATCTCGTACCATAGAATACAGCACTTTCTTTATTTATTATTGTCTATTCGCGATTCTTATATCATCATCTAGATGTCATTTTGGCTCGTTTTGACAGCTAACGGTATGTTAATGTTTGTCAAAATCTGCTGACAAGACCATTCAACGGATTCCGTCTTTACTTAAATACACATTATACTGGTTTTTATGTTTATTAGTCTAACCGCGAACAAAGGTGGAATAATTATAATTACATCGAGATTTTATTTACGTGTGGTTTGTTTTGGGGATAGCTCTATCATTGAAATATAGATATTATTGAGACTTGGCAGGCAGTGGCCACTATTGGTCGGCGATCCGCTTATATATTTTTGAGTGTATGTCTTTCTGTCTGCTCTCTATACACTCCTGCACTCTCAATCGATCTAAACCGAATTTTGCATAGTTACTCTTTAGGACCTTGTGCAAAACATAGACACCCTCCCACTATTCACCCCACCTCTTTCCCTCGATATAAATGTGTGAATGCGATCTGCTCCAAATTTTGCTTAGTTGCACTCTAGGACCCTGACAAAATAATGTCATCCCACCATACACACACCTCAACCTCTTTTAGCCTGAATCAAATTTTGTATATCTACATCTTTACGGTCTGCGCAAAATATGGTTGGTTAGGTAGTAAACACTCGACGTTTTTTTGAAACATTGTCAATGAAGTTATGATATGAAACAGTTTTTGACAGATTGAAAATGCTCGCCGACTGGACTTTTTTGCTTGGTCTCCCAACATTGCCTATCCTATGCTATTTTTTGTTTTTCTCGCTATGCTACGATTAGAGTTTTTCCTCCGATCTGACACTGCAAACCATTCAAAAACACAGATGAAAAAAATGACGCGCTTTAAAATTTCGAGGTTAAGCAAATACGCGCGTGTCGACCATCAAGTGAAATGAGCGCAAATCCACCCACTTAAACATAACCATTACAGTTACGGATAGAAACGCGCAACCTTTCTAAAGGCGTCATCGACATTTGCACATTTATCGATGCATTGAGCACGGACTATGCACGATTGTTTCGTTTTGTATTTTCTTCACAGCGCGATGGAATGATTTCGCAGAAATGTGAAAAAAATCTGTTCCGTTCGACAAAAATATACCACATCCTTCTCTCTCGTTCCGAAGGGGAAAGAGATGCCAACACACGATTACAAAATAAGATCATACATCTGAGACGCACATGCTGCGTCACCTGTCCCATACGGACAGGGTTCTTCAACTGCGATAAATCCGGGGCTGTGTTTTGGAAATACGCAGTAATTTCAAGACTTGTGCAATCAAAAAAATGAGATAGGGTACCGAGAATTACAACAATGAGTAAATAGATACAGATTTCATCACAAGTTTCTTGCAAATGTAAAATATTCATTAAAAGGTAGGTATGTATATAAAAACCCTATGACGTACATATAAGTAATATAGAACAGAACGCAGAAACTACTAGACAGGATTAAAGATAAACGATTCAAAGGCAAAAGTCACGATGAACTGTTTTGTTGACCCGATAAACATTTTCATCATAACCGCCCGGAGAAGCTGAACACACACCGGCAGACACCGGTGCACAAAACGAAACTCCCGTCAGCCTTAAAGACTCGGTACCAACAGCACGTAGCAAAACCAATGTGGCTAGCGCCGCACGAGCTTCACTCTACCTATGGCCACTTTCCAGTCAATAGCCCGGAAATCTACTTCGGTAACAATTCACGCAGTAACTGCATTGTACGTGTTAACTTTTACGTATGTAAAATTTTACTATATATATTCTATTTCTCATAACCTGCAAGCCTGTCGTACTTATATATACACACAATACATTCCGCGACTTTCAAACGAGCACGAGAGTGGTGGACGAAATCATTCACTACTCTCACATAACTTTAAAAGTTCTTCTGATCGGGGTCTACTTACATTCTACAAATCCCTAAACATGAATGTCACCGAGCTGAACAAGACTATGCTTATGTTTACCTAGAATAATAAATCCATATCCGATGAAATTGTTCGCAAAACAAAGCTGGGGTTAGAGTGAACTCAGACGCCTGAACATGATTTTTAAAAGTTAAGATATGACGTATATGACGAAAGAGAAAAAGGCACACGGAAAGATATATGTTGGGCATCGAACGATGAGACTTGAAAAGAAAAGAATGTATAAGAGATTAGTTGATTTAATAAAATATGTCAAGAAAATGAAAATGAGGAGGCTTTTGGTGACGATGGAAATGAAACGCGCGGCTTATGTAGAATCGCACATTTAGTCAGGGATAGTAAAGAAAGAATACAGGCGATAGCGGAGCGGAAAAAGTATCGTCGACTTTTCTCCGCTGAAGCCTGGATACGGATGTCGCTCGCGTCTTTGGTCAGCTGGGGATGCAGACGATGGCGGTAAATTTGAATCGCAGTCCCCGCACAATGGTAATGGCTATCATATCGTTCGGAGGACAGATGATCGTTGGACAAATATAGTCACTCGGTGATATCCGAGGGGAATCGAGAGGTCGAAAGGCCGCCCAAAAAACTGCTGGACTGACTAAATCGTCAAATTCGGCAGAAATGCGTCAGGAAAAAAGCGAATAATACATGGCACGTTCTAACCATTATTGTATCATTCATTAGTTCCATATCAAACAATCTAAAGGAACATTTCTTAATCATATTCACTATGCTAAGATCTGTTTTATGTTAACTTATAATATGTTAATTCTTTACCTTATGAATGCATTTGACACATATACACTTGAGTGACGTCGCATCCACAGCATTTAGTCTACTTCCGTTCCTCTCGAGGCTTCACATCGTATATTGTGAATAATGTGGATTTTTTTAAACATTGTCAAAATGACTCAAGTATTGACTCGCTTAAATTTCAGCTCGGTTCCTGCAATAATACTGTAATCGCACTTCCTGGTGATAACACCACGCAACATTACAGATGGCTGGATCTGGGTATCGCTTCAAATTAGGTTACATTGTTCGCACAGGAGGTCATAGCTATAAAATGAGATGGAAGACGCAGCCTGGCTATTCAGATCTGGTCCCTAAACATATCAAATCTTATTTACAAGTTTTCGACATTGATTGATATATTTTATCAATAATCTTCCGCAGTTTTCATAGTTTACAATAATGTTAATAATAATACGTTTCTAGAGACTGAAATATTATATATTTTCACTTTTTTTTTTTTAACTTCGGGAGAATAAAAATAAATTACCGAACAGGCATGGTTAAGTTTGATAATTTGAGCTTGAATTTTATAATACTTCTGTCCGTCAAAATTAATAATCAAAAATTAGAACAAGTTGACGGGTTTTATGTATTTGGGAAGTACATTCAGTAGATGGCAAGGTTGAGAATGATATCAAAAAGAGGGTGACTGCGGGTAATAAAGCGAATGGTGCTCTGAATGCAATAATCACCGATAGAAATTTTAAATGTTACACGAAGCACGACTGGCAGTGCATAATGGAGTTCAGGTTCCAATACTGTGTATGAATTGACAAAAAAGGAATGAAAATAAATTGAATGTTGTCTAAGGAGTGAGGAATTAACAAATTAGGAGCAAATGTAGAGCTGTTATATAGTCGGTAGAATAAATAAAGGGTCGATGGGACGAATAAGAGAGGAGAGGATGGTAAAGAAGATATACGAGGTGAGTGTTGAAGGCATCAGGATCAGAGGGCGTCCGCAAATGACCTGGCACGACCGGATAAACCAAGTTGGCACTGGAGAACGGCACTGTTGAGAAGATGTGCGAAAGTTGACGAGGCAAGTATGCCGTGCGTGATGGTAGCAACCTTTTAAAATATTAAATGTTTGTTTCCTTTTGAATTGTGCGTTTTCATTCGCTTCCTATAGCGTAGACTATTTTGATTAATAAACACGCCCACCGAAATGTATCTCGCGATGACACCCACGACTCTCATCCGAGAATAAAAACCTCAGGAACATGACATCACTGTTCCGCATTACGATAAGTATAATATAATATGAATATGGTTATACTGTGCAGCCGCTTAATTAAAACGATGAATACGTAGACATATACATGTAACTAAAGTGTGTACAATACACAATGAACGTCCTTGAACCCATAACTAACCAAAATTAATTATTATTATAATCGCAACCTGTTACAAGTTTAATAATTCGCCGACGTAAAAATATTGTAACTAATTCAACGTGTTTGTGGTGTGAACGCGATTTGAATTTGTTTGTCACAGTTTTCATTGTAACGCAACAATATTAATATTCTTAAACAAAACAGATGAATTTTTATAATTAAACTATAGCGACACTATACAATGTCGTCAGATTCCATTGATGTATGTTACTTTACTAGTGAAACATTATATTTTCCCCGTTGGAAGCGACCGTATTTTTAATTACAATGTTTCTTAAAAACTATATCTACTTTAATTCCCCAGGACTTTCAGTCTTAATTACATTAATTTTAATGTAATCATATGTTATTTGTTAAGCTACGATTTCAGAACATAGTGCTGTGATAATTAAAACAAATTATATTAATCAAATTAGATGTGTATCTTTCTAAGTGATTCATCTAATTTCGTTGAAATTTCAAGGAATCGTTCAGAAATAAAATATGATTTTTAGTATACACAACAGTCCTGTGTTGCGGTTTCTGTATCCAATTTGGCCAGGCTATTTTCTTGATGTCTATAGCGTAGGAGGCCGCCTGACGTTTTATTGCCAACGGCCTCCACTTCAGATGCCTATTCCTCATCGGTCATACGGTCTACAAGCGAGTCCGTGTCACTGTCACTCGAGCTTGGCGATATGATGTCCACGTAAAAAGCGCATCATATAAAACGATGCACAATGTCGTTAAACTCAGGAATGCGAAAACATATAACTAAACATGGGGAAGAAACACGATTTTATGTATTACGACTCTTTAAAGAAGAAAAAAGTTCTTCTTTTTCCGCGAGAACATGGGTGATTTTATTTGGCCGCCATTTTGGTTTGGCAGACATTTGTCAGTTCGCATTTGGTAGTCGTAGAGAGTAGTTGATTACAATTTATTATGCAACATCTAACGCCTCAACAATGAAACATTTTATCTAAATAATAATGGCAACACTGTAACCATTAATGGTGATCGCTATCGCCACATGTTGGAAAGCTTCTTGGTGGCCTGCAATATATGCGGTTTCAACAGGACGACACCACCTCACACACAGCCCGTGCTGCGCTTGAAATTTTGCGAGAATTTTTTCCCGGCCGCATAACGTCAAAAAGTGGTGATATCTCGTGGCCTCCTCGATCACCTGATTTGACGGCTCCCGACTATATTCTGTGGAGGTATATGAAAAGAAAGATCTATCCCCAATAAGCCAATAGCGATTCCGACGCTACAGAACAATATTCCAAATGAAATTGCTGAAATAACACGCCGAGTGTGAGAGAATATTATAAAAAATATGGTAAAAAGAGCACTTGGCAGCCACTTGGCTGATATCATATTCCATACATAATTGTAATAGACCAAATAATCGTTGAATAAACACAAATTAAAAAAATGCATTTCACTTCCCAGTTATTCAAAAACAACATCGGCCTGGATCATAATATTCAACCTGTAGAGCTTTTCCGGGCCGCAGTAAACAAGTCATGACACGATACCCAACGTCCGTTGGACGGATAAGGCACGAGACGAAGTATCTTTAAACTAACGTCATCACGACCTTAAATCAGAAGCCTCCACAAACAATTCTGTCAGATATTATTTATTGGTATCGAGTTACATTATGTACTGAAATAAAAACCAATCAACATTTTTGTAATACAATACAATTATTTAATTTAATGAGAATAAACAGACATAGTGTTGAATGTAACTTGAGAATTCGTTTTCACATTATGTATTACCAAGAATAACTAAATATGTATATATAAGTAATGTTTCAGTGTTAGCAGTCAAAGCAGCCAGAAGTGCATATATATAAATTATATATTTTTAATCATATTATTAGTGTTTCTCAGTTATTCGGTTAAAAATGGATTCGAAGACCTGGCGCCACCTAGTAGATTGTGTTCGAAGTTTAATCCGAGAAAAATTAGATTTTAAGAAGATGATGAAACAAAATAAATGTGTCGTTGAGGTATGAAGTACTTAGAACAAATGTGACCGAATATAGATTTATGCATTTATACAATAACAACTGTCTGTTTGTACTGCATATTGTTTATAATTATTTTACGCACGCGTGTTTGTTCAACATTCTGCAGAATAGAAACGAATCAGACCGGTACAGCGTACAGCGTACTGTGGTGATCTTGAAAATGTTGAAATTCTTTTTTGTTATTGTTTATATAATGCTGTTTCATGGTTGGAATCTTGGAAATCAACAACATCAGACGGAATATGTTAATTCTACAATCTTTCTTTTGTTAAACATAACATGATACGAATCAAATTGAATCGTAGGTTTTCACGGCTGTCAGATGGACTTATTACGTCGTGTCGGTTTCGCCCGACATTTCTAGCCGAATGTCAGTGGCTAACTAATCACTTCTTGGCCCTGGTGATTGCTCATTATTTTTATTGTTTTGTTCTATATTATTGTATTAGTGTTCCGAATGAAACGTGCATAACTTTAACATAGATAAGTATAACATAAAATATCGAACAAAAAATGTCATACAAAAATTTGGTCGAAAATAACAATAAAGTACATTTTTTATTTTAATGTGTTTTACCGACTTTACATAGGCACAACATATTAATCGTAAAGTTTTTTTTCTTCATTATCTAATAATGAAGTCTTTTATTTACGTATAACATCTTTTGTTCAGAATTATACACGTTTCATTTACATATAATATGTGCTTCTTATTTCTTCTATATTTTAGGCTTTCACCTGTAAATAACAAATTATTTATTGGTGTAAAGGACTACGTGAAGCATTTAAAAGTGAAACTGTATACACGATTTTCAAAAAAAAAAAAAATTTCAGATGCGTACATGGAATACTTGTCATATTAATATTTTTACTATTTTCAAACTAAGTTAAACGCTCGTGCTATGAAAATAGGACTAATTTGATGGCCTCCTGGAACGAAGCTCGAACCCCAAACTACTAGATCACTATGCGAGAATCATAATCACTAAATTACAAGCACGTCGATAGTCGTTCGAATGTACAGTTGACTGTCGTGCGTCACGTGTTACAACATCGTTAACCTCGGACCCATGAGCTTTTGCACTTTTTCTGCAGTTTAATATTTTGTTCATTCTCCTCAATTGCCAATTTATAACAAACAAAATTCTGTAACATGGTAATCACTTAATTGACTGAACGTTTTTATTTTACACTGTACTATAAATTATTTGAAGGACTATCTGTCAGGGTCATTATCGAACTGTTGTGTTCTGGTAATCTGTCTATTAAAAATAAAATAATAAATGTGATAAAGTGCCATGCATTGTAGATATTGTAGACAGAGAATTATAATAATTGGGTAGGATATGTGTATTTTGGGTTACAAAAAATACAACACAGGAAGAATGTCATTGAAATACACAATGTGTGTATTCTAAAAACGATTTCCTGAATTAAGATGATTTTCTAGTATTATTTGAGGTGGACTAACGGTGGCACGGGAGAGATCGGCCAAGAAATTGCACGACTGGTCTCGCTGTACAACTTCACATTCGAATAATATTATTAATGATTCGTTTCGTGGCCTGGAGACCCAGAAAAGGGAATTAAGTCAGTATAATGCGGGCATATGAAAATTTCAACGCATTATGTTAAAATTTGAATACTGCAATAATTTTAACTGTTAATAATAGCAGCGGTATAGCTCCAAATGCCACAGACTACTTTTATAACTCCGTTAAAATTCAACGGAAGTTTGCGCGCAATCGGAAAATGAAGGCGATTATGGTTTCGTTTAGGACCAGTGGCGTAACTGTGCCCGCGTTAGATGAGGGCCTAAAAGGTCGCGTTTAATCAATATTTTTTCCAGAGTTCACATGGACCAATATTTTTTTAAATTCACAATAAGACATGGAATTATAAAATGTTAAAATATTATTTCTCACGTGTCATTACGGACACATGTGATAATATTATCTACAATGATACAGTACACAGTGCAGTAGTACCCTTACCCTGCTTATACATCAGATTAGTGAAGCGAGAATATTTTCAATCGTTAAGCGAGTACATATGTGAAGCGAGTAGCGCCGGATATTCCCGGTGTAGCCCTGCGGTTGTGATGTTGCGCATGCGCAACGGTTCTGTTGACTCACCACATGTAACGTTAGAGACATTCACATAGTGTGACCATCTTGTAGTGAGTGGTTAAAATGTTCGAGATAATAGATCAGCCCGCTGACTGTAAGATATGGTCCGTGATTCGTTTCTTGAATGCACGAAACATGAAACCAGCTAACATTCATCGCCAAGTGATTTCCATATTTTCCTTCATCTGAAGCGGTCCTTTGGTGGCAAGCGACGGTGATGAACTCAAAGGCCGAGTACAGACATAGTTTTCATCCCAGGTGGCGTCGTTCTATGACGAAGATATGCAAAAATTGATGCCCAGTTATGACAAGTGCTTTAATAATGGTGGCGACTATGTTGAAAAGGGGTATAGCGTCCGAATACAGTAAAGTGTTGTAAAAATGTTGTTTCTTTAAAAAAAATCCGGCACTTAAAAATCGTATCTTGTAGGAATTCCTAAAAACTCATATTTCATGAAAATGTGAATAATATAGAAAACAAGACATTAACTTTGTTAATTACTTAATAAATAAACTGTATATGAGAGATGACCCACCACTTACCCAGGACCGTTCTATGAGCAAAAGCTCTCAAATCGGCCCGTTTCATTCACCACCAGGTTGGCAACTGTATAGTAATAATATTCTTATATTTTGTACACAATACATATATTCAGGGAGCCCTTCTTCATTTTCTTTAGTTACGCCACTGTTCAGGACAATGTCATCTCGGACACTGATGAGTATGACATTTATGAGTACTAAATATGCGAAAGTACATAAATATAAAAATACAATGATATCAACATTATTTGTGTATCGTTCGCTATGTAAAGAAGAAAAAAATTACTGTCACTTAAGAATGTATTAAATACATACATTTCACCTTTTGGTTTTATTGAACACAATACACAAAAAAATTACTGAAACACAAGAATGTACCAAATTAAAAATGACCTATTTGTCAATAAGTCTAAATCCCTAAATGTGATTTGCCTAATACGTGATACTTTCACGAATGTTGTAACAAACAGTACTGCATTGAGCGGCCTTCGATATTTAACCGAAAGGAAGTTGTATCCGACAAGCTGAACTTTATAGTTCAACAGACCGAACGCCGATTGAATCCGTTTTCATTAAGTTTACACGGGGAAGGTAAAACACGTTCTCATTAATTTAGTATTCTCCGAATGAAATTGGCCGCAAACAACAGATCAGCGAGACACGTAAATTGTAACAATAACGAGGCAAACCAAAATGGTGAAGTTCAGCGACAATTGCGATCGCGTTCGTGACCTTCTATTCTTGCGACTATTTGTCACGAATGTATATTATTGCCGGGTGAACGTTGTCGGGCCGTGTACAATCGGAATGGAGAACTTGACGCGCTGTCCGGCCACGCAGAGATAAATATTATGACAAAACCGTACAGATTGGCGTATTTGGTATGAAAGCAATTCGAATCAATATTTACATATTTACATTCGATTGCGTTGAAAGTATTCTCCGATATTGAATATACACGACCGTCAGCGAAGCAGTTTTAATTTCAATTTCAATAATTTATTATTCATTACGTGAAAGGAACACTCCAAATGTTATGCCGAGCGAAGTTATGTTTTTAGCGCACAATTGTTACCACCAGGGATCAAACCCGGAACTTTACAATACCGGCAACAATTCCTAATTAAGCTATAGTTGAACATATACAATATCGTCAGAATCCATATACGTACATATTACCTTGTCGCGAAGCGACCATCTGTAAGACTGCATTACCAATTATGTTATAATAACACAGTTTAACATCTGATTTTTAATGCTAATACATTGGTGAGTCACGGTGGTAACTATATTTTTTCGATAGATATATGTTTTTGTGTATCTTTCAAAGATTTTTTTTGTATTTCATAACTTTATTTACGTAATCTAAATAAAAGACCCACAAAGCTTCTCACTAGACGCTCGGCTACTAATTCATTATTACAATTAATTTGCATTAAATTAATGCAAATTAAAACAATATTAAGTATATCATATTTAAGTAAACAAAAGCAAATAACTTCCAAAACAACAGGTAAAAGTTATAAATATACAATATTTAATTGCACTAAAACGAAACTCCTTTACAGGTACATATTTTCAATAAAAATTATAGCACAATGATAATTGTTTTTTAAAAAATTAATAAAATTTTAATTATCAAGAAACATATGTTCTTAAATCACAACTTCAAAATATTACAATAGTTCACCATAATTCACGACTGTGAGTTCATTATAAATTAATACATATACTACTCAAATACATATTTCATTGGCACTCTGCAAAAATGTGTTATAAATTAGTAAACATTCCTGTATCTCGGATACAAGGGAATATAAATGATTAATAATAATAGACTGTCAAATAATTACGATAAGCTTTAAAATATTGAATGAATTAGTTTAAAAAAATATACAATTTAATTATTAATTACTCACGCACACAAAAAATCATCACCACACCCAGCGAGCGATACCGTTCTTGTAGAAAGTCATGGATTGGAATGATACTACGATCAGAACGCTATTTCTAGTCGACTCGGGTGAAAATATTTTGTATAAGAATTACGCACATTCCCATGATTTATCAAATGTACGTCGTGTAGACAGACGGGCAGGCAGTGCGTGCGCCATGTCTCGCGGCAGAGGACAACATCCCGCAATTTACCAGAGATAATAATTTATTTTAATAATCGGACGCGGTAAACATGGGAAGCGAGAAGCTAATAGCGGCCACACACAACCTTTCACTGCGGATTACTTTAGACCGACATTTAATGTCGCCAAATAAAACATTGTTTATTTCAGGGACCAAAACTAATATATACCTACCAAAAATGCGTATTATGCTTTACTGGTTCTCCCCCCCACACTTCGTACACAGGTTATGTAGTCCAATCATCATCGCCGACGGCTCCTGAACGCACCCGGGTATAAAACTAGGTTCTCATCAGCAGCAAAAATACGCCCACTACCGACGCAAACAACATGCGCTGGCAGCCGTCCGGGAAGCCGGCTTCTATCGACACTCTAGCGGTTGCCTTCCCATCAAGACTTCCAGCAAACGTTCCTCGGTGTAAACTTATTATTGTATATTTTTCTAACAATAAACTCTTGTCAACTGTAAGTAGTTTCACGTTCTCTAACCTGATCTGGCCACATTTTGACATATACACGCGTACCCCCGCACAAATCTCATAATGTTTTACCCATAATGTCATTATATTTTGTTTTAATATCTTCAAACATCGTTTTTATTCTTTCAAGTTCAGATGGTGTTCTTTTGTTTTGCGTAAAATAAAAATAAACAATACAATGAAGAAAAACATTTCATGTATTTATTTATTTTATTCGTTGAATATTATTTAATAAAATGTTAGGTACGTACTTTTTCAATGCAGTTAATCCGAAATTTATCCGTTGAACCTCCGAAAAAACATGCACTATGTTAATGTTACAAATCAAAAAACCACACCAAAAAGTATTTTCTCTTTTTACGATGCTAGGTATAATGCCGTATCACGTTCGATGATATTCAACATAGTAACTAAACGCCACAATATTATTTACGAGTATGGAGTTAATCCATGTACATGATGTTTCCGCATTTAACATTTATTATACGAGCGGTTAACAGAAAAGACCTTGCAATGTATTTGAAACGGAGCAGAAAGAAAAGCTAATGTTCATAAAATATATGTATATACATTTGGACGATAAGAGTTTTCCAAAAAAATTATGTTTAGATAGACCAAAAAAAAATTATAAAAAAAAATTCATATTGTGTATATGGATGGAACTTAAAAATTGCGTAAAAAGTCTCGAGCAATCTATCATTCGATATTTTATTTTGTATAAAGAGCAGAATGATTAACTGATGCATTCCGACCTTTACCGACAAATCTTCGAGACGGGAAATTAAAGTCTTATCCGTGTAAACGCATCATTAGAGCACTAAAAAACAAAGCTAATGTTACATAAATCAATGTATTATATTTTATAATATATTTACATTTAATTAATTTATTATTTATGATGAGCTTTCGACTTTCTGTAAAGCTATAATATTGATAGGATGCAACATTTTATTTGCTATACGACTATAGTTATTAAATTGATATATGTTATTATGTAATGCGTGCCTATACTACACGCATCTCCCAATTCAAATTTTTATTAAAATATTTTCTCAAAACACAATAGTACTAATTAACTCACAATATTAACATACACAATGTGTATTCGTTGAAGAAATGAGTTATTAATCTTTTAGTTATAATTAGTCCATCCAATCCGATCGTGGCATTACTACCCAGGGTATGCCTTGGCTGCCACAAGCAGACCCCTCTGCTATTCTATGCTCTGAACCATGTTTCGCCAATCATAGATGCTGAGAACATCCAGCTTCCTCCGGATGCCGTCCAGCCAACGGAGTCGTGGTTTCCTAACGCTTCGTCACCCCTCTGGTTTATGGAATGTCGAGTGCGCTCATGACGAGGACTCTTCCATCCGAGCCAGGATTTCGCTAAATTTGAAGACGTTAGGCTCATCTAGAGCTCAAAAACTTCGAGGTTGTAGAGATGATAATATATATAATTAGTAAATTACGAAAAAATATTCAATAAGATTTAAAAAAAACTCATTTATAGGTAAATTTGTTTGCTTATAGGCTTTCTACCATTTTTAATCCATTGTCCATTTTAAAGGACATGAGTTTTGAAAATTATTTTCTAGGCATGTAGGTACTAGACGTATTTAGATTTTTTAAGGGAGTATCGAACTACGCTTGACAACACTGTATTTTTTTCGTTCTCTCATCGCATCAGACAAAGAAACATCATTTTGTTTTTATCTATTTTTCTCTATTACGCGTTTGCTATTTTGTATTTGTCTACAATATGTGTGGTTATTTATTATTATTATTATTATTATTTATGATTCATATCTAGAGAAACGCATAAACTGTTAGATGATATTTTAAAAAATGTGATAAAAACATTTCTATATTGTATTTTTTATGTCAATCAAACAATCTTTCAAATAGCCGTTGATCGTTGTAAATATAATTCAGAATTCATTATTACTAAAGGTTTTTATGCATTTACTTCAGTTATTTAATCACTTTTTTATTGATACTTACGATAATCGGTGCCCGGCGTTGCCCGAGATTCAGATTTAGTTATAATTAGAGATCGGTTTAATTTTTTGATACAGAAAATTTTCTAAAAATACCATGACACGACATAATCAAGAGATAAATATTCTTTACATCCAGAGGAATTAATTTTAATCTGAAAGGATTAAATACTACCCACACGAGAACATGACTCGTAAATATTTCACTTGGTGGGTACATTGCTAACCCACAATGATATGCGTGCACATTATTATGCGAGTCCACACCGATCAAGAGAGTAATCTGTGATATTAAATACAAGCTAGGAATTATTAAATAAACTAATTTAATAATAATTTACATAAACAAAACTGATTTCATTATTAATAATATTATAAAATCAATATTGCTCGAGAACTTTCAAATTACAGCAGAGAGAGAGAGAGAGTGATTAATATTCTGTCTAGTACGTCACCATAACCTGATTTGGAATATTCAATACAATTATTTTGATTTGACAGGGCAGTTTTCATAAATAACATTTAACATAAGTGAGTTAAGACTACGATTACTGGTAATAAAAGAGCCAGGCCCTAATAAAACCAGAACTTTATAAATTAGACACACTGTAGTACTAACACACGCAGAACTAATGCGAAGCCTTAATTTAAAATCCTTATAAAGCTGTACAATTAATCACGTTTTGATTTTTCATTCGCGTAACGTATTTGTTGGGTAACGAATTATTTCTACACTACGCGTGTACAAGTTCACCAGTACCATCAGTCGGTAGCCTGCTGACTACATAGTATTGTTGTCGCCGTTCATTACACATTGACAAGTACCTCATATACCATGTTTGCTTATTGTTAATTCACGTAGTAATTGATTAGACGGTTCATTGACACGATAAGACGAATTATGTCCGCCCACAATCAATCACAATATTGTCGTGCGTAAATGATTTTTTGATTTTATGCAAGAACAAGATCACTTCGGATCAGGTTGTGTTTATAAGACACGAGTGACATTTTACGGACAAGATACTCGCTTAGCAGGCTTTGTCCATATGGTCAGCCGATCGGTCCATCCGCTTAAAAAAATTCAGAATAAAAGAAGGACCAGCAAAACAATCCGTCGTCACCAGTCGGGAGTGAGGTTCTAGATTGAAAAATTAATCACTCAAATGGAAGGATCTCGTTTATGTGGCAGGTCACTCCCGCGTTAGACCAGTGACGGCAAACCGGACTCGGCGTGTCAAAAAATCGGAAAAAACCACACCCATAAAGACACAATTCTTTAAATATTATTTAAAAAAAAACATAAAAATTTAATTGAAAAAAATATGGAACACATTGTATTTGATTTGATATCAATTAACGACTTTTCTTCACAAAACCGAGATCAAAAAGGGAGAGAGTGACAAATTGCTGTCGAGTATCCGAGCGGTAGATAACTTAACAGTCTGCGGTGGGATACTGTGATCTTTGGTAACTCGGGTGAACGCTGGCATGCCGCGTGTCACAGGTTCGCCATCACCGTGCTAGACAGATTTGGTGAAGGCTTCCATAAATAGTTGACTAGAGAATTGCGTAAAAAATACGACGTATCAAGTTAAATGGTGCCAAATAATATCTTTTTCAGTATCACACAGTTCAAATAAGACGTTGTCAGTATCCAGTATCCGAGGCTATTCACAAAACAATGAAATACCACGACCCACGAACACTTTCAAAAACAATGAAGATAAATACTTATTTATTATGCACGAAATCAAGAAATATTTCTAATATTTAAGGGCGTGACCGCCAAGCTCGACAACTGACAGTGCTGAAGAGGTGTGGATTATTTATAATTTGTTTTAAGTTAACGAGACTTTTTTTACAAATTTAGGTAAAATATTCTGAAATGAATTGCCGAAAAGAGAAGAGACATCCGTATGCGGAAAATAAAAATTACGACAGACGTGTCCTTAGTCAATAACGCAAACAAATACCCAATCAAGAAATATGATAAATACGGAATATAAAATATACCGTCGGTGACACTACACACGTGCGTTGCCTTTCATAGCAATAGGTCTTGGCTAAATATACAGAGTACTGGTACTACAGACGTTTCTGGCGTAATATTAAAACGTACGTACTTTTATTTTAAATTGTGGACTGTGTTAGTTCTGAAATAATTGTTTATGTAAATATCAAAAGAAAAAAACTTTTTTATCGAATTACGAGTATTTAGCCCGCCAGAAAAACAATTACATATGTAAATAAAAAATAATATTATTTTACGTACCTACAATCTGTCTGGTACGGTAGACATATCCGCTTGATATGAATTAGCAATTTCTGTAAAAATGTACCAAATCACAAACGACAATATTTTTTTTTGTATTTATGTAGTACAAAAATAACTTAATATATGACACAAACTGCATACTGCATATTTCAGTAGTAGGTAAACGCAATAAATAAAGATTTTAACGGGAAAGACAATAAAAATGTACATCTGCTATAAAATATGCTACACAAGCGGAAGTCACATAAAAGCTCATTAAAATATACAATAATTCGGTGGACAGTGGACCCGTTTTATAAGAGTATACTTTTAATTACCGGTGTGTATATTATGTATATGAGTGCATCAATTAACCTAATATCCATTAGCTGAATCCGATACGCTGATAGTTTTTTCTTGTGATTCGACAGTACGTATTCTGTGCCGGCCGGAAAATCAATAGCTCACACATAAACCGATAAATTAAAATATAATGTGCAG
The DNA here is from genome assembly GCA_031772225.1 of Eubasilissa splendida. Lineage (NCBI taxonomy): Eukaryota > Metazoa > Arthropoda > Insecta > Trichoptera > Phryganeidae > Eubasilissa > Eubasilissa splendida. Next base: position 38,426,429 of record CM062848.1, on the reverse strand, counting down.
CACACAATGTGGAATATTGTAGAAATAATCGGAAACTTGACATTATATAACTTAGATGGAATGCGGACGTAATAGAATGGAGAAAGTTTCTGGAAACATTTCGAAATTCGGTAACTTAAATAAAATCTTGAAAATTTTGTTGATGTTATAATTTTTGCTGTATCATTAATGAGTACCTTCGAGACGAATGTTTTCAAAATGCGAAAAAATAAAACAAAATTCATTGTGTGATTTTCGTATTTTTTTTTGTTAAAGTCTCTTAAAACATATGTTCTTTACTTTGTTTGTATCTGAACAATGGATGTTTTAATGGAAGAGCAATGTTTAGATAAAGGAAATCCACCAGAATGACAAGCCCGAGGTGGATTTCACCCAAAAAAGGGTTCCTTGACTATTGAGCCCCCGATAGTTGATCCCCCGACAGTTGATCCCTCGGACAGTTGATCCCTCTGCCAATTGATCACTCAAAGCGTTTTCAAATATCTATTTATTCGTAAATACCAGCATCCGTGAATGTTATAAGTAGTGTGGGAACAAATTTATAAAAATATTGCTCTCGTACGAAATTACGTATAATTCCAGATAATTAAGAATGTTTTCATATTTACAATAAATCGTTTTTATGTTAAATATTATTATTTTTATGAATTGTGATAAACCATTTTTAATTTATTGTTTTAACATTTTAGTTCAGTTTTTAATTTTATTTGCATTTTAATATAATTAACTTAAAATAAACCGTAATTTATTTAAATTAAACGATTCAAAATATAATTTTATATTAATTCCATAAGGGATCAACTGTCGGAGGGATCAACTGTCGGCGGAACTACTGTCGGAGGATCAATAGTCGGTGCACCCAAAAAAGTGATGTTGGGTGCGTGGGGGGATTTTAAAGGTATTATTCATTTTAAAATCCAGCCAAATAACGAATCGATCACTTCGGACGTCGGCTGACAATAATTGGAGAGATATTTACATACTTCACAAATATTTCGATAATTTTTTATTTCTTAAATATATAGGTCTTAAAAAAACTCTCATTCTTCATATACATATATGTAGTATATCATAACGGCAATGATAATTTATTAACAAGATAGCAAAGTCTGTTAGATTTATTATGTGAAGATTATATTATTGATTAAAATTTTGTTACATCTAATAAACCGCTTAAAAAATGACACGTCTTAATGGCACGACCGACAATATACTCGTACAGCCTCTGTGCTCGATCTGAGGTTACACGGATTGACCTGAAAATCATCACCAGTCATTATTTTTATTATAACGTATAAATTACATTTGATTTAAATATCGTCTTCCACCCTTTTAATATTTAAGATTTACGTCCTCTTTCTTTTCGAACAACCGCGCCGTCCGTTCAGAAGTGATTCCTTTACTTGGTTAATATTCAGAGCTGTTAGAGATGCATAATGGCCGAGTTTAAATTCATGCAAAAATACAGTTTTCCTGAAATAATTATAGCAGATTGCTAATCGTCAAATAAAAATAAATGAACAAATTGTATATTTCATAGCAAAAACACGTTCTAAATATAATATTAAAATCGGTCATTATTTTCGGAACAACCTATTTAAAATTTCACAAAGAGAGAAATGAACCATACCGAATAAAATACCGTACAAAATACTAATGCGATTACAGTTTTGCCATATTTATTTTATTTGTTACTAATTAATTCAGCAGTGGTTACGTGTTATATCATCGGCGAGTTAACCGCTATTCGCTAATGCCCCTTGCGTAACTGGGAGTAACCTGAAAATCCAGTTTCGGTAGCTATAGGCCGACACTGACCCAGTAGTGGGAGCGGCCGGTCGCTCGCGCCCTTCCGCAAGCGCGAGCCTCGGTTTCCAAGTTCACGTCTGATTCAATCTTCCGCTCGGGTCGAAGAGTAAATTATATGCACCACCAGGGAAGCGGCCGGCGCCGAGCACCGCTACCATAACTGTTCGCGCTAAATGCAGCGGTGCAATGGAAGATGAACTGCTGGCCGGCTCTGGCGCGGGCACCTGCGTGGTCAGTGGCGCAGCGCATCGCAAATCGGGAACACAATATTACGCGGCACAAGGACGAACCCTACAGAATAATAATAATAATAGCAGAATTACAAGCAACGGTTAGGAAATCATATTATACGAAAGCACCAGTGATTATGTCAGTTATCAGTCAACGTTAAAATCGAATACCAATGACCCAGTCGTAATAACAATTTAGCTCATCACTAATCTATATAATTAACAGATTTATTATTTTTTAAATATCCATCAAATGCTGCCGATAAAATCTTGGAAGCGAGAACCCCAAGCGTGGTGTCGCACGACAGTCGCCTTTCGACTATGAATGGTGCCGGGGGTGTCACCGCCGGAACGGTTCATTACGTATCTAATTAAGAATTGGTAAAGTTTATATTGCACCTACTGTGGCAGAGCGCTTTTCTTTTTTGATAATAAATTATATTGTAAACAATGAAATTAGCAACAGCTTATTGGATTCGCGTGGCGCGGAGAGATTGAAATAAATTAAGGATTAGCATATATTATACAAGTATTATAATAATACTAATGTATATTATTATAATAATATTTACGAATATTTTTGTAATAATGAGATATAAATGGGTTCGAGACGGCCATAGCTGTAAAATGATTTTATAGATGAGAAATTGCCAAATGTGTCGTATAAAATAAATGTCATCTATGTAAATACGTGTTCATTAAATATTTCATAAAAAAAAAAACATTTGGAAGAAATATCTTTATTTTTTTGATGTAATAATTCTTTATTACGCTACAATAATAATAATAATACATGCATATTTTTACGGAGTTTTTTTATTTTGTCTTTTGTACACAGCAGTTGATGATTATTGACCGGTTGGAAAATACATTAATATTAATAGTTACGTCAAACATGCAGATACATTATCGGTATACATAATAAGGTGAATACATAATAAGATAGCGCTGCAGAATATTAAAATCGAAGAAGCAACAAACCACAAATATATAATAATATGGCTAGACTGTTCAGCCCAAATACTTCTACTGGTGCAAACATGCTGTCGACTACCACAAGGTAATTGTTATGGAATCAATCGGGGGTTTGCTTTGCCGGTACATTTTATTCTTATAATAAAAAGATCGTCTAATAGGGAGAGTGAAGGATCTTTATTACTTGCTACATCGTTGTGTTTTTATTTAGTGAACAATCAAACTAACTAACCTACTATCACGCCGTTTCCCCCTGCTGGGGACGCACAATTCTCGCCTCATCCACATTCATACATCTTCTCACACAAGCTCGTCAATTATTAGAGCTTCGAACAGGACCATTCTCTAGTATCTGGTTTATCTGGTCGTGCCAAATCTTCCGCGGACATCTTCTACTTCTGGTGCCATCAACACTTGCGTCATATATTTTACTTACCATTCTCGTCTCATTCATCCGTTCCATAAGACCAAACCATCTAAGTGATCCTTTTTTAATCTTACTCACTATACTAAGATCAACTTTACATTCTTTCCGCGTATACGCTTAAGCGATATCATTTTTATTGCATTTAGTCTACTTTCGTTCCTCTTTTGCTAGCTCCAGGCCTCACTTCCGTACATCAGTGTTGGTAGGTACCAGGACTCCGTCGTGTACCGCTAGCCTTGCCTCGGTCGACAAGTTCCCGTTAGATATAATTCCATTCTATGCGCTTGCCTTTCATTCTATATTTTTCAGCCTTTCCGTTTCTATCAATCATACTCATCTACTTGATCCAAACATTCATTACCTCCAAGTATTTAGCGCGGTGTCTCGCTTTCCTCCTTCTCGAATACCATCACTTTCCACTTGTTGACATTCATAATAAGGTCGCTTTCCTTGCATACATCGTACATTCTACTCACTAGACAGTAATTCTCGATCATTATTAGCTATTAGTACTGGAACAAACAAACAAATGGTATGTATATATAGGACCAGGGCGAACTACTTAATTAAGAAAACGATGTTTTATTTAAAATGAATTATTGTACAAAATATTCAGGCCTTAAAATAAAATATATATATTAAAAAAGAACCACGTTCAGTTTCGGTAAAGTATCTGATATTTGATATATCGTGATCCTGGAATGATTACGTATCATTTGTCGTTTTGGTCAATATTAAAATTTTTGTGTTACAATATTAAAAATAGTTTTCTCTTTTCTTCAAAACTGTGTTACAAACACATGTCCATTTTTACAGTAAAGGGTAGTACAGAGGAACATTTTCAAGTTTAATAATAAATAAATAAAAAAAACTACAATGTTATTCTCATATTTTACTTATATAAAATGGAATTTAACGATGCAAATTTTACGTTTAATAAGCAATATCGTCTAAATGCCGTCCATTTCTCTCAAGATACTCTTGCAATCGGACTCTTAAATTTCCGAACACGCGAGAGTAAAGTGTTGGTTCAATGGCAGCAACTTCACGGCGGATATTTTCTTGTAGGATCTGAATTGTTCGAGGATTGTTGCTGTGAACTCTTGACTTAAGGTATCCCTACAAAAAAAAGTCGCACGGCGTAAGGTCCGGAAACTGCCAGGGTGGTGGTGGTGCCCGGGGTATGTCTCCGTACTTGCTGAATAATTTATTGGGAAAAATTCCCCTCAGCTTCTCCATGGAAACAAGCCGTGTATGGGTTGGTCCCGTCTTGCTGAAATTGTGTTCTGTTGTTGAACTCGGGAAACAACCGCAGTTGCGGTACCAAAAACTCGTCGATCATTCGGCAATACATGTCAGCAGTGACTATCTCTCGCTGGTTAAAAAAATAAGGGTTAATTATCCCTCGGGCAGAAATTGCACACCACACTGTCGTTTTTGGACAATAGAAACGTTTTTGATGGCGTTCTCTTGGGTTGTCGGGGCACCAGTATCTCATGTTCTGTTTAAAACATAGCTATCGATATGAAAATGTGCTTCGTAAGTAAACAATATGTTTCCAAGCGTTAGTGTTGTTCCAAAAAGTTCCAGCATCGTAAAAATGATCCTGGAATCACGTAAATAATAGTCATTTTCGTTGAGAAACTGCACGATTTGCAGTTTATATGGGTGAAACTGCAGTTTCTTTTTCAAAATAACGTGCACTGTTGATTTTTTTTATTCCAGTACAGACTGCAATCTTCCTTATCAATTTACGCGGATTGGGCATAATTTTACGTTGAACTTGAGCCACATGTTCTGGCGTCACTGCTGACGTTGATGGTCCCCCAGAGGAGTTTGGTTAACCATTGCCCCTTCTTGTCTGAACTTTTGAATCCAACACCAGATAAGTTGCGTGCTCGGCCCATCACTTAATGGTCTAATATTAAAGTGAGTACAAAAAGCGCGACGCGCACGAACCAATGAATCACCGCACTTTAAATATTGCTCAACCGCAAATGCGCGGTGCGCTCCCGACCGGTGACTCATTGCGAATGGCAAATCCGCAAATCACGCGCATCGAACAATATCCCCTTCACTTACCTCACCCTGATGGTTTACGAGCAATTACAATTTAATCTTGAAATTTTTCCGTTGGACACTTTTTAGTTAGGAGATAATAAGAAAACGATATTATATTTTAGTAGCACTTGTATATTAGCACACTTTTAAAACAAATTGGTGATTTAAATATGAATAGAATTTATGAGATATTATACAACGCGCCAGAAATCAGAATACTTTATTATTCTAAATTACATGGCGACATTTTTGTAAAAATTTCACCTCACGGGCAATGAACTAAACTCCGCCGACGGAATCGGAAAAATTAACATTCAATACTTTGATGCCGAATATCTCAGTTTTACGTAAATATATATGTTTGATACGAAATGATGATGAAAATAAATCGGCTACTAAAGTGCAGTGACAACATTTTTTAAATAGGTATGACATATTCAGTGAGTAAATATGAATATATATATTAATAACGTCAAGCATTGGTATGTGCTAAATAGTACCAGGGCGGTATTTGATTTTGACCCCCTCCCCCCCTTTTCGTTATATTTAAAAAAATCTTAATATTTATAGTTCGAATGATTTTAGTCGGCAGTAAATTATTATTTTTTTCTTTTTTAAGGAGATACTCTTTTATTGTGATGTTGCAATTTTACTCAAAAGTGGTTGAGATTCCGTAAATATAAAGAAGATGGCTTTCAAATAATGCGACGACAGATGTATCAATTTGAAAGTGCAACATATAAGTTCGAAAATTTGTTGTCAACTTACCGTGTTGGTGTAGCATAATCGGTTCGAATCCCGGTAACGACAACAATATTTTTTCAATAAATTGATTTTATATGTATTATATATCTTTCTAATTAATACATTTAATTTGTATTAGCAATAAATTAGTTTTAGTGAAAGCATAGGTATGTCAAAAAAACTATTGAGCTATGTACATGCAAATTTAGGGATAACTGATTATTTAAGTTGAGTTCACATATTTCAACTGTCTGTAAGTGCATGTGGTCAATGGTTGAAAGAATGGGATCCAATTCTTAACAAACAAAACCTATAAATTTCCTCGTCATGACTTTCACGTTCTGTGAAATGCTCCGGTTCTATATATATATATATTTGCATTCTCCTAATATCCGGCCGCTGCACATCATCTGTCGGTCCGCTATTGTCGTTCCATGTCAAAAGTCAAAACTACAACACCACTGATGTCAAGTAACGTTACTACACTAGATAGAAGAAGGTTATGGAATGTTAAATTTGTGTTGTATTATAGACTGACAAATAGAAAGTGATGACGGCACAGGAAGCAAACAAAATGTTGTGTAAACTATTTATAAATAAATTTGTGGTTTTACGTTGTTAATCCGCACTTAGCGTAATGAAGAGCTAACGAGCTCACTGCGCCGTAAATGTGATAATATTTTGGGAGCTCATTCTCCCATGACCCGAGACTGCTCTCGCGAGAGCACTTTCTTGGTTACGCAAGCCCCTCGACGGATAGAACTGTGAACTTTGTTGCAGTGAAAGTGTAATATTTTTTGCCACCGAGAAGGAATTTTCATGTCCTATTCATTGTTTAAAGACGTATTGCTTCCGCCCGTGCATATTATTTGTAACACTTGTAATAATACTCTATCGACAGGGAAAAGTAAGAATTTATTTTATTATATATTATATTTTCGCCGAAGTTTACGAAGTTTAAGTTGACGTTATTACGAAAACAAGTTCATAACTGATTGTCAATTTAATACGGTATAATAAGTAATGGTGTTTCATTGATGTTACATATAACTCTTATAATACTCTTTACATCGCAATTTCAATATTATATTAAATTCTGTTAATACTTTACTCCATAAACCTCTCAAATATATGCTATATTCAGTGAACTATATTCAGGAGAAATATTAACATTCCTTTCTGGCACTGGTCGCAAGAATTACATAGATTTTGTCTCTAGGTGTAAGTGTGTTTTTACTTTTATACAAATTTTTAAGTTTTTGATCAACCTCTATTTTGAAACAAGATGTTGGATAAGGCTGGTTAACGAACTTAGTCGATATAAAAGTTTGATTGAAATCTGACAAGAATTACGGAAGCTATCGTGTTGATAAGAACTATTGTATCCTATATATTGTAGGTATTTGTATACACACGTACACAAACTTTTTAAAGGTCTCCTGGTCATGATCGAAATCGTGCATCGTAGTATTTTTTTTTGAAATTTACTTAATACGAAGTATCAAAATGCATTCCAAAAAATCAAGTTTGTCCATTTTTATACATTCTTAAATTTAACGTCAAAACCCGCCGACGAAACAGTGCCATTCTCACAGTAGTCATGGAAAATTGTCGAGGCCGAGATGAAAACGAATAGAAAAAGATAAAAAAACCTACATGTCAAATATAAGAAAAATAATAATATTTTATTAACGGAACGGGCGGCGGGCGATAAACCTATTGACTGAGCGCAAAGCTCGATCTCGGATGGCCGACCAATGAGAAAAGTGTGTTTTGCGTGAGAACCATTGTGAACCCTGCAGTTTCACTTCAATTCTATATCATTCTTGATTACTTCGATAGTGCCTTTAAATTGCTAAATTGTTCTTTGTTATTTTCAAGTAAATGATGATAAATTAAGAAAAACGTCATTTGCTCGTTGATGTTTACAATAATATGATTTTTTTATTATTAATAATACAATGTTTATCATAAAACTAATTTAATTTGGGACTAACCAACCTAGTAGAGAACACTAGTTTCATCACCCTCATCAGTCATCATCAATCCACCGCTGAATGAAGTTTTCAATGTCACTTCAACTTCCACTGCTTTGATCATTTTGTCATCTATCGAGACGTTAGGCGTTTTTTGTCTTGTGGATATCATTCAAGGATAATTTTTGTCCATCTTGAAATATGGCCCGTCTATCGCCATTTACGATTTTTAGCAGTGACAATGATATCCTTCACATTGATCTGCGTTCTAACCCACGTATGCCTTTTCCTGTCTCTTCTAGTAAACCGTAATCGACATAACTACGAACTGTTCTGGGAGTTCATTAGAACATGGGTGTTCGCGCTGGGAGCTACTGAGAGTGAATATTCTGCCTGTGGTTTCCTGTCGGTTGTGGCTGGTGTCTAGACTAAACCGTATTTGTGGTGCCTGGATTCCCTCGAGAAGAAATTTTAACTAACCGGGCCCTGCTACATTGCAATGCAACACGACCTGGTTTAGTGGAGAAGAAAAAAAATGTCAACCTGGCGGCGAATGAGTAAAACCAATATGGGGCTTTTGCTCATAAAATGGTCTTGGGTAAGCGGAGGGTCGTCATTCGCTGTTTCTTCTAGTGATGCCCAGCATGCATTCCATACTACGCTATGTCGTCTGAGTTAGTTTAGTAACCAGGGTACAGTTTTCACTCACCACATGTGAGAATTGGTAAAATACATTGTACAAAAGCTTCTCTCTTAAGACACAGTGACATGATACTTCTAAATATGATATTCAATCTTCCAAATATACTTCAGTTCAGTTTTATTCTCTATTTTATTTTTTCCTGGAGTCTTCCGTCTGGAGAGATGACTTGTCTAAGGTTACACCATCTAACGTAACGTTGAAATAGACGAGGAGACGTAATATTATTATGGATTTGACAGTGCGACCATAGAAATAAAGATGACAGCTATACGGATCCAAGACGTCCTGAAAACCATATAAATAAACGGGGAGACATAATATTATTATGAATAATCTTTGCAAATCTTAACTGAGAAAGAAATACACACACCGTATATATGGTGCTTTTAAACTTCTAAATATTTCCTTATGAAGAGATACAATGTCGTCCTCGAGGAAACAGTGTTGACATAAAGTACAGTAATGTAAGTGTGATTAACGATACAAGAAGGTTTGATTAGAAATGATGTGAAATAAATATGACATAATATGGTGCCGCGCTGCATGAGCGTTATATCGTTTTTAAATGGCATTTTTTAATCTTGTTATTGTCTTGTAATAGAGTGTTGATCATTTATTAATACGAGTGAATTATACTTTCAATGTAGGGAAGGTATATAGAGTATTTCTTATTATAAATACATTAATATTACCAGGAGCGCGCAATGCATACAAACAAAAAAGTGGTACATTACTAAAGATTCTGAGAAATAAAAATAAATTAAATAATCCTTATCTTATGAAAAGACCCTATAAAATTCTAGCAGTTATTACCCGGATTAACGTAATCTATGACTAGATTTTTGTCTAGCCGTGGATTATTTAGAAAAAAATACGAATCATTTGTGTACAACTTCATGGCAGTGCTGGCAGGCAATTTCTCAGTACGTATAAGAAATCATACTGAATTAAATATTTCTTAACACTGACTGACCCGTGTTAATTTAATTATTTTAAAATACATCTTCATAAATAATAAAAAAATCATTTACAACATCAAAACGAAGTAGTGAGCAGATATCTGAAACTGTTTGACATTTAGAATTTTGAAACAAGAGCAAAAAAATAAAGGAAACAAATAAAATCTTTAATTTTAGTTTCCGTGATCTGGAATACAAAATTAGTATTTATGGATGTAACACACACACACACAGTTATATCTGCGCCTATTATTAATCGTATCCGTAATAAATCTATAGAATACTTGACAGTTAGTGATTTATCGTCCACATGTTGTTTGCTACACACCTATAATATGTTATTTACTTATTAGTTTTCCGAACATTTTAATGGATTAAATTAAAGAAGTGAAACAATAAATTGCTTACCAAACGGCACGCGGATGAGTAAATTAGTACCAGACGACTTCGATCGTCGATCATGGTCATCGCTTATTGAATAAAAATAATGATATATTGCATCAAAGAAAACAGTTGAAGAATATTCTTAATTCAACCATGGACACAGCTATTTCGTCTGAAGTACGCCCAGAAGCGTGATGATGATGATTGATGATCGTATGTGACTAAAGAATAGTCGAGGCTCCATATCACTGGTTACGGATCAGCCAGCGATTTTATGCCGCTGGCGAAGCGTTGTCGGGTAATATCATATTAAAGCTAAATTACACTTTAAAATGATTATTAGTATCTTTTGCCCAAGGAAATACTGTCCACATATACAAATAAGCACGTTAATATATACAAAAACCTATCCCATTATACATTTTGTGTTGTTTTTGAAAAATTTATAGTATTTTATGTACAGTAGTTTCAAACGTTACTAAACGAATTTCTTAACTTCTTGCATATATCAGTGGTGATAAAATATATTATATAGCAAACACGTATGCATTGACAGGTTAATATTTGACAATGAAAAGATTATTAGCTTTGTGTACAGAAAATATTATACATTGTATCGTTTTAAATGCTACCAAAAGCAGTTTATTACCTTTACACGACAGATATGAGCATTTGTAAGAGTAAGTCGTTCGCGTGCCGATAGAGTCCAGGTTGAAGGCCTATGGTGGCAAAAAGTCATCTTCTATTTCAATATTCAGTTACGTTTTACTAAAAAAATAACATATGTATGTATCGTATATTTATAACTTATTCAATTTCGTAGTTTTAAATGTATTATGTTTTATTTTCAATGTTTCTTTTGAAAAAATGTATTTTATTGAAATAAATAATTTGTTTTGTCTTCAATTAACGTTTATTGCTTGGTTATGTTTAATATTTAATTGTAAGGATATAAGAGATGTTTACCAATTTAAAGTAATATATGTGGAAATGTGAATAAATTATGTACAGTAATTAAAATAAAGCTGATATGTAATCTATCACCTAATATGAACACCATCAAATTAAACGGTCAAGTATAAATACATACTTACAATCTTTAAAACCATACATCATATATTATGGTTAACCGTTTATTCCTATTAACCGCCACCTGCCTCTTAATCAAACGTTTAGATATAAAAGAAAGAAAAGAGTGCCTTTTAAGAAACGCTAAGAATATAATCTGTGGCTGTAGCTACCGTGATAAATGAAATAAACCTTAAGAATATAAAGACGCTGAGACGGGCTGGGGACCACCAATGTTTCCTCTAATTGTTTTATTTGCTGCGCGAAATAAAACATTTCTGCGTAGTGATTATTTTATTAGGTACAAAACCCCTGAAATATGTAAGTATATGGCACACGGTGATGTCCAAGTTATGCATCAAGTTAGTCCCTACTAAAAATTCTTGGAAAAATTTCGTTTATTTTTTGTGAAGATCGAAGATAAGATATTAAATTAATAAATGAGAAACTTACTGAGATAGCACGGTCAAATTAAAAGAAGGGAAGGCAACCGCCTACTCAGCAAAAACAGTTAGTAGTACCAATGCTAATGACACGAAGTCAATGATACTAAAAGATCTGAAAACCCTACACTTGACACATGTAAACGAGGAGCGCTGACCCCAAATGATGGGATAAAGTTAGGAGAAAAAACCGTGTATAGTCGGTGTAGAGGTACGAAATTTGCCTGATGATCGAGTGGTCGATGATTCGAGCTCGGCTCGAGAGACCTATTTACGTAGCACAGAGCATAGCTATATTTAAAAATAGTAAGAATATTGATGTGCAATGAATTTCGGGTACGCAACTCTTTTTTTTAATGTCCTCAAATTATATTATTCATCTATTTATAGCTCATATACTATATGCCACCAGCTCCAACCTGATTAATTTACTACTGTATTGTACTGAAAAAATTGTACTGTACTTGAAAGAATACGGTATACAATCTGAATAGTATGGCGGTAGCACTACTTTATTGTGTTATTTAGTTAATAATTGATTAAATATATTAATTAGAAAGATATACATATAAAATCAATTTCATCGAAAAATATTGTTGTTGCGTCACCGGGATTCGAACCTGGATCTCTTTCCTAACCGATCCATTGAGATCCAGGTATTTTTTTTCGATGAAATTCATATTTAAAATATCACAGACCGTCTGTTCTGAATAATTACAACTTCACAATAAGAATGTGTTCTAATAATAATTGATTATGTGTGATATGATTATTATAAGGTATGTAATATAATATGTAATACAATCCACCAACAGTGCCGCAGCTAGGCAGGTGCGATAGGTGCACAGGCATAAGGCCCGGTACAAAGGCGCCCAAAAATCTTATATATTTTATTAATATTCTTTTTATTTCTTTATTTACTACTTGACATTTGAAAATATGTATCTGCATAAAAGTTATTTGCTTTTGTTCACCTAAATATTGTGTATGTGATACTTAATATTCTGTGTGGAAAAAGTCTGAAGCAGGATGGAAGAGTCCGGGAACTGGAGAAGATGGCTAAGGATAGGAATCGGTGGAGAGAGAATACTCAATTAATATTGTTTTAGTTTTTATTAATTTAACGAATGTTAATTGCAATCACCGACAAGTGTCTAGTAAGATGTTTTGTGGGTCTAGTTTTTCAGTTTATGAAAAAAACAAATAAATAATTATATTCATAAATTTTTAAAATATTTAAATATATTATATAATATTATTATTTATACCTACAACATTAAAGAGGACCAAAAACAAGACCTTGCACGGAGAACGAGTTACGACTCTATCAATAATAATTATACAAAATAAATGTAATATAAATTGATTTAATTTACATTTTCACCGAGGTCAAATCAGCTTTAGGCAAATATGTAGAACGTTTCCAATTACCTACAAATACATATCACACGTGTACTATGTAAACATGTATTATGTGAAACTCTCCGGGCACCGGAACGAAGCGAATTTTCAGACTTCAACAAAAATCGCATCATGTGACAATGGCTTCAAAAAATAGGACACACCCATTATATCCGCCGAAAATGCAAAAACTAGGGCAGCCGTTTTCACACGACTTTCAGACACGCTTATTAATTTTAATAAGGTACCGATCGATCGACTGATTACCACGTGACATGTGTATTTAAAATAAATGATTGAAATAATAAATGAAAGTTTTGTATCAACATACATAGAGATATGATAAAAATATGGCGCGATTTTATGGTACATGCTCGGTCGACTGAAAGGTAGTGATAGAAGATACGAGTATATTAACATACAATATATGTGAAAAGTATCCCAGTTCATTTGTCACAAAAACTGCGTTAGATATATCGCGTTACAAAATATCTCACTATTTTTATATACCTATAACTCTCACTTTTACTGGAATTAATTAATACTTTTTTTTTTAAATAGAGGTACACGGAATACATCAATATTCTTACTATTTTCAAACTAAGCTAAACGCTTGTACTATGAAAATAAGACTAACTTGCTGGTCTCCTGGAATGAGGCGCGAACCCCCGACCACTAGATCACTAGGTGAGCGTTTTAACCACTAGACCGACAAGCTACTCAAGTCGTAAATATGATTTAGTATTCTTCACGCGTGTGTAAAATCAGTGAGCAGTTTAAATGACAGTTCATATATTTAAAGTTGACAATACAAAAACGTGAAAAATAAATTGCAAGAAAGAATTTAAATTCAAAAAGTATTTCGAGAAGTTTCTTATCGTTTATTTGTTTCTAATGTATGAAATGAAAAATAAAATTCTTGAATCTATTTGCATAAAATAAATTATTCTTCAGCCCGAGTTCATAGAATTTTGGGTAAAGGCTTGTTGACGTTTCTGATTCCATTCTAGTACTTTTTTATTATTGTATATTGTAAAGGTGCCCAGCCCATTGTCACTTCAGCTTTGTTAATCCGCAAACTACATATTCTACTTTGGTCGTACTGCGAATGTCTTCATTTCAAATCTGTCTCGCGAGGACACTCGAGCATTGTCTGTTCAATAGCTCGCTGACTTACCTACCTCAAGCTTGGGGACAAGGCGTGTTGTAAATGTCCAAGTAGGTCAGGACAGAGTGAACGAACTGGATGCAGACTTTTCTTTTGGGACATTATGGAATTTTAGCTTTGAGTACATGTTGCCAATACTATTTATACATGTATATTCGTATTTGTAAAACTTTGCCGTCCCAGCTGTTCAGTTTGGTCAAAATATACGTTGCTTTCGACAAACATACTTTGCGATTATTCAATAATCATAAAATAATTTTATTTCATAATTGGTCGTCTAATGGTCCTAATAGATAGTCACACAAATACACATTTAATTGCAATATGAAAACACAATTTTTAATGTCATTAAAAATATTAAGACGGTAAAAACAGTTACAGATTACATATTTTTTTCTGGTAAGAGAAGTTAGACACAGATTAAAAAAAAAAGTTAAAATTTCAAACTGATGAGAATGAACGAGATATTAAATCTACCACCGCACACAGGTATAATGTTTTCTAAGAAGGTCACTAAACTACTACATAAGTGCGCAAACTTTGAGTAAACTTGCAGCAGAATCAGATTTTACTGTTACATTAACAAGTTTTCACGTTTAAATTCCAAAGTGCAAGTTTGCAGTTGGTTTAATAGCGAGGCAATTTACCAATGTGTGAGTGTGGTAACCAACACTTTGATTATAGCCTGTAAGCGGACATAAACTTCGACCTCGGCTTGCAACTGATGCGATTCTAATACGTAAGTTGGTCGAATAAAATAATTATTATCACAGTTATAGCAGGCGCTTTGGAACATAAAAAAAGATTACACATAAATTGCAATTTCTAACAGTTAACAAAATAAAAAAAACTTAATTTAATATGGCAACGTTTCACACCATCAAATGTAGTAAGCTTTTGGACCTCGCATACACATGGCAGTAAAAAAAATAATAATTTAATAATGACGCTATTAGAAAGAAGCTTGAAAGTTATAAAAACATTTATTTTGGGTTAATCTGCCGCAGGTCGGTTTTTGGCGTGGCCAGCGTTTCTGATCACATTTCAGTGTCCATCATCGAGGATTATCATGATGTCGATCATGATTGTAAACCAAATAACGGCAGAGTAACCTAGAATAAATTCTATGATCATTTGACAGCTGAGAAAACCTAGGGGTGTATTTAAGCGTAAAAGTATTTAATAAGATTGACTCCTAGTTCTAATATGAAGCTATGTGGACCCCACGTGTGCATATCTTTAAAATAATTAAAAATTCATCTTTGAACTATCAAAAATTGACATTAAGAATTTAATTTTGAAATTGTAAAGTTTAGCGTTTGATATTTAGATTTTTTAAATGAGCAAAAAAAAATCAAGAAGACAAAATCTTTTATTTAATATTTATTATACAGTCAGTCTGTATGGATGCACAATTTTATACATAGTAGTATATTACGTATAAATGTTCAGCGCCTGCTATTATTCGAACTTGCAATCGGTAGAACACTTGCGTTAGTGATTTGTTTTCCACAAGTACTTCGTTAAATATAATTAATTAGTCATAATTTGCGGTACTATGGATTAATTATATTTGCATTGAAAACACGAAACAAATATATATATATAGGAGCACTGGGTGGACAAAAAAAGGAGACAAAATAAGTGGAAATGCAACTTAATAGTTATTAATTTCCTTGTCATACTTTTTCCCCATTTGTAAAAATTTTAAGATAAGCAAATTTCATATAGAATAACATAATATATTATACAGAACAGGTTAAAAGACGTGCGTGATATTCTATTACAGTTGCTATTTACATTTCCGTTTAGATGCTCTTGATAATTCTCGTATATTCGCTTAATTCACCCTCGCCAGAGAGCGTATCTGTGCAGTAATTTCATTTATACCCTACGTCTCAATCTCGGGCCTGCATTGAACAACACCTCTTATCTTACGAGTGATGAGGTCCCAACGGCAATCATCACATTAAAGTACCATTCGCATTGTTTATCACGCTCTCTCGATGTTTCTCGTCCAAACAAACTAGACTGAGATCCGCCCACTTGCACTCTGCACTCGTAGCGCGCATGATTAAAAGCGATGACTGTGTCGTTGAATAATAATAAAAGTGTATGTCCAGAAGAAACTAGGTGGGATACGGGAAAGGTGTACAAGTCATGACGAACCTTGACCATACCGTATTACTTTAAGAGTGTACCTCAAAATGGCCCAGCGTAGGACTACCAGTTATTGCTAAACGCAGATATGTTATACCGTGTATAAATTATGTATAATACGTGTTTATTTGGTTGATTCACAAATAAATGACGTTATAAGATGTTTATTATTTCTTCCGAAAAACCGTTTCTCTTCATGGCATCTACTTACTTAACTTCAGCAGGTAGTCGTGTGTTTGCCAGTTACAAGGCAGTTTTTATTTTGTAAGCATCGTTGTGTAAAAATATTTAATTCAAACCCCAAAATAGACGATTTATAAGTTCATCTTCATCACGTAATGTTTGGGAAATCAAACACGCCACGTACCGGTGACTTTTGTGGTCAGTTTTACCACACCTTCCTTATTCTCCGGACCTTTCTCTAACGTATTTTTACCTGCTCGGGTCACTGTAAAACTTTCCGAAATATTGCAGAGGTTACTTAACACCCTTTTCTTATCAAAACTTTCATAATTCTCAGAGGAAGGAATCAATCTACGTAAATAGAAACAAGTAGGTCTTAATAATAATGGTAAACACACATCTGACTAAATTGTTCATAACATTTTTTAAATTTCAATAGTAGAACGGCACTTATTTATGAATCAACCAAATATATCTTAATAGCAATCTAAAAATATGTTTATTTATATGGATATTAGAAAAATAAAAATGTCAAAACGATGTACGTGCACGGCGACTCCTGTACGGGATTAAGAAAGTTTAAAACATTTATATTTATGGGGTATTCACCTTGTCGCTGCACACACACACGTAGTCGGGGTTACAGTAGGCGCAGTCGCACTCTTCGTAGTCGTTCCAGAATATCTCCCCATTGCAGCCCATGGGCGGGCAGTGCGGGGTGTGCGGGGAGTGCGGTGCGCGGGGGGCCTTCCTGCCCCCCACCTCCACCCACACCGGGCGGTTCATCCACACGCGCGGACACTTTGCGCCCGGGAAGTGTACTGTAACCGGGGCTCTACACCGGCACCCGAAGATCGATCTACTATTCTCCGCGATGAAGCCTCATGCTGCACGCTGTCTCCGTACAACCCAACCCGTGTGGCGCCAAATTGACAATTCTAGTACGAAACACTCGAAATTGTTTGGAGTAATGGTTGTGACAGATTAACAGATATCTAAAGTAGAAACATTCAAATCAAATTTGTGTTGCTAGGCGCGAACCGAGATAGTATTTCAGGCACAGTTTCTATCATTAGTCAGTATACTAATTGTTCCACCGAAAAATTACATTAAACTCTTTAATCTGATACCGACACAAATAACGCGGCAGCACTGAAAATGCTGAAAGATTTCATTTGAACTAAGAAATCAAGTTTTTAAGGAGCGCTTCACTAAAATTTGCATCTTAACCATTGATAACTTCGAGGATGTCTACAAAAGGAAAACGTAGATAGATCATTTAAGTTCTCAGCTTTTTTCCGTTATAGGTAAATATCTCATATTTCCAGCGTTGAATTATACTTCAGAGAGAGAGTCTGAATAATGTCCACAGCACAATGTTTTTGTTAGGTGAAGTCTATTTATCAATAAAAAAACCAATCGTCTGTTGCTTGTTAGATCTAAAAAAATTCACGCATGTTTATATTAATAAAATATTGTCCATTTTTAGCTCGGGAAACAACTGAAGGCAAATCCTACGTCACTTTCTGTAATATCTATATTGTGTAATATCTGTTGTAGAAAACGGACACAAATCCAAATAGTGTTATGGTTTTCTCTTTAATTGCTTTCACAAGCGGATGTCTATTGTTTTAAAACACAGTCCTTTGTTTGGTTTGAACGCTCCGGTCAAAGTTAATAGTGATCGCGGTTCATTTGCATAAATTTACTAACGGCACGAGAGGTCGCGATGGTCACGACCAATTATGAACGAGTTAAAAAAGCACAAAGGAAAAATTTCTCCCAAATTGTTTCACGTTCGTCCTTAAATGCACTTATGTTTATTAGAAATCACCGTCGATTAACCTCTGGGACGGCGCAAGTTGACATGCAAGATCAAATCAATTGACTTGTGACAAAATGCTTTCCGATTAATAGGGATCGCGTGTTATACTGAACTGTTATCGATTCACCGGTGGAACATTTCAGATGCGGCGACAAAATGCTGCGAATTCGTCGATGTCGCGAAGAAAGACATTTTCTTTGACAGCGCGGGAATCGCGAGGCAGGAAAGTTCGCCGTCTCGTCCGATTGGTCCGCCGGCGGCCGCGGGGCGAGAGAAACTGATGGAGCGGCAAGGCGACCCCGGGCCCCCGCGCGGGAGGGAGGGAGACGGAGGGGCCCGCTGCGATTTTTCAGATTTTCCACAGCAGCGGAGAGTTCAGCGGCGGCACCACCGCACTGATAATAGGGAGAGAGCCGGCCGTGACATGTAATTAGCAACACCCCACTACTTATAAGCTTTGTGATGTACACATTATCGGGATTACGCTGAATTTATCATGTCGTTTGTCGCCAAGGAAGCAACGTGTCGGGGGTGAAAGATAAGTGGTGTAACCGACATTTTAAACATTTATTATCGCAAAATATATATCAGTATTTGCCTTCTCCAACAACATTTAAATCAATTTTTTTTTATTTTAAAATTTTCGATTCAAAAATTTACTATCGGGTGTGCTAAGTTTTTTCAAAAAGTAAAAAATGTCATATTTAAATTTACAGTAAATTTAAAAAAATAAAAATCATGATAAGATAAATAAAATAAAATTATTATCGTTCATTTTGTATAATAACAAATTAATAATCTCTTTATTTCCTTTATTTTACTGTTTCGCCTTCTCAAGGTCGATAACGCCAAAAGTATTATTATTATTATTTATTATTAAGTATTATTATTTCAATTAAATTTTTTTTATTTTTAAAACATTAGAATAATGTGACATATATGTTTTTGGAAATGATGTTTTCCGAAACCGGGTGATGTTTTAAATTACTCATTAACTGGTTTTAATAAACAAGATTCAATAAAAAATGAACATAATAAACCACAAAGTACAGTTTTAAAATATAATCATTTTTGATTTATTTATCATATAAAAAAATACTTTATTTTATTAGATATGAGGAAGAGTATAAGGAAATTTGAAATAACATAACAGCGTCATCATTTCACTTGATGTCAATTCACATTAAAAAATAATTTGTTAAAAAATTTAAAAATATATAAAAAATATCAATTACCCGAATTTAAAATCAAACAAAATCTCTAAAACAATATGACATTCATGTTGACAATATTGCGAAATTTTAATTAAATTATTATTATTAATGTCGCCCATGCCTACCGCGGCTGCGATAGACGCCACGGCATGAGCTCGCCGAGATCTGCTCCATATCAGCATATACAAATATATTATAATGGAACGGCTTCAGATTAAGAGTTGATGAGAAAAAGTGGTCGCGGAACTATGCATTACACTGCGGAATGAAAACCGAAAGTTTCAAGGTCCGCGGACGGCATTCCAAGCTACATAATTAATCTATCATACTTCACATTCATTGTTCAATTCAGATTACCTGCAGACCGTGCTTCGTTTTATCTGCAGTCAAGTACGCACATAAAACACAGCTAATTTTCAAATTATCATATTCAAATGAAGTGCATAAGCGAGTCAACTTTATAATAAGCGAGGTTAGAGATAGTAGTTCCACCGCACTTGCTGTAATTATTTATTATTTAGGAATTTCAAACCTCAGGACGTTTTGCATTAACCTTTAAAGATTTTCAAGTTACTAGTGTAGGTAGTGATTAATTGAGTGCACACTTGAAAACACGAACAACAATCCAGTCGTCTAACACTGCCGACTGAGTGACAGTTGATTGTACAAAATCGTAGCTGTTTTTGAGCAACTAGAACGTCACCAAGTGACCTTGCACAAGCTCCTTTATGAGGTGAAAATAGTATAACTTGAGTGGGTCTGCTATTTTCTATCTAAAATCAAACATTTTAAAATTGGCTTCAAGGTTGTTTTTGTATTTATTAAATAAAATTTCATAACATGTATCAACCGTGCAATTATATACAGAGTGTAACAGACCTAGTCCACAATATTTTATGGGTGGATACTTGACTAAATTACAAGTTGAAAATGATCAAGCTGCATGCGTCTAATCTCAACCGTGTCAGTGATATAATCATTTCAAATCAATCGTAATTATGCGATTATTTCGATCCATTGAAATATTTTGAATTGAATTGAATTAAAAAAACTAAAGGTCATCGAATTTCGAGCGGCCAGACTATATTTTGTTAGATGAGATATAGATTAATAATAGATACATTTCGCAAATATTCAATTCGAAGTACGCAGACTTAAAACTTAACATGATTTTGTAAAAATTTAATATAATATTTTCCATAACGGTGGAGAATTTGCACATTGTCTTGAACATAAAACCCATAAAATATTATGGACTAGGTCGGTTACATCCTGTATGTACCATATAGTTCTATTAAAATATGTAAAGTGAATAATACGATACTGGAGGATGGTCCAGGTAGAAGCCTTAATAATCGTCGAGGTTGTATATGAGAAGATGTATGAATGTGGATGAGGCGAGAATTGTGTGTCAGGACAGAAGAGTATGGCGCTCTATGCTTTCTGCTTACCCCCCACGAGGAAACAGCGTGAATAAAATAATAGTTATTTGACTCGGATGAATGCAGTTAGTACATTGGAATGAGCTTTCGTAACTATATAATATATTTTGAGAAATAAAGCGAAATTAAATATTCATCTGACAGAATATTACGACATATTCAAATCTGTATGACAAGGTTCCATGACAAGATATTTTAGTTTATTTGACTTATTTTACAGAAATTTTACTATAATTTAGTTAAGCACAGTTTATTTCAAAGTACTGAATGTACGCCGCCACTGTTTGTAAGGGGAATACTCGTAAGTAATGAAAATCAATCTAAATTTTCTTGTTACGAAAATGTATGTATAGACTTATTTAATAATAAGAAGTGAAATATTGATAAGTTTTAAATACGTTAGCATTTCAAATTTTAAGTCATTCTAAAACTAGTTGTGAGAGCAATGGACGTCAGTCTGTGGCGCCAGGTGCGATGATCGAGTCCTCGACCTTCGTAGGCAAGAGTGCACGGCTAACCAAATAATTATTGGTATTATCAAATTTGTCGTGACCAATCGTGAACGATTCGTGGGTACAATTAGTTACAGCATTCATAGAATTACATTTTATAGACAGGTTATTTTAGGAGCTTTGGATCCAGAACTAAACTAAATCAGGCTTTTGAAAAATAAAAATTATTGCATTCATATAATATATTTTTCATTTAAAAAAAGTTTATAATTATTGTGATTGCTACTAAACTAAATCAGGTATTTTGAAAAAATAATGCATTTATATATATTTCATTTTAAAATTTTCATAATCCACCCATAATACACTCTATACAATCAAAAAATATGTACATAACTATAATTTCTGCGAAATACACAATTTATTTGATATATTATGTATTATATAGTTGGTTTACGCGCAAATAATTGAAAGCTCTCATGTTAATGAACCATCTTAATAAGAATTAGAGGTGATAAATGAAGCTGCGCATGTGCTTTTTGTAATTATTGTAAAATCTACCCCAAACATTTATCAAATAAACGCAAATCTCGCTTCGCGCTGTTCTGAATCACGTATTTTCTTATTATTTTACACTACTAAATACACTTGAAGAATTTCCCAAGAATAAAATAAATAATATTAAAAAAAATTATAAACGGAAATTTACTTACACATGTATACTTTAACAAGAACGTGTTTCTGAAAGAGCGTACTTAAATAACATCGTTATTAGCAGCATAACCTAAGTCCATTCTTGTTACATGCCATTGGTAGCCACCATACAAATACAAAAAAATATTCAATATATAATAAAGTTTAAATGTCAAAAATAAAGTGAAAATTGGTGATCTAAGGGAGGGTGAAGGGATCAGATCTCGCGGAAGATCAACCAGCACGATGGACCCACCTGGTTAAAACTTCCGATGCGCAAGAAATGTCGAAATAGGTGGCGACAGATTATCCACGCCATCATCTGGAGGTACATGATCAAGACTGTTCTCATCGAAACTAGACGAAGATGATAAAGAAGATTATAACATCCCGATTTCTTTCTGAGTGTCACGCTTAGCGAAATTTGATACATTACATCTGAATGACGTGATAATTTCCTTTGAAGTATGCGAATTAAGTGGACGTGTGATATTTTTGTTCTGAAAGAACATTTTTCAAATAGTAAAGAGTACAAGTTAATTTCTTCAATATTTGCAAAATTACTTTGTGGCCTCATTTTATACAAATAATTATACATTATAATATAATTATACATAATTATCTCTATTGTCAGAATTGTGAAAAGTACGACTGTCGCATCCGTCCTGAGACGAGTTTTAAACACTATTTATTTAAATAGGTTTTGTTTATATATAAAATAATGTATTAATTTCATCATTCGTTATTACACTGTCCTACTGAATAGTAGTTTTTGAGTAACGCACGTGCCGTGGAAACAATAAATCTTGAAAATATATATAACTGTATTCTAAAAGCTTTTAATTTATTTCTTCTGCTAACGTGACCGCGGGCATGACGAAAACTGTCACAGGTTATCTAAAATAAGTGAATAATATACGCATACATACCTCGGTGAGTAGAATTATCACATCTTGCCTATAAGGTAATGTTCGCATTTGTTACAAGATTTCAATTAGTAAGATAGGCGTTCTATTCATGTGTTCATGACGACTTGCGAATTAGCAGCACCAGCATTGTGTGAGGAATTCCAGCCATAATGAATTACACTAAGGCTAACCCGTATTTCTAGTCTCAAAAAACTCAAAGCGGTCTGGTTATTTATTGATTTTGAAAAATAAAAGCAGAATTTAATAATAAGTCTCGGATTAGCCGCAAAAAACCGAGAATCGCGAACGGTTCTTAAAGATTTAAAACAATAATTATACATCTATCGTCAGAGCATGAATTTGGTTATAATATTAGAATTCTTCCTACAAATATATATGGTCGGTTCACACTTCAAGTGAAAATCAACTTTAATGTTGTTTTTATCAGGGCTTCGAACCGGAACCGAACCGAAAACCGAAAAAAAGAGTTATTTCTGTTACGTTACATTCTGGTCAGTGCAAGATCAGTTTTATGAATTAAATCATCAAATAGAGAATGATGCAGCAACAGCTGCGACGATCACTCACAAAAAAAGTGCACTACTAAAGATTCAGCAAATTAAAACGTGTACCTACTAAAAACTTAAGGCGGTCACTGTTGCCCTTCTTGCTGCAGCAAGGCTTAAATATTTTACAATAAAAATATTTAATTAAAATGAGATACCAAGTTCTTTTTTACTTTTTTCATCCTGTATTTTATTATTACCACGCCCGGGGCCTCTTATAGTGAGACCCGATTAGGCCTAATCGGGCCTATCGACTTAAACCCAGCCCTGCATAGAACGTTGGAACAAACAGGTCTAAACGTTTAAACTATACGGACGAACGAATCGAAGATTACGATAAAAAATAATTTTTCTGTATGTAGGTATGTATAAATTAAAATGATCATTTGGAATATAATTCTCATATGTTTAAGTTTCAAAGATAAATTTCGGGAATATATTTTAGCACTTTGTATAACCTTTGCCATCTACTTGATTATACCGGTTGTCGCCGATTGCTGTTCCTCGGCCATGTGGGCAACTGTAGCGTCCGTAACAGTATGTTGTCCTGAATCCCTTCAAATTTAATAAAGAATGCAAGATACCGGTACAAGAAGATAACCGACCTGACAATGGCCAAGTACAACAAGGTACAAGGCCACAAACAATATTTATTATCCAAATATTGTTTTGTTCGGTAACAAGAAAGACTTGAATAGGTGGATGTTTTCCCGGATTCCTATATTACTAAATTTTCAAACTTTCCCCTCAAAATATTAATTAGTTTAGTGGTCAAATTCTGTGTAAATGCAGTGTGAGAGTTAAAGATTAAATGGAACACATATATGGAACCGAACAAATGAGTAATGAAAGGATGGTAGACGGATTTAATGTGCACGGATGTTAATTTAACATGAAAGCAATAGGCTGTCGCGGATTACTTGCTGCTAAGCCCTCCGAGAAGCTATTGTAACCGCTTCGCAGCCGAGAGTGGACGGTATCAGGTTTTCCGTAGAAGCTATAATTCAATGCGGAAATCTTTTATTATATTGCTTTAACAATGCACCATGTAGTGTACGTTGTATTTATTTTCAGTAAGAAAAAACAAATTATTACTAAAATGATACATGCTGTATACATATGTACACCTAGATTTATTTTAAATTGATGTGAACTTAAATAAATGAAATAATGTATGGACCGGAAAGATAATTAACTTAAAATCTTAAGTAAATGCGATATTTTGTGTAAAACCGTTTTAAATAGTAAATATTACACATCAGTGATATCTATTGCAGAACGCGGAAAGATTGTAAATGAATATTAATATTCATTATTATTTTTGCAAAATTGTATTATACCTTCTAGCGGATTTTTTAAAAAGAAAAACGACAAACAATAACAATGGATACAGATGCAATACTGACCAAGGGCAATATTATTGTACGTATATTTTTTATGTAGTTGTAAAAAATTTCTTACATCTAGTATACAGCACTTTATATGAAACATATGAAAAAAATTAATTACATCGTATATCACTTAGCATTAAATAATTATAAATACACAAGAAAATAAACACATGAAATGATCAGCAGATAAACTTAGATACTACATGTTCTGCGGCTAATTTAGGAAAAGTAGCGAGACTAGTTGCTTCCTTCACATTTGATGGTAGTTTATTGAACAATTTGAAACCTTTATAGTATCAACTCATTTGTGTTTCTGCCAGATTTGTTTGTGCAAGTCTAAAATCCCACCTACTTCTCGTAGGACAAGCGTGGACCTCAAAATTATATTTCATACTTTTATTCAAGTATGAAGGCGATAGATTTTTAATTTTGTATATCAATATTGTATAATTTTTTGCTTTATGCACGGATTAATATGAATCCACATAAAACCGGATTTGTCTGATATGTTCTACAGGACCCAGAAAAGTTTAATCCTGTATATCTTAAGCACGATGGTAAAACAACATGGCAGGTTGGCGTGTAGGTACATTGATGTCGTTAAATTATTACTAATCAGGTAGAAATTAGGCTTAAACTTTGTCCGTATTAGGCGCGCAGCAGAATCAGCATCGCCGCTTGAAGGATTTTGATTAGAGAATTTCTCTCGCTCTTAGCAGCGCACAGGCGGCGGCGGAATATTGATCAGCTGCCCACGGCTGGCTGGGCCGTAGCGTCCGAGGCGTCACGGTCCCCACTCGAGTTCACCTGGTTCATGTGCTGGCTTCGGAGGCTTCGGAGGCGGTGACGCAAAACTGACAATACCATTTACGGAAACACCCACGGCGCGGAAAATATTTTGGCATTTGGATCAGTGAGAACGACTGCGCGCTGCAGCCGAAGAACTAGCTCTTCGATTTAGAGTTAAACAGAATAACGTACAAACACTTAAAAAAAATCACACAGGTACAAGTAAAATTCTATTCGTAGTTTTCTATATGTGAATGTTCTATTGATGTGCGAGAAATGGATTATGCAGTTCACGTAGCGAGTAAAGGCCGCGTATATTTGAATTACGGTAAAGACCGGAGCAACGGAGTCACACATAAATACCATATCGACAGGGCCGGTTTGGTAAATTGCTGGCTGGGTGCAAAGTTTGGACGCGGGGCCTCCTTATTTAATAATAATAATATTGGATAATTTTTTTAGCGCCATTTTCGTAAACATGTTCACCTCAAGGGCACTTTACATATAAATTGTAATTTAAACTTATGGATGTAATTTTTTGAAAAGCTACGTTTTTAGTCTCTTTTTAAATAAAGTCTCTAATGCACTGATGACGAAGGGCAAAAAGTTCAACGCTTTTGGACCCACCACCGAAAATACCCGTTCAACCCAATATAAGTTCAACCCTTCCTGAGGCTGAAGTAGAGGATGTCCTGAAAGTTTAGGCGCGATATTATGTCGCCTTGCACATCGACTGGCACAATTTAAATGCAAATCTATGTTTGTAAAGGTGAAAACAGGCCCACATATTTTCATGTATAAAAAATCAACATAACTTTTTAAAAACTTGTTTACATAAATATTATAAGATACCATTATGGCGATTTTCCACATAGACAGACAATCATTTGCCTAAGATTTTTTTTGGGCATCTTGCAAGAAGGGAAGATACGTCGACGCCACGTCGAAGGACGAAGAGGAAGAGGAAGATCCCCGACCGTTGGACCGACCGAGCGGAAGAGGCACCAGCCACTTCTCTGATGACAGCCCTAAGATGCTAAGAAAAGACGGGAGATCATGGAGATCGCCAATCAAATGAGGCCTAATCTAGGGAAACCGCCTTATATTAAAAAATATATTCTAGAATACTCGTTTAAAAAATCGACGGTACCTACAAATTACTAAAAAAAATTAAAAATGACCAAATAAAAAAACCAATACAAGAAGTAGTAGCACTCTAAAAAGTAACAGTAAGTGAAGGGATTTTTGCTGATAGCCATACCGCAATGCTGCATGACATGGTCGCCTCGAGTAGAGTAAAACTGCCAACCTGGGAGCGAATGAATAGGATCGACATGAGAGTTTTTGCTTATACAACGGTCCTGGGTAAGCAGAGGGTCGCCACTCAGCGCCTCGGTCCGGCTCTGTATGACGAACGATCGCGAAAGGTTTGCGCGAATCATCTGTCAGTACAGGTACCCACATATACCAGTTTTATGGGAGCTCTTAAAAAACCGAAAGACATATGGAATCTACATTGCATGTACACGAAAGAATCCACCTCGGTCAATAAATCAGCCTGTTGAGAAAAAAAAAATCAGGCATCATAATTGTTTGTGGGATTTTATTTACACTTTGGCAAGATTCCATTTTCGGCTTCACCTTACGAAGATAGTCAACCTTATGTGGGCGGTTTAACCCTGAACGGATATTACATATGTATATTTGATATCTAAAACTTAATCAGGAATTTTGATGGAATCCGTTGAGCAGTCTTCGACGGTTTCAAAACACGCCTAGAAACTCGACAGCTGTAATTTCCCAATAAGAATTTAACTTCACAATAAATGCGTACGTTTACATTCCTGGGTTGCAATTCGCAATGCAGTTCGCTCGCATCGTTTTCTACAAGTCCAAAGTGGTGTAACCGACAATGTTGAAATGACGATCGTAAAAAGTATAATAATTATGTAAGAAGGATAATTATGTGAGGAGTCTCCATTTTTAGAATAGATAAATAAATACGTCACTGAAAAAATGTATAAACGGATTTACATATTTTCGTTTCAGTTATTTCACCTAATTATAATATATCATCAAGTAATCATATATTTTGAAGAATCGCAGCTTCACCAATAAAACGTGATCATGCGCTACGTACTTAATGTTCAATTTGCTACATCGGTGTTAGTTGCGAGGGTTTAAAAAATATATTATCCCAAACAGAAGACGATCATTGATAATCTGGTCGCACATACATGACGTGATTAGACTTCATTGACCTTGGAACCCACGCACTTCTGTACTTCTGTGCGGTAGTTTTCGATACAATGTTCATTCTCCTTTAACTATGACAACAATATACGGCACATAACTTTAACAACATTTTAATTTTTCACAGTTTTTTAAATTTATATACCATAAAAAAGTGTACCCCGTAACATATTATTTCCCTAATTGTCTTAAAATGTTTTTACATTGTATCTTTGTGTCATATTAAGGCTATCTATCATGGTCATTAATGACACGTTAATAATCTGTACACGGTCACACGTTGGCTACGAGTGTACTGAGGAGAGCAGCCGCAACCAAGTAGTGGATATCGACATTTATCACTTCGCGTCGCGTATCTCGAGGGCAAAGTATCATCTGTGACCGTGTACACGGATGAGACTTTAATCTTTCGTCTCAGAGATTTTCCCCCCGGTAAAGGTCGGTGTGTATCAATCGGGTCATCCATCCTATGTATAAAATATACGCGCCTAACTTTGTCCTGATATTTACGCGCTTTTGAAACTAGTTTCCAAGTCTCTCCTACAAAAGATAATGAATGACAACTCGTTCAACTCTGTACACTCTTTTATACGAGTTTTACCCGTGTGTACGAATCCTTAGGTGGTAAAGATCGATCCACTGCTATTGGTTCAACTTCATTCTCATATATATATATATATATTGCATATAATGTAATTCTATATTTTGTTATAGATCTTCATACAGGATTTAAAATAATGATATTGAACTTTATCGCCACTCTTATGCGGACGCGCACCATTAAGATGAGAGAAGAGGGGAAGTAAGGATGTATGGGAGTGTAAATAAAATGGGAAACAATCGATTTTTCGGATATCAAAACCATTACCGAGACACATTTTGACATTTAGTTGTGGTCTCGCACGAGATACACAAATGTCTCACTCGAGACATCGAATTAGTTATGGTCAATGCGAGTAGTTTCACGTTGGTGAAGAGCGCACAAGAGGCTACGTATTCAGATGTGATTATGCACAATTGTGATTAAACCTTTGAATGTGGCCGGCGAGCGAGGCGGCGAGGGATTCAATAAGCTGGCGAGCCGCAACGTTTGTTTGGTGTGATCCCAGGTTTACTACTACTGACCCGTGCAACATTGATCGACAGCAAATTGAGAAAGTCGTTCGTCATATCAATTTTGATTATCAGTCATGACTGAAGACGGTAGGGTCGATGGGATACATGATTTGGCACAGTGGCGTAACCACGCCAATGCGGCCTTTGCGGCGCATTGGGTATATAGTGATGGTCTAAACCGTTTTTTTAATTATAGTTGTCTAATTGTGAGATTTATCTAACGATAATTGGTTACTGATTATATTTAATTTGGCGAGCATCACTGATATGCTAGAAACTAATCTTTCAACAATTAAATCTCAGTTACCAATTGTATTTACAATCAAGTACCAATAACACAATCACAGTTACAATAACGGGTTACTCTCATCACTAATAGGGACCCAAAATAAATGTATAATACATTTGGTATCGATACTTTTTCCAGCGCTAATGTAGACTAATAAATGTAGCAAAAACTGAATTTATAAAATCATTTCCTACGTTTATTAAAATAAAACACGCGTATTATCGATGTATACAGCAGTACCACGCCTATATGTCGGGTTAGGAAAAAAGCGGAGGAAGGCATTTTTTCAGTTGAAAGTGCCCACAAACTCATAAAAACACACATTTTTTCCTTCAAAAAATTGTGAATATTATAGGAAACAAGAAACGAATTTCGATCTTACTATTTAATAAACTATGTACTTCATATTTTTAAAACAAATATACAGAAAACACAATAAATAATGAAATAAAAATGACAGCCACTTAAAAATGTATCAAATACGTGTGAAATAAGAGGCGACCCATTTGTTAAATACGGTACTTGTGTAGGAAGGGTCGATTACTGTTTTTAAATATGAATATTCAAATTTATGACATTATTAATATATTTTTTCGAAACACACCAACGTAATTTGAATTCACGGGAAACTGACACTTCAATTACTTTTCAAATTTTCCAGGCGTTACACATCGAATGACATCTTTAGTACAATTTCTCAATTTGTACCAGACACTGCTATATTTCGAGGTCGAGGAGCGCACCTCTCGACAGTAGTGACCGAGTGGCAGTAGGTACCTAGGAAATATTTAGTTTATGGAAGAAAAAAAAATCATATTGCACAAAATAATTATCATGTCAATTAATGACATCTTTTATACCTAATTATAATACAAAAGACTGAAGTCATATTTATCGAAAATACGAAGGGCCAATTGACAGGACACATTTATACATATATTGCATTCCTCAGAAATGCAATAAAAGGAAGAAACGAGGAGGAAAGTCTAGTGGTTACGATACTCGCCTAGTGACCTAGGGGTCGGGGGTTCGAGCCTCGTTCCAGGAGGCCATCAAGTTACTCCAATTTTTATTTCTTCGTTTAGCTTAGTTTGAAAATAGTAAGAATAGTATTAAAAAAATGCATTAATTAATAGTGAACAAGGCGAATGCAGACATCTACAGATAACATCTGGATGGTATCAAGGCCAGAGACGCATGGCGAGCACTGACAAGAACAAAGTTCTTTAATATAAAAGAAAAAAGAATTGTTATATTCAATGGTCAAATTCACCCATTCCTTTGAAAATTTAGAAAGAGAAGAAATTAATATTGACATGTCAAATAAATTCTAACGTTTTAATGTAAAATACGAACTTTATAAATTTTTCATTAAATACAGACTGGACAAAAACAGCTTTCTACTGCGAGCTGAAAATTACAGATGTACGATAAGCCTATACATGACGGACTTTGAGAATATTACCGGATTGAATAATTAATGCATTACTCATCTTAACACAAATAGAAATTTCTGTAAATGAAAGCGGAAAAATTAAAATGAAACAGGTAGTTCTTGTGTGAAAGAATGCGCTAATCGTGGATCAAAAAGCAAATTAGTTTCACAAATTAAAATGTACACATTGAAAGCGGGAAATTATAGCTTTTGAGGTAAATTTTTGCGAGGCCATGGGAAAAACAGCCTGTGGGCATCATCACCGTTCCCAACGCTCCACCTAGTTGGGCGGTCAACCATTATCGAGGAAAATTAACACAGCTCTGTGGGTGGATGTTCACACGTCACACGTCGGCGCGCACAATCCGCTGACCAAATGTAAAGCGGAATGAGCTATGAAAATATTTGACAAAACAAATCACAATATTAGCCAGTAAAACATTGTTGAATCCTGTGATGCATTTTGCAAACTGTAATAATGTCATACAGGCATGTCAATATTGAATTACGCAATATTGACAAAACAAAAGGCAAGCGTGTTTTGTAATTAATAATGATTTAAAATGTTTTTATATAAAATAATACATTCTACAATGACAAAAACAGTATTATTTGCGAGATGTGTTTACAACGGTTTCATTGAAGTCGGACGCGATACTAAAAACATACAAATATTGTTCCTTATTTGCATGAACTCATCTAATCTTATATACAATAGTATAGGTAATAAATAATATATAATGAAAGCGTTAATCTGTATGTCTGTAATACCGATCTTAACCTCATCTTCAGTCAGATATTTGTACAGAAAAATGTATGTATATTTGTGAAATGCCGATTACTTTCTGCTGGTATTCAATGTATCTCTAACAACCTTGCACATATCTAAACGTTTAAATTTATAACCAATCCTGTTATTCTATTTTTTTAAAGTATTATATAAAATTCTTTACATCCGTATATACACATATCTCTAACTTTGAAAGTATTTAATATTGTATTTAATCACATTAACCAGTATGAAAACGTTACATATGTGAGGTATCTCTAGGTAGGCGAAAAAGTTTAGTGAATAACCAACCGTAATTAAAAAAACAAATATTTATGTACTCATAAATAAAAGGAACACATCTATCATATTATACATTTAGAGTCACAATATAAATATATATATATTATACTTGTAATTTCATCACTTAGTTTACCGTTAATTTAATACATTTTATTATAATACAAATCATTAAGAGTGTGATTTTCAGCAGCTGCGACCAATAAACGTGATACTGCCGTAAATTGTGTAAACAAACAGTTATTATGGTAATCAATAATGATGTGAATAGCATACATTTTTTGGATGCGCGAGTTTAGAAGCAATTAACTAGATTATACCGCAACATGTGGTGTTCCGCACAGCATTGCAAACTACGGACGCGAGAAAAAGTGGCCCGAGAAATGAATGAATAGGAAGAGGCCATTTTTTCCGCGTCACAGAAACATTCCGCCCGGCATTCCGCGCCACTGGATTTTCCCCGCCACTGTGTCAACAGACCGCCGAGTGGAGGGGGTAGCGGGCCGCTGCGAGACTCCGCCCCCGCCGGCGCGCAGACTATGCCGCATTTAGTTTTACGAATAACTAGTTGTAGAAAATTATATGTTATAAAGATGTTAGGTTAATAAATAGAGAATGGAAGGGGCGATCGCCCGGCGATAATATTATGCACCTCAAAAATCATTCAGGTATCGAAAACGAGTTTTCCAAGTTTGAGGTGCGATAATTAATTCCCCGGGCCATCGCCCCGGATGAGACTTATCAGGCATCGCGAGGAGCAATAAAGACTATAAGAAAAAATACTCGCGGTGCCTGAGAAAGTAAAAATGTAAAGAGGAGAGAAGGAATGCCGGAGAAATCCAGAATCTGCCGTCCTCTCCTTCACGGCGAGAAAAATGAACAAAGTTTCGAGATCTCGCCGCCAGGGGGTGGCTGCGCTGGACCGCAGCGGGGCGGCAGGGGGACGGATCCGGCATTCTGATTGGAGGAGATCTCCTGGAGCCCGTGGCGCTCGTAGGATTACAAGATGTTAAATAAATAATGGTCCAGTGGCTGCAAAGAGCACTCTCGTCTCATTCGTCTCTCGCACCACTGGACTAGAACAAAGCAAATTACGACTTTTCATTTCTCTCATCATTGGACCTCTGCTATCATCACTACCACCGAATCTTCTGGCTTCCTGACTTTGCAACGACTTTGGATCACGGACCTGGAAATTCACACGACTTGGCTGCTACACTGGACGAGATTTTTGGACCCCCCTGGACCGCTGCACCACGCTGCAGATAATCTTCATCCGAGCTACCAGAGCGAACCGGCGAACCACCCTACAAATACAGTTCTTGTTTCCTGTACGGAACAAGTGGTCCTTCGACACCGGATTGCTGCTTCGCTCTGCAACTAGCAGATATTCCACATCATGTCTCGATCTGGATTACGATCGGGACACGCCGAGGAGCAGGAGAAAATGATGGAATCCGAGGAGCAGAGACACGAGCCATCGGACTCAGACGCACCCCAGTCTGAGGATGACCGAGGCTCGCAACGAGAGTCATCTACGACCGTGACCGAGGACACCATCCGCCAGCTGAGAGCGGAACTCCGTCGGAGTGAGCGACAGCATCGTCGCCTGATCAAAGAGCTGCAGCGTGACCACGGCGAGGCGCTACTCCGAGCACAGGCAGTCACGGTCGGCGCCGAGAATCTCGGCAGAGTGGCGG
Organism: Eubasilissa splendida; assembly: GCA_031772225.1. NCBI lineage: Eukaryota > Metazoa > Arthropoda > Insecta > Trichoptera > Phryganeidae > Eubasilissa > Eubasilissa splendida. The sequence goes on along the minus strand of CM062848.1, from coordinate 38,392,596 downwards.
CCGGAGCCGCCACGCATCCCGAATCGGCGGCCCTGAGAGGGGCAGTGGAGCACCCCGATTCGGCGGCCCTGAGAAGGGCAGTTGAGCACCCCGATTCGGCGGCCCTGAGAGGGGCAGTGGAGCACCCCGATTCGGCGGCCCTGAGAAGGGCAGTTGAGCACCCCGATTCGGCGGCCCTGAGAAGGGCAGTTGAGCACCCCGATTCGGCGGCCCTGAGAAGGGCAGTTGAGCACCACGATTCAGCGGCCCTGAGAAGGGCCGCTACACTGGACGCAGCACCAAGCGCAGGACCGAGCGCGGCATGGCCCGCCGCGCCGGGAACCGCCTGGGCAGCAGGACCGAGCGCCGCACAATCCGCGGCGCCAGGAACGGGACGGACCGCGCCGCCGGCTGGGGGCCAGCAGGCGGTCTTCCCGCTAGACATCGGAGGCATCGGGACCACGGGCAGGACGCCGCAGGCTCACTCGGACGATACCGTGCAGACACCGCCGCCGGATGGGGCCGCGGCGCACGGTACCACTTCATTCACGAGGGAGTGGGTTCGCGACCAGCGGGACCCGATGACAATGGTGGCAACCGCCATCTCCGATGCGATCCGGTCGGCGAGGTTCGGAGAGAGCCCGAGGACACACTCGGGACAGGACGAGCCGCGCATGAACGCCTTCATTGCGCGGCAAGCGGTGGCAAAGGACTTGCCGCCGTTTAGCGGAGACCCGCTAGACTGGCCGACCTTCAAGGCGCAGTACGATCAGTCCACAGTTCTGTGCGACCTGTCGGCGGCCGAAAATCTGCTGCGCCTACAGAGAGCCCTGAAAGGGCGGGCCCGAGAATCGGTTGCGGCGCTCCTGATTGAGCCCCGCAATGTACCCGAGATCATGGCCATATTAGAGAGGTGGTACGGCCGGCCAGACAAGATCGTGGACTGCATGCTGGAACGAGTAAGGCGTCATCCCCGCCTCGCCGACACGGCCACCACTGAGGCGATCGTGGAATACGCGGTCGCCGTGAGGAACGTGGTGGCCACTGTGGAGAACTGCAACGGCAAGCAGCTGGCATCCGCGCAGCTGCTGACAGAAATGGTTGGCAAGATGCCAACATGTTATAAAATGTTTTGGATGGGCGAGCGCCGCGGCATGACGAAAGAAGTCACTGTGCACGACTTCTCCGCCTGGCTGACCGAGCTGACGGCGGAGGCACCGCATACCGGGTGCCTGGAGCCGGCGGCGCACGCACAGAAAGGGCGCCGGAGCGCCCAAGTGTACGCCACTAGTGAGGGGGATAGCGAGCCCGACATGAGTGCGCCCGCCGAGGCGAGCGCAGGCTCGGGCCGCAAGTATTCAAGCGCGGGTGCATTCGGCGAGGAGACACTTCATAAACGTGTATGGTGCTCGATGTGTCAGTCGGCCAAACACGGTCTCGCCGATTGTGTGGACTTCGCCCGGCAAACGAAGACGGACCGGTGGCCGATAGTGCGGGACAGCCACGTCTGTTTCATATGTTTGAACGCGGGGCACCGGTATCAACAGTGCCGGGAGAAGCGATGCGGTGTGGGTGGGTGCCGCGCGCCGCACCACAAGATGCTACACGGGGCGCTGCGCGCAGCGGCGCCGGCCGCGGCATCGAACGCGCCCCCGGGGGGGGCAGAGAGCGCTACATCAAGCGCGGACATTGTGGCGAATACCTGGGACGAGAATCCATCGATTCTGTTAAAAATGGTTCCAGTGAGAATTCGAGGACCCCGCGGGCAAGTGAATGTGCACGCACTCTTGGACGAGGGATCGACAGTGACATTGATCGATGCCAAAGTGGCCAGTGCCGTGGGAGCCCGAGGACCGGTACGTGAACTCCGGATTCGCGGGGCGAGCGGGATGTGTGCATCGGATGCCCGCTCGCAGACAGTACACTTGACAGTGGCGGGTGACGGCGGCGAGTACTCGCTGAAGGCGAGTACGGTGCGCGGGCTAGCGCTGCCCGCGCAATGGACGATGCCGGCCCGGGAGAGAGGGGCGCGCGCGGGCCGGGAGGCTGCAAAGAAGATTATGCCGCAGTTATTAATCGGGCAGGATCACGCGCACCTTATTGTCACCCGAGAGGTGAAGGCGGCGCACGAGTCGAGGATCCTGTCCCGTACGGCCCTGGGGTGGACCGTACACGGCACCGCGGCGCCGCATGAAGTCGAGGCGAGCGCCACCGTTTTGACACTCGCCGGAGCGCCGAGCCCGGCCGCCGATACCCGCCTGGAGGCGCTTGTACGGCGGCCCTACGCGGTGGATTCACCGGGGGTGACCGCCGCAGCCCGGGTAAATACAGAGGATGCCCGGGCCACCGAGATAATGGCAGCAACTACGCGCCAGTTACCTAGCGGCCGCGGGGAGACAGGGCTCCTGTGCAAGCGGAGCGACGCCGGTCTACATAATGATCGACAGTGCGCGGTAAGCCGGCTGGCCGGCATCGAGAAGCGATGCGGTCGAGACCCGGCATATGCGACCGCGTATGGGACCTGCCTGGAAGTGAGCGAGCCGTCGGACTCAACCGCGAGCGGAGAGCCGTCCGAGACCCGAGCTCGCCCAGCGCAGGCGAGAAGTGACGGGCCGGGGACATCGAGCGCGGTGCGAGCGAGAGCGGAGATCACAGCTCTCGCTCATGTGTTAAGGGACACCGCGAATGACACGGCCGACATACGAGGAGAGCAGGAAGGCGCTATTGCTCCACTGGCGGTGGGAGCGAGCGTCGTGGCTCTCACTCGGGACACGGAAGCGCCGAGAGCGCAAGAGCGAGTGAGAACCAAAACAGGGGATCTCACTCCCGCACGGAGGCGCAGAACGAGACCGCGTAGGAGAGCGCGCAGGAAGGCGCGTATCGCCCCGGACGGGAAAAACACGGATTCAGCTCCTGCCATAGTAGGAGAAATCCAGGAAAAAGAGTGCCTCATACGCGCCGTGCGGCGGGCGCTTGAGGCCAAGCTGGACGGCGGCGGGAGACTACGACCCGCCCGCCACGAAGTAATCCTCCTGCCGACCCGGAGGCCCGGGTCCCAGGCGGAATAAATCGACTAGCTGTGCTGCCTGAGGAGTGCGGCGGAGCCACACGGGGGGAGTGTTCCGCACAGCATTGCAAACTACGGACGCGAGAAAAAGTGGCCCGAGAAATGAATGAATAGGAAGAGGCCATTTTTTCCGCGTCACAGAAACATTCCGCCCGGCATTCCGCGCCACTGGATTTTCCCCGCCACTGTGTCAACAGACCGCCGAGTGGAGGGGGTAGCGGGCCGCTGCGAGACTCCGCCCCCGCCGGCGCGCAGACTATGCCGCATTTAGTTTTACGAATAACTAGTTGTAGAAAATTATATGTTATAAAGATGTTAGGTTAATAAATAGAGAATGGAAGGGGCGATCGCCCGGCGATAATATTATGCACCTCAAAAATCATTCAGGTATCGAAAACGAGTTTTCCAAGTTTGAGGTGCGATAATTAATTCCCCGGGCCATCGCCCCGGATGAGACTTATCAGGCATCGCGAGGAGCAATAAAGACTATAAGAAAAAATACTCGCGGTGCCTGAGAAAGTAAAAATGTAAAGAGGAGAGAAGGAATGCCGGAGAAATCCAGAACCTGCCGTCCTCTCCTTCACGGCGAGAAAAATGAACAAAGTTTCGAGATCTCGCCGCCAGGGGGTGGCTGCGCTGGACCGCAGCGGGGCGGCAGGGGGACGGATCCGGCATTCTGATTGGAGGAGATCTCCTGGAGCCCGTGGCGCTCGTAGGATTACAAGATGTTAAATAAATAATGGTCCAGTGGCTGCAAAGAGCACTCTCGTCTCATTCGTCTCTCGCACCACTGGACTAGAACAAAGCAAATTACGACTTTTCATTTCTCTCATCATTGGACCTCTGCTATCATCACTACCACCGAATCTTCTGGCTTCCTGACTTTGCAACGACTTTGGATCACGGACCTGGAAATTCACACGACTTGGCTGCTACACTGGACGAGATTTTTGGACCCCCCTGGACCGCTGCACCACGCTGCAGATAATCTTCATCCGAGCTACCAGAGCGAACCGGCGAACCACCCTACAAATACAGTTCTTGTTTCCTGTACGGAACATGTGGCAATATGGAACGGGCAAAGAACTGCATTATTTGTAGTAGCGGCCAAGCATACACAGATGCTATTAGATCAGCTCGTTAAGTGGAAGAGTAAAAAAGTAACCGCAACACGTGCTTACATTTATTTCATGCTAAAAAATAAATGCGGACGATAAAATATGTCGGTACATAATAAGATGTATTTTGTGTATCTGCAATCTATATTTAAATGGCAGCGGCGTGCAGTCAGTATATACTTAAAAATAAGCTATACTCAACTAAAATGATGTCAAATAAATCGAAATAAAATATATATCTCATAATATACTTATCACAATTGTCATCGTTCTATTCAAACTTTAATATATCATAATAATTTGTCAGATAAATATCTTTATTTCCCAGAATATATAGTCACGTTCAGCTTATTATATCACTGTAAATGGATAGTTTTGAAATGATTATATTAATACTATTATTGCATTCGTGAGAATGTAATAAGTAGGTACTGAACAAATGATTATCTCAAATTAGGTTGAAACAAAGTACCTACATTCAATTGTATGTACCTACACATTATTTGATGATCGGAGCAAAAATTGTTGAACGTGAAATATTTCGGTGAAGAATTTATAGTAGAAAAGTGTTTTGATTTCCTGAATAGATGACTTCGAGTATCATAAACAATTTTATTTCACGACGGATGTAATATTTATTAATTAATTAAAATACGAACCAGTCAAAATGTGTTAATGTGTTATGGTTGAACTGAACAGATTTTAAGAAATACTTTAATCAGTAGATACTTAAGTATGAAAAGGGACCAAAGTGACGGATTTATTACGACTCATAAAAAACGTCACGATTTATTAGGTATTATATATTTTTTAAATATTTAAAGCAAAAAATGTCATTCATTTTATTAATTCATAGTTTATTAACCTTGTTTTTAAACCTCTGTGCGATATTATTACATATAAACGATATTGGTCTTAAATTGAATAATTTAGAATCGTTAGAAATAAGTAAAGCGCGTAAAACTAACCAAAATATTATAAATACAAACTAAATTTAAGCACTAGTCCTATCCTAAAAAAATTTAAAAAAAAGTTAGGTTAGCAAATAACTACGTTGCCAACACCGCAAAATCTTAGCTGCAATTCTGTCATTGGTGGTAGGAGGGAAAAAGACAAAAGTATTTGGAATAAGAATGACGTGAATGGAAATATATGTTTTGTATATTTTCAGTATTCAGTGCAGAGCATTCAATGCCAGTAATAATAAATCAGTAGATACGTCTGACCACTCCAGTTATCGTTTGTGGAATTCTGCTAGAAGTCGATACGTCTCAAAAGCAAAGAAATGCGAAAATCAAGAAAAGCTGTAAGAATTTTATAATGTTTTGTCATTCTATAAAATATCATAGATAAATAAGAGGAATTAAGACCACTCCTGCAACAACAATGTATATCGTTTTTGGGCAGATCTGCGTTGTGAATGCATATGCGTTGTATATATTCTTGGGTATTGAATGGTATATTAAATAACCATAAAAATACTATTACACACAATTTCTAAGTGAGCTTACCTGCAACAACAATGTACATCATATAAGAAATATCTTTCAACATTTGTAAAAACGATATACCCAGGAGTGGGCTGGAGGAAGCTCGGAGGTGTACACGCGAGCCCCTTGTTAAAATTGATTTAAGCGGGCGAGCCCCTTGTTTAATTAAGAAAAAAACAATATTCTCAGATCAAATCAGCACCTGACTGCAATTTATGTAGATGGTTTAAATTTAATTTCTTGTAAAATACATTTATTTCGGGTCCACAATAAAAGAGACCTGGCCGTTTGTTTGTCTATAATCTAACAATGCTTAAAACGGCGATGTTTGATACCTATATATTGCTTTCAGATGTTTAATGCAACATTTTTGTGAATGATTTCGTATTGTTACATAATAGAAGTATACTAAGTAACATTCGATTACTTTAATAATTATTGTATAAGAGTGAAAAAAAAAATCCGCCCCTTCCCCAAAACACTGCGAATAGTTCTGAGATTAAGCGAGCTCCTTGTTAACGTATTGGTTGTATGGCGTTAAGTGTTGTTGCAGGGAAGGTCTCAATTAATCAAAATAATGTTATTCAATTTTTCTAAAATGTAGACAATGTTCAGTAGATATTAATTCGAACAATTTAATATTTCGGTTGATGTATATTCTATTCCTTTTTTGTTCTATTTACATTCAATTAATTCTTAATCATCATGTTGAATATGCGCGGCATCTAAAGGTGCACTTATTTCAATTCATTATAAATCCAAGGTTTCAAACTAAACCAGTTCTGGATACTGCTCGTTACAAAATAGCAACGCTCAGGAATTTACTTGGACTGTCGAGCCTCGATTCAATGGAATTGTACACGGACTGAACACGGCGGACGATAAAATATTGTCATTACAACAACAAATAGCGGCTTAAAGGATTTCTTGTGTAATTCGGACCAAAAAAGAAGTCAGCGACGTTCGATATGATGTATGCAGTATATATATATAGGTAAAGTCAGACGATAACTAGAACGGTCAGGTAAAGTATGAGATTTTTATATAAAAATATGCAACACAGTTCATTAAACGCGACTCAATTACAAAGATACTAATGGTAAGTAATGTTCGCTTTGTGGGCAGAATTTCCGTAAAACATACGTTTCAATGTTGCAAATTAATTAAATACGTAATGTACCGTGACACACAATGACGCCGCTTACGACAAATTCGGAATTTAGGCAAATAAAGTGGTTTTTGTCTTGGCTAAATTAATTATGTTTTAATAATAATAATAGTGCGTTTATTCCAGCATGATTGGTTTTTTATGAAGAACCGATTCGCCATAAAGATAATACATTTAAATAGCAAAATAACATATATGTTATGAAAAGAAAAGCAAAAAAAAGTTCACCGGTCAGATCTGGCGACAGCACACTGTGCCGCGACCGATTCTTGAAGATGTGTTGACATTACCGTAATATATAGATGTACAACTATCCCTGCACCCTACGCCGGCACATGTATACGGACATATAATGAAGGATACATTACTGAAGATCAGGTTTATGTTTAAAAACTGGGTGTAGTGTTAACTCTTGGCTACTAGTTCCGGGGAGTTTATAGATTCATAGGTAAATTTGCAACAATTTTATTTTATCATCATTATTTTCATTCGTGTACTATTAAACTTCATCCCGTCACGCGTAAAGGTAATAAAATTATTAATCGTTTAAAAAGTTTAGAAATAAAAATGAATTCGAACTCTGGTATTAATTTGTTAAACAATATTACATTATACAACACATCTCCTCTTCTATAAATATTCCCGTTACAACCACCCCTCCCCATCCTTCTGTCAGTACCTATTACTACTATACTCTGAAACGCCAATAATACGAGAAACACAGTTTCGGTTAGGTTAGGTGAACCCAGTTTCAGATTAATTATAAAGATTGGAATATTATCTAAAAATTTCAATACATCTCTCCCACAAAGGATATAAATAATGCTTTATCTGTGAATACATTTTCTTAAAAACACAACAATTTTTTCTCTACGAGGTCAAAAGTATTCGTGACCTTTCTGATGTTATCGCGTTTAACAAACAATTATGGAAGAACAAACAATGTCGGTTTATAAATTAAGCTAACGGAAAAGAAACTTTGATTAATTGATGAAATTAATTATTTTATCACTACCTGACGCCCGTATCAGCTACATTTCCATAAATTCGAGGTTAATTTTCGTTAGCAATGCGCTCGGTACCTACCCGACACCTCGGTATACAGTTACACGATGTTTTATATCATTTATAAAACTTAAAATAAAGCAACACTACACCGTGAGGTTTCAATCACAAAATTATAAACCTTGTAAAATACCATCAAGAGGCACTGTCTCATATATGAGAATTCAACAAACTCTCCACCCATTACGGAGTTTTATAGAAATAATGTGGCTAGTTTCATTATATTTTAAATGTAAGTTTCGGAAACACATTATCTGTTTTCTATTAACAACGTTTACTTGTACGATTATAAAACTAAATATTTGGTACAAAAAGTAAGTAACTAACTAACTAACTTACTATTATGCCGTTTCTTCGCGTGGGTAGGCAGAGAGAGAGGATAGAGCGCCACACTCTTCTGTCCTGACACACAATAACACGTTGATTACACACATTCATACATCTTCTCATAAAAGCTCGCCGATTATTGAGGCTTCTAACAGAACCATCCTCCAGTATCTGGTTTACCTGATCGTGCCAAGTATTCCGCGGACGTCCTCAACACTTAACAAAGTAACTTGTATTAAACAATTTTTTTAAACGTTTTAAATTTATTCTACTTATATATTTTTGAATGTAAGTGTAGTAAGTAGATATTAACCGGTGAACCGATAACATAAAATGGATAGCAGGAAGCAATTGGATGCGGAAGACAGAATAGGCCTCTAACAGAAGAAGAAGAGTTATAATAAATATTATTATTTATATTATCAATGAAGATCAATTTTCAATGAATTTTTAATTTCCTTCACTATAATTATTTCACGAAAAAAAGCTATAAAAGTTACATGCAGTGTTAACGAAGAAAAAAAAATCAATGATGCATGTATGACAGGCTGTCCATTAAAAAACGTCATTAGAAGACTTAAATTATAAAGGAAAGTAAGACGAAGATACCTGCCGACAGGCATATTTTTTATCCAGTCAGGAGACAGACAGAAGTATTTTCACTGACTCAGCTGTGCGCGAGGTTACCAGTTACCAGTTACCAGTGGCGTGCGTCGCACGAGTTGCTGGGACACACACAGTACGCTTACTGAAGCGGCCATAAAGGCGGCAGCCGAATATCGAGAACATAATAATTATAATATATATTATCCGCCTATCTGTTAACTTATAATAATTACGTGTCGTCGCTGCTTATTGCCTGGTTATTTTTACTTTACTAATAAAATGCAGGAGAATAAATATAACTGAACCTATATATATTTTCGTGGCATAGATAGAATGTTAGTATTATAGATGCTCCACTGTGTTAACAGGAAGACTGATGAGGACGGGTGAGAAGAGGGGATACGATTAAATATGTTTATTATACGTAAACAAATCAAACAGAAATATCATATGGTAAATGATGAAAACCACAAAAAGCTAAAGTCAATGTTAGGTATCTTAAGAAGCGACCACATGTAAAAAGTTAAATACACATTTTAATTTTCTTATTTAATGCATACAAATCGTACACCGTAAAAGTTTTATCTTTACACAAATTTGAGTTTCCACAAATAGTAATAAATTTCCAATCGTTCAAAGGCGCATAGGACGCTGTCAAAATCCTTCAAAAAATAATATCTGATTAAAAATAACTATTAAAATAAATAATAAAATAAACGAAAAGTGTGACAAGATAAGAATGTGAGTATGGTACGTTTTTTTAAAGATTTTTGGTTGCTGTCTTTATAGCCTTTTAGGCCTTTCCCAAGCCCGGCTGAAAAAATTGGAAAATATAATTCCTTCGCCAAAGGCAATTTTATTCAAAGGCGGAATATTTAGGGACGGGTCCCAGCTCAGTTTGAAATAAATAATTTCAGATATTAAACCTAAAAAACTGCGGCCAACTAGATCTGGTTTATGTTTGCTCACTATCCACTGCCAGGGATAAGTACCATTTCAAATATTAACTTTAATGTATAATCTGGGTAATTTAAAAAATACATCCATTTTAATACTATACAGATGTACGCAGTGGCACAGATTATGAAATTAATTTAATCTTATTTGTGAATCAACCCAATATAAACATAATTTACATTGAATTTGTTCTTTGTCTCTTCGAGATTTCTGCGATGATGGCATTTTCAAAAAAATATTGATTAACACTATCAAACTTAGAAAGCGTTCAAGCCGAAATCACTCTGTATTCACCGACTTGTTTAATTATAAAATATAATATATATGTCCGTAAACAATGTTTCTAACAATGTATGAAACTATCTATTTTAAAAGACATCAATTCATTATAAATGCTATTTATGACAGCTATTGCGGTACATTATTATTATTATTAAAAAGTTGCACAGAATACCAATTTTCGCTGGCTGCAGCTTATTATTAATTAATTAACAATGATTTTTTTTGATTTGTCAATTTTTTACATATACGAGTATTGGTAAAAAAAATCTTGGTTGAACTCGTTGAACTTGATTACCATTGAATTAACATTTTTCTTCTTATAGGTCATAGACTCTTGTAGATGCTCGACGAACTCGCGCAGAATTACAGTGGAGCCCCGTTATAACTAAATCGAATTTATAAAAACACAAAATTTAAAAAAAGAACTGTAAACGATGATTTTTAATAGGCTACATTTTTTGTTTGTTAAAAAGCTTTTTACTGAACACGACTCTTTGTGGTCAAGTTTCAATTTCAGAATATGGTACTGTGATACTTTTTGATAAAAATGATTTCATTTTTATCAAAAACGATTAATTTTAATCAATTAGAAAAATATTCGGAATAATCTAACTATCGAAATAATATTTTGGTTGCAACAGGGATACGAAGACACAACTTCTCCTACCCGGCGCTACTATTTCGTCATATCACGTTTTCGTATATAAAATATTTTTTCGATGGATGGATTTTTTCTATATATCTTTCTAATTAATTCATTTAATTTGTATTAAAATGTTTTTTATAACTGTATCAACGATTTATTCGTGAAATCCTTTAATTCAAAAGTAATTTTACATGCCAGTATACAAAAATTTAAAAAAAAAAGATCAAAAAGGGTGTTTTAGAACGTTGGCTTAACATTGGGTCAATGAATGATGATTATCTTAAACTCTGACTAAAGGGACCCCGTTTTTTGTGCCATGTATGAATTTTTTGGACCCCAACGACGGCTTTTTATCTATATAACGGGGCTCCACTGTACTCACGTTTATTACATATGAATATACATATACACATTGATTTAGGTCAGGTCAGTCAGGTGATAATGTTCGCAAGCTGAAAAATTAGTAACAAGATTGTGACAAGTGAATGATGTCGGCCTATTGTTTAGTGGCGACGGAAATAATCACCTCATGATTTAGTATCAATTAATACAATCTTAATGCATGAATACCGATTTATTTAACATTATGCACGAAGCATAAAATAAATGGCCGGCAAATATTGCGCATCGAGTTGAAATGTCGATAGCGTTGTCAATGTCTTGGGAATTAATGCTTATAAATGGCGCGGCCGAAACAACATAGTATTCGAACTTGTTGGTCTAGTGTTTATTTTCATTAACGATAAGGAATCCAGACCATGTGAAGTCCGGATGTCGGGGAACCTAGAAAAAGCTTCTGAAACAGCATCTGAGGGACGTTCGTCAAATCACAATAATCTTTTCACATATTTTATTAATCACAACATCTTAGGATAACCTAACCCCTAATTACAAATCAATTAATTCTAAAAGATAGACACAACGTCTTAGGACAGGTAAACCCTTAGTTATAATATAAATGTTCAACTGGTGAACTGCGTGATCTTATCTCGGAGATAAGACGTTATTTGTAATACCTAGTTGTTAAGAAATTGTGTGAATGTAAACAAAATATGAATGACGGAAACATGTACCTACCGTAATGGACCGGGAAACTGTTTCCTAATCTGGTGGTGACTTGACGTTTATTTAGGAGTACTTTCTAGGCGATATAAGATACCATTTGTAGTCATTTAAGTGATAAAATCTCACCACGAGTGAGAGCTTAAGTTAATGTGCGAGCGGATAGCTTTTATTACATTGGGCAATCAAAAAAAATTATAGTACTTTTGAGGGACATACAGAAAACCAACCGTTAATACCTTTTAAAAAAAAGATATTTGTCGACTAATTATTCGTGGAAAAATTCGAAAGATAGAGCCAGTCCTTTTAGCTTATAAAGAGCTCGTATTATAAATGGGGGTTATTTGCAAGATATTATTCTTAATGAAAAGGTAAAAAAATCCATGCTACATAGAATATCATGTAAAGATACTTTTGGCCCACCTGGATTAAGTTTTGATGTTATAAATTCTAACGTCTTTCTTTGGGTCACGTGTGAAAAACTGTACATTACATTTTCTTTGTCGTACACGAAACAGGTGGATATGTGATATTTTTATTCTGAAAGTACACTTTTCAAATAGAAAACAAACAAATCTATTTCTATTGATAGAAATTTAAAAATAAACATTGTAATGCCGATGGACTGTAGGTAAGTAATTATTTTAATTATTACATTTCATTTATTTCGCTCCCTTCCTAGGGCGGATTTTAAATACTAGTATTAAAAGAAAGATATGCAAAATACAAGGAAACGCATAAAAAGAACAATAAAAAATGAATAAATAATGTAACAATTAGTGAATAACTTGTGAATCTACTCATTAGAGAATTGACCTGAACTGTTGATTATAAAAAATATATAAACAATGAAAAAAAAAACTTCCATGGTCTCGGAAGATCTGTAAAACAATACAATGATACGTTTAGTCGATACATTAATTAAGCAAAGTTCGCCTTTATTATTAAAGTCAAAACCACAGATAAAATCGTGAATTGAAATCTAACCAGTATTTAAAATAATTTATTTAAGAATATTTCAGTGTAACAATTCGGCCATTTTTAGAAAAACAGTATTAAACCATGGAAGTTAATTTTAGTAAAAAGTAATAAATAGTACAATGAAAAAACTGCAGAAGAATTATATTTTATAGAATTATAGTTAGCTAAATTCATTTATGTCAAATAGTACGAAATTATAATTGAAAACTGCTTCAGCTGGGTAGTGGCCGCTGCGCCGCCATGGCCAGCTTTTCCGTAAAATTTATTTTTCAAGTGTGAAAATTATTTCAATACGTTAGGTACGTACCGGCGATGATGCGATTTGTTCTGTGCAGTGTGAGTTTTCTGGGCTATTCTGCTGTGTGTATCCGAAATATCTGACCGACGATTCGGATCATTCCACGGACCCCGTAATGGGAGCTAAAACGTCGAATACGCGCGACAGAGTAGCCCAGAAAATACTGAACGGCCGTGAAAACCTCAGGACATTTAGTGGCAACAACCGTCAGAGGACCGAGTGAACAAATTTGGCCAGCCGGGGATTCGAATCTGCGCTCCTCGAGGGAAAGTCAGACGACTTAGCCCACTTATCCGCAGCCGATTGCGCGACGTATGTCGATATTATCGTATATTTAAGTACGACATACGCGAACACAGCGTCGTTGGAATAATTTAAAATTGGTTAATAAAATATGTGGTGTGGAACTGCAGTGGCGTAACTACGCCAATGCAGTGCATCGGGACCCACTTTGAGAGGAGCATAAAATGCATTTACTATCCATACGTTTGCGCGTTTGACTAACATTTTTTATCAATAGTATTTGTACTATTGATAGTATTATTTTTTATCCAATATTTTTAGTTACGTCCCTGGCTAACTGTAAAATGTCCCGCCTGCTCCCTGAAAATCTTGGCAATAAACACCGTCAGTCGTCACTGGGGGGAGGCTGGTAAATGTCTGATCTCAGAAGTAAAAGCGGGACATTTTTCTCAATTTCGGCAGCTACATGATACAGCAGTATAGCCACTGAAGAGTTGAAGATAAGCTGTGAACGGTTAATCTTTAATGAATTGGTAGCTTGAAGAATTTTTGTTTAATCAAAAATCTATCGATCCTAAAAGCAGTTATAGTAATGAGGTAATTTATCGATGTAGGCATGTAATAGTTATTTAAATTTCTCTTTAAAATTATTCTCTATTACATGATGCACCGTACATTTTCTGTTATTTTGTTACTGTATCTATCTTATAGTGTTTACAACCCGTCCCAGAACGGGTCCGAAAGACGTACCTACTAGTGATGAGATAAACCGTGATTGTGATATTGGTGTAAGAATGAAATGATGATCGGTAATCACTAGTACACTAGAAACTAAACCTACAAACGTTAAATCACATTACCAATCATCGTAACAAATAAAACACTAATCACAATCACAGTTTGCTTCATCGCTAGTACCTACATAAGGTGATTTCTGTATGTTTTTTTTTATATATAATTACTTTCTTACAATAGTACTACAGCATTATAGTGTTACAATTTTCATATTTCTGACAAAGAAATGGACACGCTCGTTTTTTATTTATAAATGTATATTCAGAACAAGACGGTCTTATATCCACTTAACTCCAGTCCAAAGAAAATTGACACTTTACTATTTTAATGTATCAGTTTCCTTTCAAATATCTTTAAGTATGAAAATTTAGATTATTGGGATATTTAGGTTAACTCTTCCTAAACCGTGTAGTAACACAGGTCTACCACTCTAATTAAATCTGTAATATTTGGGTAAATATACGCAACATACACTTCATATTTACTTAGAAATAACTAGTGAAAAATCAATTATGTAAGGCGAATCTTACAAAAATAATTATTTTCAATTCATTCCGTTGTAAAATTAATACGTTGACAAGATACCATTTGTGGCAAGACGAAAAGAAATCACACATTAATTTCACAGTGAAAACGATAACAAACATACGAATATAATGGTGTCTCTTTCTCACTAATTAAATGAAGATATATAAAAAGGAAGGTTGTATTATTCAATGCAATCTTCTATACAGAACTCGATGAATGCTCCGAATTATAATATTACATATTTTAAAAATATTTAATGCTCAATACTTAAAGTGAATTTATGGCGTTAACCATTTTCTCACATTTCAAAGGCTAATAGAACTCACATTTCTTACGGTAACACGAGTTGACAGCATGGCTGCATACGAGTATTTTATATCTCGGTATAGTAAAGGTTAATGAGCTCTTGAGAAAAGAATGCTGTAAGAAACAAATATGTCTTGCATATCACCTATCTTTATCCACGCTTGATTGAAATACAGTATCTCAATATAGATGATTTTATTCGCTGAACACTTTTAATAATGGCAAACAAACGTAAACCATATACACACATATTTCGAATACAATAATGCTATAATCGTCTGGCACTTGGTCACTTGACTGGATATGAAAATATATTGCTCTCTGGGACGTTCCATCGTTTCAAATTAGATAATCAACTTAGCTTTTTCGGTAATCAACCTAGGTAGGTAACAGTGGCGTGCACTAGGCATGGATTTAGGTTAGGCTGCTAATATCGGTGCTGTAAAATGATGGGCTGTATCGTCCCTAAAGGTTGTACATATTTATCTGATAGAAATATACTAAATCGGAAGCATGTTTTTGTAAAAAGTTATTTAAGTGAAGTTTAAAACAATATCAAATACAAATTAAATGGATTAATTAGAAAGATATACATATAAAATCAATTGATCGAAAAAATATTGTTGTTACTACCGGAATTCGAACCTGGATCTCTTCTTATCTGGGAAAGTGCATTAACTGATTATGCTACACCAACATAGTAAAGTTGACGACAAATTTTCGAACTTATATGTTGCACTTTCAAATTGATACATGTTCTCTTTAAAAATAAAAATAATAATATCACGTTTAAAATGTGTTGGAACGCATTTGCATTGATTTGTAACACGTCTGTTTAAGCGAAGACGTACGGTTGGTATACGTTTGGGGCCAATTTTTTTTTGCAAAACAAGACTTTATTTAACATTTTTAAATTTTTCTGCACATCGGTTCAAGCTAAAATATTAACATACGAACTATGAATTATTTGCGCGTGGACCAACATACTTAATATACCTATCAAATAAATATGTAATATAGATTTGATTCGTTGAAATTATAGTTATGCACGGCATTTTTTATTGTATGGAGTGCACACACCTGGCAGGTACCTACTTCCATTGTTTAATAATACTAAAAATGCCTACCAACTATTTTTTAATAATAGGAATGTTAAAATTAATTAGACTCTTATGGATTGATATAACGGAACGATTTCAAATCAAATATAAGTCTATTCTGTCCACGTCGATTAATGCATTCTTATTGAAATTAATTGGAAGATGAAACCAATTGAAGAGAATACGAACAAGCACCATTAAAATAAATCTCAAGATCCCATTTAACATCACGAGATGGCGAGTGGGGCAGTTTAGTTTTGCAATGATGTGGGCCGCCGCCGCCGCAGCGTGGCAGGGATTGCTGCAGTCACCGCTTCCTGTTCGTGTTCTTATCTCTCCTACCTCTCTCTCAGCCGGCCGGTATCTACATTCACCGTGTTCCGCTACTCCAGGGACGCGACGTCCATTGTTCTTAAACGGGACTGGCCGGCTGCGAGCTTTCACGACAACCAGTAAGGAGGCTGTATTGTATAAGTTAGCATGGACCTGGCAGTTTACCACGTCGGTTGGTGAATATTGAATATGGCGAGACAGACAAGAGGGCGCATTTAATTTATTATATATCTATCTAGACGCAAATCTTTTAACATAGAATACGTTTTTTCGGTAACTTCCCGGGTAAAGTAATGAAACTATGTTAAAAAGGTATCATTTTGAGGAGTTTGAAGATTTGTGATTATTAATGAATATGATTGTATGTGGATGATGAATGTGTGTGAGTTAAAGGATGTCGAGGTAAATGTATGTTGACTTGAATCAGAAGGATTTGAAAGTCATGTTGTAAATATTGTGATTAGTGTGAGAGAGTAGTGGTTCCCCAATATTTCATCCACAACTCTCGTGTTCGTTTGATGTCGCGGAGTGTATTGCATATATACAAACGTGGAAAGTGGCAGGTTATGAGAACAGAAAACTACTTACTGTTTGCGCTGAATTTATTGTAGTCAACGTTTACAAATATAGAAGATAAGCCTTATAAAAAAGTTACAGCGTGAATTGTTGTCGGATACGGTTTCTGGAGCTGTCGTTTGAATCGGTCTTTTTGAGCGCCGCTGAACCCGTTGGTATTGTTACGAGTACATGCCTTCGGTACTGAGTATCTTTAAGGCTGATGAGAGTAGCGTTTCACGTACCGGTATTTGCTAGGTACGTTCAGCCTCGCCGAGCGGTGATGATGAGAGTGGAGACGACAGCCCTTCACAGGAGGTTCGTGGGTGGGGGTGTAATATTATACACAAGAATATTGTTACGGGATACATATATTGTGTCTTTGTAAACACCAACGAGAGAGAAATAAATATATCGCGAGAGTACATGCAACAATACAGAATACAGGTTGAGAAAGAAACTGGTGAACTCTAATACGCCAGATAAAACGACAGCAGCATTGAAGGCATGCACATACTAAATCTAATATTAAATACTTCAGCTATCATAATCCTATATTGGGTATAACAGAATCCAATCAAACGAATGGTGCAATCAATAAAATAAATGTATATTGTTTTTATTTACAATAAAACAAAAGATTATCACCCGAACTCGTAAAAAAATTCAGACGATGTTTAAAGAGACAAAAATAAAACATGGATGGTATTATACATATCGACTATATAGAGCACAATGGTGATACGTCCATATGCCAAATTTGATAGGGGATCACTTTTTAAGCTAGCGATACTTAACATAAATCGCAGAAACCATACATAAAAACGAAATTTAAATATAGCCAATCTACTTATCTATCATTTTACACATGTAATCTTGAGATTGCACTGTATTATTATAGAAAGCACTTATAACTACGTACCTATTTTATGCTGCAAAAAAATAGACGTCATTTGGACATGTAATTTGTGTACTTGAAAGACTATTTCAAAATTAACAAAGTTGATGTAATATATTCATCGCATCATCTGTCCACCAACGTTTACACAAGATTATCATTATATTAAAATAAGTCAAATGCCACGAAATGCGGAGAATTTCTTACATAATACTCGGTAGACTATTACCTATACAAATACAATATAATACATTCTTCAATTATTTAATTAGCAACCATTTGGTAAATTATTTAACGCCGTAGATATTCGTCAGGCCGAGTTACGTGCACCAGCCGCCGCGAGCAACGGAATCTCATACAACTATCCCCGCTAACGCTATTCAGTACTTACTCGAGCATGGAAATTGACCGAGCCGTCAAACCTAGAGGTATAACAACTCGATTCGAGAGGGGAGGGATCCGAACGTCATTATAAAATATAGAGCGGCAAATTTCCCGTAGAACATTGTCGATTATGGTGAACATAAAAATGTTCGCTATCTTGTTAATTGTAATTTCGTGTACCTGCCAATGTTACAATACATTTCATGCACTTGAACTACAAATACATACAAATAAAAAACATCTAGAGTTGACTAGTCCTGTAACTAACTTATGCTGAAGTAGTAACATTACAAGTATTGAAAACTTTGTACAAAGTAACCCAAGACTAAAATCACACCATGTGCTGTCATGTATTATATGTCATGTCATGTAAAACAACGTGAATTAGATACCTATTTAATTTAATGTATTAATTATAAATATATACACATAAAATCAATTTTGTCGAAAAATATTGTTTTTGCGCTACCGGGATTCGAACCTGGATCTCTATTTCCAATCCGGGGAGTACACTACCAATTGTGTTATAGCGCCAGTATTTTTCATGACAAATTTTCGAACCTATATGTTACACTTTTTCAAATGAATACATCTGTCGTTCCATTATTTGAAAGCCATCTACATTGTTTTCTGAATAATTACAACTTCACAATAAGAATGTGTTTGGTTACTTTTTCGTCATATATTTTTCGTAATTACTTTAAAAAGAAATTTGGGGAGGGTTCAACCCTGTACGGTGAAATCAAATTACACAATGATATCGTTTATTTAATTTTAGTGTATCACTTCATTTCAAGTGGCTTTATTGGGAATATCACTTAAATGCAGATTAACAACCGACAATAAAACAAATATGTATGAATCCAAACTATCAAAATTAAAGTGAATATGTAGGTATTTCATAAGCTTCTTTAAACCGCGTGTAACTAAACCATTAATCGTGCCGTTAATTATTCCGGAACAAACTAATAATACTATTTTATTATTGGCGCAAAGTTTAGTAAAGTATAATTAGTAGATCACAAAAATCCCCCACATTAATCACGTATCAATTACAATTTAAGATTGATTATAAACTGTCTACCATTAAAATCTCATAAAAAGTGCGATCAGTTTAAGATAGAAATTGAACGGTAACGAACGTTATCGTAGCATTCCTTCTTACCTATACACATTACCGATTTAACGGGTATTCTAATGAGACCATTCGCGCACTGAGATCAGAGTTTTCTGATCGGCTCACAGCGGGGGGTTTTATCAAAATAAGTATTTAATAATACTCATATGATGTGTATACATTGCACGATAATACATACAATCTTGTTTCCGAACAATAAGAATGGCAAATCAGGATCTTTTTGAAGAAATTTTTTTGTTATTAATTGACAAAAATGTATGTTAAAAAATTTAGTTTTTAGAAAATTACTCTATTTTTACGAGTATAGGTTGCACATGTTTCCCAATTTGTTTTTGAAAAAAATAAACCTGCGACTTATACACAGCAAGTCAAATTTGCAAGTTATAAAATATTCGCACATTATTTAGGTACTTGTAAAATATATTTGCTTTTTCATCTTCTATCCTATCTATGATAAACGATTATGGACGGACGTGACACTAGATACTAGTATCGAGCGAAGAATGATGTATGAAGAAAGTACAGATTCAGACATTGACAATGTTCAGTAATAATATTTTTCAATAAATCTTAATCCAAAAAATTTTGTCCATAAATTTAGGATGCGACTTATACTCGTACAAATACGGTAATATAATCATGCTGCTCTACAAAGCAACTGCCACGTCAATTAGCATTACCCATAATTTAAATTACGTTTGTTGTTCTAAAGAATGTTTTATCATAAAAATTCAATACCCTTTTGACAATGCCCAACTCCACTTATTTTATTATATATACTTGAGAAAAATTATAAAAAATAATCCTATAAGAAATATATGCGTATCATGAGAATCTCCAGAAATTAATTTTCGACAATGATTTGAATTTGGCTGAAGGAAACGCGAATGGCAAAAACTATTCGAGCCTGGGATAGTCAAAGTAAATTAAATATTATTAATATTTTGTGGTGTAACATGATTATTTTTATTTTCACAACTAAACTTTGTACTACACACACGTTGGCTTATAATCACTACTATAGTTTCGAGAGGTACAGTCCCTCTCATCATCAGGTGATATTAAACTAAATACAGTATTGTAGTCTATTCGGGAAGAGGGGGGAGGTTTCGGTCGTTAACGGGAATATGGACAGTAAAGGTGAAGTGTTAGGGAATGTTATGTTGTTCATTAGTGTTTTCTCCGAATTTAAATTGTTTTGTATTTCAACAGTTTCTTAATTGTTCATTATTAATCCTTTATAAGGTACCGAATGGAGAAGTTTTAGTTTTTCGATAGTCAAAAACACTACAATATAGTATCGTATTTTAATCTAAGTGATCAAAAAAATGTAAAATACTACTCCCTTAAATTTTCCATTCCAATAAACAATATACATACTGCAGTATTTTAATGTTAGAAAATAAATTAGCAGTTTTTGAGCGCAAAATACTTAGAAAGATTTGTGGACCTACGAGAATACTAGAAAATGGAACTTACAGAATAAAAATAAATCATAAGTTCGAAACTTTAATTGAGCAAGAAACGATTGTATGATTTTGTATGTTGAAAGAATGCCAGGTGACGGGACACCAAAGAGTGGAAGGGACCTAGAGGTAGATCAAGGAATAAGTGGTCTGATTGTGTGGAAGAAGGCTTGAGGAAGATGGGAGAGTCTAATGGAGAAGAATGGCCAGGGATAAGAGTCGGTGGAGAGGAGGCTAAATCCCGTGGAAAAAGAAGATCTAGAGTATTTTAATGTGGGATGATCCAGGACCGAAACTTATGGAGGTGCATTACGAGAGCCGAATTTCATCTAATTGAGTTCATTATATGTTAATAATGATATGAAAGAAGAAATAAGATTTTAATGTTACAAAAATAAGTGTACAATTTCACATATTATCGACTATTCCGGTTCGTTAAATTTTCTACTTAGAGCCCTGAATATCCCCAAGATTTATACATTACGTATGTGCACTTTATGTGTATCTTTGAAATAGGTATGTAATTAACAAAAATAAAAAAATAATAAAAGTGTGACGTCACGTTCATCGATCCAGTTAGTTGACTGTGTGATCGAGTCCTAACTAAAAGTTCAAAGGATGGCCAGACCTGCCAATTATTCTGCACATGGTTCAGCGCGGGTTGTTCAGTGTCGCGTGGCCAATCGGGTGAGTAAAATTAGAAGACAAGTAAAATGAAGGATTAGTGTAGTGTTACAGATCGGCGACGAGACGAGCGTTGCGCAACGCCTTTCGTTAACCTAGCGGAAGTGTTTCATCGCGTTATGAAATTGTTTCATAATCTGACTACCAAATGCTCGCGTGAGAGCCGCAAGACGGAAAAATGGATTTAAGAAAGCATCCCAATGTGCAATTACATAAATGTACACAGAGTTGGGTAACGCTTCACGAAAATAAATACACCAAACAATTAAGTCTGTGGGAATAAATGTTGAACAAATTACTGCGGGTTCACCGATTGACAGGAAGGTCAGAGGTCGTTCCCGGAGTACTCGCACTCTGCACTCGTATTACTTTAAAATCTTAACCAATTTAATTACACAATTATTAATTCTTAAATCGTTAATTTTGAATTTGAATCGATTTTTAGTAACACCGCAATCTCATTTTTACGGACTTCCAGCTCGGACACATTTCCTGACCACACCGTTTTTTAGAAAGAAGAATTATATAAAATTCATACATTATCAAATAGCGTAAAAAATGCATCGATAGTACTTACTAGGTTGAAGTACTTTAGTGCAAACATAAAAATTGACGTAAAGAAAATATGAATGGTGAAACAATAAATCGACGGACTGTGATAGTACTGAAGATTTTTTTTTTTTAAGTTTGACAAGTGGTTTTTGACTAGCAAAAATCATCCTTGCGTCGCAATGCGCAATGACAATAACATCTCGGATTTTTAGGTTAGGTTAAGTTAGTTAGATACATTTTGCTTGTTGAAAATGTCGAAACTTTTTTAATATTTGCAACCCATCATTTTTCTTCACTCAATTCTAGCGGAAAACATGTATTTTGTAAAAATTATCGTATTCGCTAATTATGCCCTTTTTACAACTTTCTCATTAAATACTTAATTTAATAAAAACAGGGTTTTTGGTAAACTGTAAAGTTAGCACTAAGAAAATTACGTTCATTCTTCCGCCATTTTAATTGTAAGGGTTAAAAAACGAAAAACACAAAATGACGGAGACAAAGAGCCACACAATCAAATCACGACAAAAAATACATTGTTTCAAAGTTAGAAAGATTGATCAGCAAACTTAGTAAAAAAAAAAACGCAGAAATTTTTCAGAAAATTAGTAAGTTTTTTGATCCAGTCGTGTTTTACGTGCTTGCCTCTCGTCATTTGAGGACCGGCGAAAAATTGGCAACATTACGACGCGCCATATTAATTTATTAAATAAAGATTTATCAACGCTTGCAACACGAACATGTATGTAACTCTACAGCGTCGAAGATGCGGTCGTTTATCATTGAAAAAAGATTTCATTTCGAGATGATCCGCACAGCGCGGAGATTTGTGCAGACCATATGTCGTTTTATTTTTTAGTGAATAAAAAATAATATATTTAAATATTACGGTACACGGTGGCGGGTTCAACGTCTTCAATCGCTATGCAATCATCACAAACGATACTAAACTGAAGAATGTAATCATTTAGAATTCTTTTAACTTGTATTATTGAGGTACACGCACTATTAAGAATTTATTTTAATAGTGTATTTGTACTCTTCCGCTCGTAGGTAAATTTATATATTATTATTCGCAAAATGTTTTGAAGATGTTCTACTAGAGTGGATTAAGCTTCAAACTAAATGCATAAATAAATCTGTTGCCCCTTTAATAATACAGTTGAACTCGGATACAACGAATACCAAGAAGATTTCCTCATTATTCTCGCTGTGTCCGTGATTTTATTGCCGATATGTTGACATCTTTATTCTACCACAATGTTGAAAAGTTCAAATAATCTATTTTACATACTTCCAACGTTTTTCGCGCTACGTTTTTTTTGAGACTTGAGTTTTTCGCGAATTGTAAGGCATCTTATTAGCACTGTTAGTAGACATGTTTCCAATATAAGTGTTTGTTTCTAACTGATAACAATTTTGCTTTAAAATGACTAAAGTTATCGTTTCAAGAATGTTGAGAAACTCTGAAATAAATTTAATGTTTGAGGCAATCAATTAAACGGCAGGCAATGTTATTTTTATGCGCCGGTCGCTGAAAGAAAAATATCCTACAAAATTTGGTTACGTTATTAACTGAGCCGTAATCTGATGCAATCATAAACATTAAGTCGCCTTTTCATATTTGTCTATTATTCCAAGAATTGGGAACTACTTTAGTAATTACAAATGTTTGCAGTATTCCACTGGGTAGCAAATGTTATTCGGTATAGCCATGAAGCGCACTCGTTATAACCGTGAGCGATGCACGAGAGATCTATAGAAATACACGTAAAATTAAATCATTGAGGCTTTTTTTGCACGTTACAGCCGTGATCTCATTATAAGCGTGCTCGTTATAACCGAGTTGTATAGTAACTGTATTTTAAAATCTGTTGACATGATAATTAAGTCCTATACATAATTCTAAAAATGGTTAGGTTCACATTTGATTGCTCGAAGTTCATGTGAATAAACTCGTCAGCTCTTGTTACGAATTTGTAAATTTTTAAGGAATGATTTAAATAATATATTAAGTTGGCATGACATGGTAGCTACGTATTAGATTGAGGTAAAAATTAAAGATTTCGAAGCAATTGTATTTGCAGGGCTAAAATAAAATCTCAATATTGAAAACAGCTGTAAAGATTCCATTACAACTGCACACAGTTACAAGTGCACAGAAAGACAACTGCCACAGTCAGCTTATTAGTCTGCCGCCGTGACTTTGTATCAAACAACCTAACCTAACTTAATGTAACTTAACATAACCTAATCGAGTGTTTTCTTTTTCTGATCGCACATCATCTTTATGGTGTGTACAGAGACAACACTTTGATCTCTCGTCCAATGATTTATCGGCACAGGTCGGTATGCACCAGTTTCTGCATTCAGAATACGAATGAGGATTAATAGAGCCTGAGTTACGTAAAAAACGTGACTTGTATATTATATATATATTTCGTCACTTTATTTCGATAATAGAGTCCTTCTTCAATGTTTTTTCTGACAACCAACATGACAATTTTATAAAAGCTTATCTGTGCTCGGGTCGGTACTAACAGCAGAATAAAAACTGGTAAAAGCAGAAATTGTCATTGCTTTACGAAGACCCGGTCTTTATTCATCAGAACCCATTAGAGGGAACCTCTTTGAAATATGTACCTACTTCTAAAAGGGTACCTTTGCGTTCACGTGTAAAGTGTAAACAACATGCACAATTAACAGAGCTAGTCGACTGAACCGAATTCCGAGCAGATTTTGAAGGCCGCGTTCCAGGTCACTGATTGTCTATGCTGGCAAAATTATTTTTAACTTTGTTGTATCATGTTTTGCTTCATTTGCTGCGAATCAATGCTTTGGTATTCTCTTTCCACTAGTTGGTAAAAACGGATTATTGCGAAAATAGGTAGGTAATGAACAATTTGTAGTCGTACTGCAGATAAAGTTTGTATTTGTATGATCTATAAGTAAATAATAATACATCACTTAAAACTATATTATATATTATTGAAATTGGATGCCTTCGAGGTGCTTGAGGCAAATATTACCGAACCGATGGATCCTGAGCGCGAGGCACATTAATATAGGTAAATGAATCTTGCATACATTGGGCATGTTGCTAGAATGACGCAATAAACTCGTATCACAGGGACAGTTGTCAAGGGAAAGCGAGCAATATGACTATCTACAAAATGGAATACAGGAGTTGGCAGGGCTTTGTAATCAACATGGCCCGAGACCGGGAAGAACGGAGACGCATTTTGCAGAAAATCCAGACAGATCAGGGGACCACGACGTTCAGCATTGAGTACACGATGAGAGAGAAGAAAAACTATATACTAAAAAAATGTATTCATAATACATTTTAAGATCGATAATTATTCCCAATACAACCGATAATCACAAAAATATTTACGAAATATAGAAATAAATAATATATTGAACAGTCAATAAATTGCACATCTCTTCAAATTCAATATAAAGCATTCGCTGTTGCGTTGGGTCGTGTATTATCATCGAAACAATAACAACACAGAAAGTGATAGTGACAGATGAATCTAAAATATATTTTCTGCAATTTGATTCAAAATAATTAAGCACAAAGCAAAAGTGTAATGAAATTGCATGCAGTATTCGGTATTGCACCAGCGAATAAAACCGGCATTATGAAGTGAATATTATGTATAATATAGATGGGTGCGGTCGAAACGTTACTTCGTGAGGCGGTGGTTCTTAATCTGTTTCAATTAACAGAAACCTAAGTGGCTTTTTTTCTCTAGAAATTGCCTACAATCAATATTTTTCCATTGTTGATGTTATTCAGGATATTTTACACGATTGAAAAACTTCCATCAGGCTAATATTCCCCTCAGGAATTTAATTACTCACACACAAATACATATGTAGTTCGAAATTTGTCAAAGTTCAATTTTTATATGGTTTAATTTGTTACCTACATGCATTTTAAGAACGTCAGAAATAACACGATCAAAATAGAAAACTTCGCGAGTGGACTATAATAAATAAATAGGTTGTTATGGGTATTATAATACGAGTATTTGTAAACACCAATGAGGAAGAAATATGCAAGAAAAAATATATTCAATGCTGATACACATAACGCGTTTTTTCGCAAATATAATAACTATAAGTTTTCTAATCACATATCTGTTTCCGAGAGGACAATGGGTGCAATAGATGTAGCGTTCATTGATCCAGAATGGAACTACACATCGCACGAAGCGGAGTTCTCAGAAGAGAGAGATCTATTTTCATTTCACGATCGCGAGCAGAGCGCCGATCCACGAAGAGCAGTGTACAAACGGACACGGTTTAGCGATCGCCGCCGTAAGTAGCGACAGAACTATGCAGCCCGATACGGACCTCCGCTAAATGGTGATTTTATTCATCGATCCGCGGTGAAGAGGCAGGCTGCACCCAAAAGAGATAACGCACTCAAATGTTTCCCTCAAATAGTGAAACTAATGTAGGGCGAGGCGTCCTCTGCATAAATGATTACGCAATGAAAGCGAATGAGACAATACGGCGCGCATCATACGGAGAAAGCGGTTCTAGTATTTCCACACGGATCTATTTATTAGTACGAAAAATGTATCGCGGCCAATAGATACGAAAATGGTGTGAAAGAAGTGGAATGTAGAAGCGAAAATGCGTGATTTGACTGCGCGCTGCTTATCGTGCGCATATGATGCAGTGTCAATCAGCGGTGTGGCGGGGCTCGGGTGGGCACTTCTTTTGACATGTAACTTACTTTTCAAGTGCATTAAAAAATATTTTGTACATCCGGTCCGGACCGGAGCATTTCACAAAACATTAAAGTCATTACGAGGAAATTTATAAGTTTTTTTGTTGTTGTTTTGGATCATCCGGTCGCGTGGCGGTATCCCATTCTTTCAACCATTGACCACACACACTTAGAGACAGATGTAATATGTGAACTCAACTTAAATAAACAATCATAAATTGACATGCCAGTTACTAGATAGTGCAATCTAATTATTAAAAAATTCTAAATAAACCAAACTATGTATTTGTATAATTTCGAGTGGTGCTGTCCCTGTCCCTCTCAACAATTGTAAATAACAACTAACCGAGAAATTACACGTGTTAACATTATAATCGTGATAATAATAACACTAAATTGTGTATGCAATACGATGTTTAGTTTATTTAAAATATAAAGTGATTTGATACAGAGTATAGTGAATGGGATGCACAGTGTTACGATAAGTTGAAATTGATGGTGTTTGAGAAAGAGAAATGTTAGACAATAAATAATAGGATATTTATATATGGAACAAGAATAACAGTTCGTGCAGTTGGGAAGATATTGATAGGAGGGTGACTAAAAAAAATAAAGTGAATGGTGCTTTGAATGCAGTAATTTCTAAAGGAAACATGTCAGCTGAGGCAAAATTAGTAGTGCGTGATGGAGTCCTACCAACATTGATGTACAGAAGCGAATCCGTGGAAATACGATCACTCAGGCGTATGTGTGGTAAATTAAGCAATTTATAATAAAATAAAGAATAAACTAATTGAGAAAGCTGATCTCAGCATAGTGAGCAGGATTAAGAATGTGGCATTTAGGTAGTTTGATCGTATGGAAAGAATATATGAAGAGAGGATGTATAAAGATATACGACGCGAATATTGATAGCACTCGAAATAGAAGACGTCTGCGAAAGACCTGGCACGACTACATAAACCAGATGGTTATGGTTGTGTGTCAGGACATTGTGTGGCACTCTATCCTCTCTACTTACCCCCTGCGAATGGCATGATGGTAAGTAACAATTATTAGAACAACGTTATTAAGTGTTGAAGATGTTATCACATAAATTAACTGAATAAAACGTAAAAAGCTGTTATCCTATAAATTAACCGGAAAGAACCGTATAACACAGTGAACCGCGACTCAATACCTATTCAATATAATTGATTAAATCGTAGATCGTGTGACGTAACAGTAACGAGCGGTAATGATCTATACCGGTAAAAAATAATTAAACTATTATAATGCATTAATATTCACGCCTGCCACAATCAGACTGAGAGATCTACCGAGACCGAGAGGTCAAAATCACAATTATTTAACTCGGATATATTTATGCGCATCGTTGATTAGTGACACTTGCGCGCGCATTCCTACTGCTATCTCATTCTACTGTCAATAATGATCTGCCGAGTGTGAAATATCTTATATTTTATTTTGCAAAATTCACAACAAGGGATCTCGCGGTGTGATTTTGTCATTATTTTTGTTAAAAATTTTTAAACATACATTGTTCAGTTCATTTAGACCTGTTTTGGTGTTCGCGCGTATAACATTTCGATAATAACAGCTCTTAAGAAGGAAGTGCTCAAACTCATATTTGGCACATAATATACATATACTGTTTTTGTTCAACAAAGGCGAACGCATTCTCATCTGGCGCTACAAAAAAAAAAATTTTTGAAGTGCATTATTAAGGGCGATGAGAAACGAAACATTTATGGAAACTTCAAAGGCAAAGGGTCGACAAAGAAAATTCATCAGAAAAAGCAGCCCCGAGGCGGAATGCACCCAAAATGCACGGTGGGATTTTGAATTATCCATTTTAAAATTCTGCTAAATAACAAAACATTTACGATCGATGTCTGCCAAAAACAATTTAAGATAAATAAACTTTATTTACATGTTTATATATATTTTTTACATCAGAGATGAACATACAATAAAATATTAAAATACACTTATTACAAATAAATTGCTATTAAGTTTACAAATTTATTATTTTTTCAGTATTATCTAGTGATACGATTCAACCCTGTCCTAGCCACTTTACTTGACTTTTGTCTGCATTAGAGCAGCCAGCTTTTCCGTGCTGAATGGGAGATGATGTCATTTTATTAAAATTGTGGACCCTGAAAGCAAGGAAGAGAAGACGGATGCCTTTGAGAAGGGGTACTGGAGACACATGTTGCGCATACCATGAGTGGCGCAACCTGCAGCATGAATCCTTTCATTTTCTGGACATCTCGCGAGAAGGGATGGCGATAGGTTGGAGAAGCTTGTTGCGGAGGAAGAGAAAGGTCCCCCTCCCGTCGGACCGACTGAATGGAAAAGGCAACAAGCACTTCTACGGTGACAGCCCTAAGGTCTGCAGTATGCCGAGAAAAATTGAAGAGCATAGTTAGGAGGCGAGAGTTCACGGAGATCGTGATCTTCAGTCATGAGGGGCCGACGTGGATGATTAAAATTGTGGAGGTTTATCGCCTCCGCGACGACCCCTGAACGCACCTTGCATTAAACGTTGCGTAAAACCAGACCTCATGACCTTGCGATCAGCAGCCGTCTGGGAGACCGGCTCCCGAGCATCACTCTTCTCGCCACCGCCTTCCAGATAACAAATCCATGAAACTCATCTGCGTAGACTTCTCATTATACGGCTATCGCATTACTGTAAACGAGCTCAGCAATAAACTTGTGTCAACCGTAAGTAGTTTTTCTTCACCAACCTGCTCTGGCCACATACACTTATTCAATACACTCCGTGATCTTCAAACGGACAAGTGATTGATGGGTGATTAATGGGGCGCCCACCACTTACACATCAGCTTATCCATCAGTAACCCACACATTGATAACCTCATCCTTTGATCCCCATAAAATAAATAATGTATAACTACACGATAAGACATGATGCGTCATACAGTATTTGTGTTGAATATAACTAGGAGTATATTAGACAGCGTTGCTTCCGACTGAGCTCTACCCGATTGAAACATGTTTCATTTTCATATTAAAAAATAGTATCATTTCCTTCATTTTTTCTTTTTATAATTTTCAATATATATTAGCTGATTATTAACCAATTATACAGCGTGTAACAGACCTAGTCCACAATATTTTATGAGTGGATACCTGACTAAATTATGAGTCGAAAATGTTCAAGGGATACATGCCTGATCTCAACCAATCAAAAAAATCCGCAAAAGTATGCAATATTTCGATTAGTTGAAATATTTTATTGATTCCAAATGATATATTGAATATAACAAATTAAAGGTCATCGAATTTCGAGCGGCTAAACTATTTTTGTTAGATGATATATCGATTAATAATGGAAAATATCTCAAATATTTATTTCGAAGTAGGATTGTGTAAAAAAAATAGTGGAGAATTTCCACATATTCTTTGAACATTTTCGAGTCGTAATTTAGTCAGGTATCCATCCATCCATAAAATATTGTGGATTAGGTGTGTTACACTCTGTATAAAATGTATATATATATATATATATTTACTAATTATTGATTACACTGGGCAACAACCATTTTGGTGCCATTGATTTTTTAACTGATTCTAGATAATTTAATTATGAGATCCAAAATATCCATCAGAACTGGTTTTTGAGATACGCTATATTAGCCTCTTTTAGAATAAAATCATCTTATTTTCAACTGATGTACATTTCACACTATTACTATTTGCTCCAACTGTTAGATAAAAATATAAAGTAAGGTACTTATTTCACACAGTAGATAAATATGCTTTCATCACTTTTCATCTCGTTCATTGATACGTTAAATTGTGGATCTTCACTAAGCTGCCTTATCTGAGGACCATCAAATATTCCGGCTTTCAGTTTTTCTGTGCTAATCCCAGGAAGTTTTCGTGTCAAGTAGCCAAAACAAAGTCTATCTCGATTTAAAGCCTTCACAAATTGCTTCATAAGCCCCAACTTGATATGCAAGGGTAGAAATATGATTTTCTATCTCGCAACCGTTCGTTGATTAAGTTTTGTTTTCCTTGAATGATGACATTTCGTAAAGACCAATTTCTGTTAACCCAGCGCTCAGTGCTGATCCTCAACCCTGCTGTCCAAAGACATAAAAAACAAGGATATTTTGTATATCCACTTTGCAGTCTAAGAAGGAAGTTTACCGTTTTTTAGATCGACACAAATCACCCACTAATGTTCTTCAAACTTGGTTTCTTGGTTCCCTCCAAACCATTGATACTCCAAACTTTAGGCACTTCCTCGCAAATGTTCAATGCATGTTTTACATACGAAATGTGGAGCCCAAGATTTATCCTGGTCTCCCAAGTGGACGCTAAAATAGGCCAGATAAGCCCTTTTTCCAAAGTCAGAAATAGGTTTTCTACTTTCTGTCAAAGTGTATTCGCCACATACATAACAAAAAACGTCTGGATGATTCACACAGCTACGTCTGCTTGTGGATGCCATGGTTTTAATTCAATGTTTTATTACAAAATAACGCCGAAACTTTACACAAAATGATAGTAAACTGAACCGGGTTAGGCAGAGGTAGTATAAGCGAGTTATTAGTTAGTTCGTGGTGGGGGTTACCCAGATATAGGAATGTCGGATTTTACGATCATGGGTAATACCAAGTAATTGAAACTGACTAATTAGATTTTAATTTTAGGTACGAAATTTCAATTTTGGCTTCCTAACATTTATATACCATTTATATTCTAATTTCAGTCTACCTACCTAGGGCTCATATGTATTGAATGAAATGCTCGAATTGTAATACTTTAACGGTAACGTGTTATAGGTACACACACAGCCGAAAGTAGCGTAATGTCATGTCAACGGTAAGTAGTAATCCGTACCTATAACGAAATGACTAATGTTTTTACAACATTTAATTAATGACCCGTTAGTGCCGGCCGTGAATAAACATCTCAATTTGTCGGAATCCAAAAGCATTTCTGTATGGTTAATTATAAACGCACGCGCGACAGCGCGCTAGCGCAGGCATCTCTTTCTGGACACCATCTTTTGCCTAGACAAAATTTACCAACAAAAAAATATTTGGAATCGAGGTATTAATCTTTCCCTAGTTATGCAGTAACACAGGTCTGGCGAGCCCATTACATAAATTCACACAAATTCATATTTTAACCAATCTTAAAAAACATTTTCGCTCGGAAATGAACATTAATATTGGAAAAACCAATTATGCCATTATGTGAAGTGAATCTTACTAAAAATAATTATTTTTGAATTCCATTTGCAGCAAAACAGTGAGAGATCACATTCATTTTACAGTGAAAAGATGATAAACGTACAAATATAATTATGTCTCTCTCTCACTAACTAAATGAAAAGAGATAAGGAAGATGGGACTTGATAAATGTATATATATATAAAATATTATGAGAAAATAGTTAATTATATTATTTTATTTATCGACATTAACTATTGTAAAGCCATTTAAACCTAGTAAAAACATTTAATTCTCATTTTTCATCAAAATTAAACTCGTTTACGAAACACGAATTGTCAGTGTAAGAACATTTTTTCCTAATCATGTCGTCACATAAATTATAAGGCAATATCGTTTATTTAAAATTGTCATTTTCATCTCAAGATTAAAAAATAAATAATTTATATTTAAAATTAGACATACATTTACATATAATATAAAGCAGATGTAATTATTAATAAAATTGGAAAACTATTATGATATTCTTTAAAAAAAAGCGTAAATAATGGTCTTAGCAAAGACACAATCCTTTAACAGATTATTTAAAAGCAGGCTTTTAAATAATTGCCGCCAGGTGGCGCTTGTGTCACTGCAAAGAAGCAAAAGCAGTAATTAAAATAAAAATTTAATTATTACCTGGCTATTCTAATAATGATAAAATCACCGAGACCGAGTGAATAAATTTACTAAATATGACAAAAGAATCCATGTGGGCAGTAGAAATTTTAATAAAAAATATAAGTGGGAAGGCCCATAATCCAGATGTGATTTATATATATAAGCGGAGGATACAAACATCATGTAAGGTTACTTGTCAAACTAAATAACTTTACTTTTATTTTAAAAGTATTATTCACAAATCACTCTTGAAGGGTGGATTGCCTGTTTAAAAGAAGAAGAAGTATTTTTTGATGCCATTCACATTAAAATCTGACAACCCATATTAATTCTTAATTGCATAAAAAACAATAGCATATTTCTTCAACAATAATTAACAAAAAGTAGTTTCGTAGATTCCAATAAGCATCAGATTTTTTTCAAGATCAAGTAGTCCGATGACATTTAATTTTTAGAGGTTTATAATCCATGAAAATGAAAACGAGGTTGGAAAAAGATAATACAAGCAAAATTTTAATGCCACATCTTGATCTCGTATCATGACTATATTTTAAATGTTTGCTTGACTTTGGACAACTGGGTAATCCAAATACTGATGAATGAAGACAGCAGCATACATTCAAAACTGCTTAGCGGTAAACTTATAATTGTGGATCCAAATCTGGTCCTTTTTTTCATTAATCTTATGAAATGTATTAATGTTAGAATTAGAATACGCTCGTCAGATAAAAAAACACACTAAAATAATATATTTAAATATAAAAAGGATAAAGCAACCTGTGTTCTAGATCCACAATATAATTATTTGGATAACCAGAATATACAATAAGTATTATGGAATGCCCTACCTTAGATCTGTTCCCATTAGTGAGTGTGTTCTCTCTCTGCAGGGGGGCAGGAGCGGATGCAGGCGTGGAGGCCTGGGGAGTGACTTGTTGCACCGGGCGAGGGGGGCGCGCAGCGGCCTTCTGAAGGCTCTGCCTACGTGCTCCTAACATGAGCCACACATCATCCACACGTTGTAAGACCTAAACAATACATTATAGTAAACTCGACCACCATTCCCATATTTCTAAAACAATTTGAGTCTCATTAAATTTCTGTGGTCTAATTTATCTATTAAATATTCAAATAATATTAATGTACTCATCCATTTCAAATAATGGTTCAATATTTTAATAATAACAAGACTGTCAGCCTGAAGAGAGGCTAAAACTCCTAATTGATCTAATAATAATGTATATATATATATATATATAATACATACATTGATTTGACCAAAAACAATATAAAAGCAACATTGGCATTGAATTAACATAAAATATTAATGATTTCATTTCCATTAAAAAATAAGTACTTCATGTACTTATAACCGATGATAATTTTATTTTTTAATAACAAAAAAAATGAAAAAACAGAAAAGTTAATATACTTGTGAATATTCTCAAATTGATTCGGAAATTGAGATTGGCTGTTGGTGCATCCTATGGGTCTATAAATCTCTCTGTAAATCGCAGTGAGTTGCACAAGGTGCATTTGCGAGAGGCCCCGCTCTCCAGAGGGCCTTTGAATCACTGACAAAAAGGAAGTTAAAGAAGATCTTGATTGTGCTTTACTGTCATCATTCATGATTTTTTTGTACTCGTGGTCTTTGTTGGATTAGCTCAGGATCTCTAGGTTCCAGGTCTGTTATTATTGATAGTATTTAACATCAAATATTATCTCTGTATCCTAAAATGTCCAGTGAGACAAACCCCTGAACCACAAATCCATTCCTGTACAAACGTGAATGCACCCACTTAGCTACCATACCAGTTTCATTTCATATATTAGGTAAAGCGAAAATAAATTACCTCTTTGAAATCAGTTTGCGCTTGGTTCCCGTCGAGTAAGTACGTTAATATTGATATCATTTTGAAGCTTTTTTATCCCGTTTCGATTTCAATACATTTTTTTTTATTTTCACCCATAGAAAAAATGTCACTGCCGAAGATCGAAGAGATCCAGTTGCGGTGTGTTATTGTTTTTGTTTGACATGGGGTTGAAAGCCAAAGAAGCCACCGAAATGAAAAACTGAAACCTATGGAGATATTCTGAAGATTCATAAATGTAGACGGTGGTTTAAACAATTTAATAATGGTGACAGAAATTTAGAAAAATAAACCAAAATCGGGAAGACCGCAAAAAATTGATGACTAAGCTGAATGATCCTCATAAAACAATCAAAGAATTATCTCAAGACATCAGCTGTCCCTGGTCAACTGTAAAAGATCACTTAAAACTGTCGGGAAAGAAACATAGACAAGGAGTTTGAGTGCCGCATGATCTATCGCAGTCGGCCTCGGATCAACCATTTGTTTATCTTTGTTGGGCAGGTAAATTTAACATTTTGACACATGATGTTAGTTTTTTTTTATAATGCTGATGAAGGAAAATCTATTTTTCAAAACTGGTTGGTGAACATAAATAACTCACAGTGGTATAACCTATTAATTATGAAAATGAACCACAACGTGTTTATGTTAAATATTGAAAATATTTACTAAACAAACTAATGAATGTGTTCATTTTTTATTGTCCAAATTAGGACAATTATGTTCGTACAGGATATTTATTCTCTCATAAAATTTAGATTGTTATGAAGTGATATGACTTAATTAATTACCTGAGTCACTAAAGCTTTAGTTTCTGGTGTTGCAGACTTGAGTAGCGCTTCTCTGAACTCATTAGGGGCAGTCAAACCAAAGTGGTGAGCGGCTTGGACGAATGTCTCTAGACTAACCAGTTCGGCAGCAGCCGTTGATGTGTTTGTGGTGCTGATAGCCAACGTTTCTACACCTGTTGCACACCACTGATTTGCCTGACACAAAATACAATTAATTTGCATCATTTAGATAATGACAAAAAAAGCAAAAATAAGCAAAATCATAATTATTAGTACTTACCTTATCAATTCGATCCATTAATTCTCTTGCCTTTGTTAGTAGAAGATGTCTTTTATGAATTTTTTCTAACAATAATACATTAGTTCTTTTTAACTCTTCGCATTTGGATTGTATACTATCAATTGCACTTAGTGGATTTAACATTAAACATTCACCTGAAAACAATTAATAAAAATAGTACTAAAGAGAATAAGTCTAAATATTTATTAAAAATGAGTTATTTATATAAAAAATCAAACACTAACTTTATAGCAATGTATTGAATCAATAATTAAATAATAATACTAATAAATGACTTATTTTTAGAGCTAAAAATCACTTTTTTATCCACATTATTGAAGATTATTATGAGATTCTTGTTTTTATAAAAAAATAATGGCCACCAACCAACTTGAACAATTTCATCAGCTCGTGTTAAATCAGATGTACATATTTTTTCAAATGCTATAGTTTCCTTTATGAGTGTATCAACTCTTGATGCTGTTTCTCCAACTTCAGTCATATCACAAGCAGTTTTCATATGAGCGTCTAGGACTACCTGAAATTTCCATAAAAACTCTAAATACGTACTTCAATCACATTCACATCACAAAAACAATGGCTTGCACATTTTTTTATCAAAAGTTAATTTAAATGTCACATAGTATGTATTTCAACCAAGATTTCAAAATAAGTACTTGCAGGACCTACCCAGTATTAAAGAATGTGACTAAGAACTTACTCACCAACAATAAGGTAACATTCTATTTTCAAAAAAATAATAGTTTTGTTTATTCTTTGCAGTAATTTTGTTTTGATAACTTCAATTGTTTAATTGAAAGAAAGTGTAATTTCATAATTATATTTGATTGATTACTGAAAACAAAATGGGTTTAAATATGATATGTAACTTTAAGAAGTGCAGAAAGCCATTGTTAACTGTAGCATGGGTTACTAGCTGTTCTCATGCTTTTTGTGCAGAACACGGTGAAACTGAGTTTGGCAAAAAAATTGAAGATGTTTTGTTGTGCCCTGCATGCAATTCGCAGCTAACTGAGAAATATGATGTGGTGCAAGCTGATCTGAGTCCTCCAGAATCTTTTAAATCAATAATCATGGCGGGGATGAAGCCAGATGTCATCGTGGATATAGCTATGCGAGCAATGACATTTTGGTCATATCAGTTGGAAGAAGAAACAAAATATCATGAAAACATCGCTAGGCATGCTCGAGGGAGAGCTGTGAATTTTGAGCAGTGTCACAATTTAAATCTTCAACGACTTAAAGTGGAATTACAAAATGATCAAAAGGAGATTGAAAACCTGCAAACAGAATGCATCAAGCAAAAACGACTAGCAGAAGAATGTGTCTTCATTTTGGAAGAGAAAAACAGAAAAATTCAAAAATTGCAATTTGAACTGGGATCCCAAAGGCACAATTCAATGCATTTATATGACACTGACAAAGTTGAAAATAAAAAAATACAAAATATTACTAGTATAATGAAGAATCGCTTCAAGCCTCAAGAACCAACCTCAAAATTTATGTTTCAACCATACACAGTTAAACAAAAGTTATATGAAAAGCAAAAATTTGAGAAAAATATACCATTGGAAAACAATGATGACAATTTTGTACTTGGTCCTGTTATAATGACAGAGCAGCATTACAACCTTAATAATTGATATACAAAGGCATGTAAGAAGATACAGCACACACAATTTCATTGATTTATTATCAATTTTTTTTTTATAATTAAGAAAATAATTAATTGTGATGAGATATACCACATTAAGATGCTTGAATCTTATAATATTATTTATGTAATTTTGTTTAATGAATTTTTTTTATGTAATTTCAAACAAGTAAAAACTATAATAAGATGTGCTAAATTCAAATGTTATAATTATCTTATAGTATTAAAAAT
This sequence comes from Eubasilissa splendida, assembly GCA_031772225.1. NCBI lineage: Eukaryota > Metazoa > Arthropoda > Insecta > Trichoptera > Phryganeidae > Eubasilissa > Eubasilissa splendida. The sequence continues at coordinate 38,355,094 of CM062848.1, read as the reverse complement.
ATCTTAATTTGTGCGTAATTTTAAATAAGTAAATAAATGTGATGAGATATTCCACACCTAGATATGTATATGATTTTTTATATTAATAAATACATAAAACAGTAGTTTCGTTTTTTTGTGTAGTTTTTTGAAAAGAAAGATTTGTGTGCTATAGGAGCATATTGGTAAGGGTGATGCAAGGATAGTACACACATACTTTACATTTTTTACTCAAACATTCCACAGGATTTAGTATTAAAGTGGGGAAAACTTAGAAAGTTTAATTAGTATTAGTGAACATAAAAGTTACCTGCATTTCTTTAAAATCCAATAAAAATGTTCTAAATAATAACCAGTGATTTAATTTTGAAGAGTGCCTTTGCCAAAATTCATCAAACTGCCGTTCAGTTTCTTCCAACTGTACTAATAATCTGAAATTGTTTTTATTTATACAAATTAATATTATGTATTTAGTTTTCATTATGAATATATATTTTTAAGTATTTTATTTATATATGTATGTATATGAATAACTTAAATTAAAAATAAATAATGACATTGATTAAACTTGCAAATGATTTAAATAATAAGTATGTATACAATTACTTTAAATGTTATTGTAAAAAAGTTAAAAATAAAAAATAAATGTATGTGAAGCATTTTAAGCTTTAAGTAATTATTTTCCCTCAGAAAACTACATGACTCGTGCTAAGTTGTAGTGCACCTAAGTTGTTTTCAAAAGCATCAGTGCGTAAGGATTAAACTAATACATATACAATATGTTTAATGTACCTTTCAACAGCAGCAATGTGACCGATGGCATTCTCAGGTTGGCTTTCCTTTTTCATCTCTCCAAGAATTTGCTCTCCATGGCTCGCAGCTGATAAAATTTCCTCTTTCAAAGACAAATATCTAAAAATAATTCAATATTACCATATTTGAATAGTAATAAATAATAATAATAATAATATCTAAATCACTATAATAAGATTTTAAATGTTATCCCTAAATATCTCTCCCGACAATAGGTTAGTATTTTAATCAAATATATATTGGTAGTTCTATTTTATAATTCCACAGTTTAATATATGTATAAAGAGACTGAACAGGAGATTGACTGAGGTTCATAATAATATTATCTTGCTTGTACTGCACATATTATGAACAATATAAATACATGTTAATTTTTCTGTGTACTTTATACCAATAGAATACAAGATTAATACTAAATTTTATTATGCAATTTCTTTAACTTTTAACTTTATTAAGAATCTAAAATCATACTTGGAGCCTTGGGAATGTAATAGTTCTCTTGTTTGTTCTGGATCATTTCCTAAATCACAGTCCACAATGTCACGCATGAAGAAATCCAGATGAGTTGATACATCTCGCATAAGACCAGAAAATTTTTCCAATGCCTGAAAAGGTAAATTGTTTCTTTTGATATCCATAAGCTATAATCAATCTCAATTTTTACTATCTGGTAAAATATCTACATACTAATAATACTATTGTAAAACAACATATATATGTTATACTGTGTTTGCAAAATACACATATCTACTCTGTGTATCTGTGATAAATGAAAATTTTGTGTTGATGACTATACATATACAAAAATTTCTCAGTAGATTGACTAACATATTATTTAATGAGAAATAAAGCGATTATGTATGTGTATAAATAATTCATGTAATTATTTGAAAAAGAGATACCGCTATTGTCAAAAATGATTGTTATTATTTTAATTCTTAGGAGTCTTTTTTTATTTTAGTTTAAGGAACCTTAGGATGCTGGCAGTTTTTGTTGGATGAGTGGAATGTTTACTCAACTGGTGAGCAGCCAGCATGAAATTTTTCAGTCATACTCGGAAATATGTATACAAATATCCTACTGCATATGTAAGAATAATTTATTAAAATATTTCTTCATTTAGATGAAAGAAAAGATTATCGAGAGACTCATTGGCACACAACATTAAATATTCATACTTGTACAATCCCATTAGATGAGGGAGTTGTTGGAAGAATTGTTAGATGGAATAAGATGTTTCTTATTATTATATGATCCCTTTGTAAAATTTTTGCATATGCAGAAATTTGCAGAAAAACTGAGGCTTACTAATTTCAAACGGCAACTGATTTAATTGCACACTGTGCAGTTTTCCTGCCTGCCCTGTGATCAGCACTCAATATGATTGCTTATAAACACAGAGACGGAAGTATATTTTGATACAGTGGAGAAAAGATAGCAAATTCAATTTGATCAGGGACCATTTAAACAGTATTAATGTTATAAGGAAAATTAACATACATACATATATAACGAAACAGATTATAATCTGTTATAATTATTTCATATTTTTCATATTTGTAAATTCAACTTAGTAGATAATGTTGATTTTTATACAGATTATTTAACTTTAACTTTTATATTTAACTCATTCTAACAATTTAAGCTGGGTACTGGATTTATTTTTATATAATTATTATTTTAATTAATTTTTTAAAACATTAGAAAAATGTGATTTACCGTATTAGCCCGAATATAACGCGGTATTTTTGACTATTTTTAGCTGTAAAAAAAATTTCCTCGCGGTTAATTCGAGACCCAGGTTATGAAATATTTTATAAACAAGCCTTCTTGTTTTGCGCCTTTGTATTCGGCCACTCAGTTTTGACCATAGACACTTGTCTATGATTTGGTGTGTGTGGTTGACTTTTTATCAACGGACAATATAAGTGCTTCAAGGAAATATGGAGTTCCAAAAGTAAACGTTAGCTTATGCAAATTACTTTTTATTTTTCTTCTTCTTAGGTATCTTGTTATCTACATAATTTTGTCTTATACATTACTTTATTTTGTTAACATGAATGTAAAATGTGTTATTTACCAATTAAAAAATAATTGCTTATGCAATTGAATTTACTTTATTTATTTTCTTTTGTGAAAAAATATACATATATATACATCGTGTTAAATTCAGATTACTTTTTTTCTATATATCTTTATTAAAATGTTCTGTGTTGCGTTATATTCGGGCTAATATGGTATATGGTTTTGGTTAGTTAATTTGACTTCCTGACAAAGGAAATGGTATTTTCCAAAACCGGTTGATGTGACTGGTTAAAAAAGGTAAATAATCTATATAAAAAGGATTGTTTTATGGTTGATGAACAATGTTGTCATCGGAAAATATTATAAAATGTAAATAGTGATCCAATATTAAATATTCTAAAAAATAATACATACTATGAAATAAAACAAATATTGTGTGACTGATGTAGTTTTATTCAGAAATATAAAATAAGGAAATTAGGAAAAATTGCAATTTGATTAAATATAAGCTTATTAATTCTAATTCTAACAATTACACGTGTAATATAAATAAATAAAATAAAATGGTTTATTAAGAATTAACGCACATCCAGATGTGGCTTGGAGGAGGCTCAAGGAGGCTTGTAAATTTTACTTGGATCAGATCAAAGCCCCGTGTTAAATTTAGAAAAATATAATGTTCTTAAATCAAATCTGTACCATTTCGTCTGTTAGTATTTAAAAGTATCATGGAACATAAAACTTCTCATGTGCATATCATCGTTAATATTGCAATATGTCGTATGTTAAAAAAAAGTATCAAAATCAATTGATCTTTACATAACATTAAAACATTGTATATTTGATATTAGTATGAGTGTAACTATAGTTTCTTTGACAGTTTATCATTTCTCAAGATGGACAAAATAATGCTGTGATTTCATTTCTCCAGTTGGTCACAATATTTCTTAATATGATGTAAAGATCAAAAATTTGAATACTTTTGCATAAAAAAAAACAAAACATATTTTTTAACATACAATGTATTGTGAAGTATCAACGACGATACAATAAAAAAGCAAAATATAACAATGCTTATAAGAGTTAATGCTTGATATACATATATTGGAAAAGTGATAAAAGTTAACCTCCTCCCGAATGCTGTGAATCAATAGTTTTGAGAAGATGCAAGCCCCTTGTTAACAAATTGGCATCCCACCCTTGAGTACATTAATTAAGTAAGACAATGACGAGCGCATTTAGATAAAAATAAAGAAGTAAATATAAAGCAGCACAATATTATTTTTGTATCATTTCTTACATCCTTATCATATTCAGAAGTGATGGGGGCAGAGAGAGAGAGAAAAATTTATACCCCAACATTGATTCCCAAAGGGAAATTACAATAGGTAAATAATTAATAGACCTTTACATTAATCTTTTTAGTTTAGATTTACACACTTTGGATCATTTGCAATAACTCGACAATGAAGTAGCGGTGGATCTCTTTCAAGTGGGGACTTTCATTTAAGCATTTTAAAAAATGACTAAATTCTATTTTGGAGCATTGTTAAGTTAAGCAAAGCAAAGTTAAATTACATGATGTGGCAGATAAATAAATTACGTCACGCCAGGTTATTATGGCACTGGTCACGTTGGAAAGTTTTTGTGATTGATATATTCGGCACTGGGCCGTAGAGGAGTACCTAACTAAGTGAACTCATTGTATGAGTTGAGGATGATGGCACATCGGCTTCAACAGACTCCAGAATGTAGAATTGTGCAAACTTTCTTTGATCTCCATTCATAGATTCGGATAGATTTATCCGTTGATTATTTCCATATGGGCATATTCTGAAGTTAGTGCAATATTAGCGCAGATAGATACAAATAACGATATACTGTTTATGGATTAGATTATTTGTTAATATTTTTAATGATCGTGTTGCTTGGCATTAAGTGAAGCGATTTGTGTGGTTTTTGCATTTAAAGAATTGCAATACTAACTAACTAATTTACCATCACGCAGTTTCACCGCGGGGGTAGGCAGAGAGGATAGGGCGCCACACTCTTCTGTTCTGACACATAATCCTCATCATATCCACATTCATACATCTTCTCATACAAGTTCGTCGATTATTGAAGCTTCTAAGAATCTGGTTTACCTGGTCTCACCAAGTCTTCCACGGACGTTCTCTATTTCTGGTTCCATCAACACTTGCATCATATATATTTCTTACCACTCTCTCCTCATTCATCCGTTTCATATGACCAAACAACCTAAGTGATCCAATCAATACCAATGATTCATTAATATGTTTGACTCCAGATATACCGCATTTGCTATGTAAATTTCGTTGTCATTGTTGAGCATAAGAATTCATTCCATTTTGGCATTCGATTTCAATAAAGTTGCCCTTTCGTTGTATGTTGTATCAGGTGTTAACGTGTCTTGTGTTTTGTTTGCCTTCTTCATCGGTCATCATTAATCTTTGAACTCATCGTGACTCAGTCACAGATTGTCGTTACTCAATGTTCATAATTTGTATCCATTACTGTCATCAATATGTTCTTCTTCATTTTGCAGCGACTCACTATACCACTGACACTACTAATATAATAAATTATTTTGAAACAAAACCTAATTGAATTAAAAAAACAGGGTGTATTTTGCCGTGTTATATGTAACAATGTAAGTTTTTCTGTCACACATAAATCTGTTAATTACTCAACGATTCTGCATGTTTTCTGCATTCTGCCATTTTTCGCAAATGTCTGAAGGATGACTGTATCTTTACATTCTTTTCTATTCGTTCTTCTTCTTCTCCTCTATTTGTTACAACTCTTTTAGTTTGGTGATTTTTTGAAAATTTATACTTTTTAATTAGCCTAACTTTTTCTTTCCTCGCTTATAACTCTGCGAATTTGAGAGCAAAAATCTTCTTAAAATTTTTTGGCGATTGCAACAGTATCGTTAAACACTTTTTTTTAAATTCTTTTTCTTCTAATTTCTTTGTAAAGCCTGATTTAGTGAAATTTCGTGTTTTTGAGCTTTTCTCTGCGAGTTTACGACCAAATTCTAATTTTTATAATTCACGTGATAGGTAGCAATAGCCCAGAATTTATTCTGGTGTTTGTAAACTACCATCATTTCAATTGCATCAATTAAATATTAAAAACGCGAAAAAAAAATTGAAAAATCGATGTAACCTACTTACATACAAATTAAATGTAGAAAAAACTTGATTTCTTGAAGAATATATTAACCCAACGCAACTATTTTTTAAAGAGTTAAAAAAGCTAGCTGTTTTATCGGCAATTTTTGACATTTTATATTGTTTAGAAATTGTCAAGCGATCATTTGGAAAATAACCAAATATTTTTAGTTTATAGTATGAACGGACATCTCATTTACAGTGTGAAATTGAACCGACAAGTGTGCATATCCACTATGCTGTATAATCGGAGTTCCCACCGAAATAAAAACTCGTGATGTTAATATTCTTACAGATGGTCTAGACATTTTTTTTATGGTGATCACACAGAAGTGTTATGGACACCATTTTGTTATCGAATCAATGTTTACAAAGAACAGTCATTTTCCACATTGATATATGTAGTAAACACATGTTTCAAGCTTTTTAACTGTCATTATTTCGCGATTTATTTCCAAAACATAAGTTTTATGCGCAAAATTTGAAATAATGTAAGCACAGACATTTGATACATATAGATAGATTCATGCTGTGAGTTTGTTCAAATAATATTCACGGGAATTACAAATGTGTCCAGAATAACACAGTATATTTATTTTTAAATGCGGTATTATTATTTCAATAATGTGGTAAAAAATAAAATGTTTGAGATGATTTTACTTCTAAAATATGTTTTTTTACTATATATAGAATAGAATGGCGTTTATACATTTTGAAAAACTGAAAGAATAAAAAAGCCAATTTTCAAAATGACTTTTCATTTGCGATATATTTTAGTTTACATATAGTATATATTTCGGAAGAGAACGTAGCCCTGCTATTCTTTTAATCTTCCTTTCGCTTTAATTGGTCAAAAAAATAAAATGGCCGACAAAAACATTTGTCCACATGATCATAAACATGGCGGATTTGAAAGAAAATGACACTATGTTTCTCAACTTTGTAATAAAGTTTGTTTAGTAAATAATATGAATTGATTATTTACGGGTAATTGATTTAAGGGTATTCGTGGTTATATTAAACAATGAACAGGGACGTAACCATTGAAAAATGTTACAACATTTTATATTTCGTAATTTGAATCTAAATTTTTATTCGCTTGAATTTAGTTCACATGATCAGAACAACATGGCGGTATCAACAAACATATCATGCAGCCATTGTTGTTTAGTTTTAAATTACGACAAAAGATGGCAGTAAGATGAAGAAATGTATATCTGTTAATACATTATTTAATGGCCGCTTACATGGTAGATTAGAGACATCGATTTAAAACAAAAATGGCCATTTTTGTTGTTTATTTCTGAAGAATGAGACAAAAACCATAGATGGCAGTACGATGTCGAAAGGCCATGACATATTTGATAAAATGGCAGTTACAAGACTTTAAAAGACAGATTGTTTATTACTAAATTATAAGATATGGCCGACATCGTGCCTTTTATCGACTTTTAAGCGGTAACTAGGTAAGTAAGGTGTTTTGTTAATTTAGTCGCTGTGCAACTATATAAAATGGCGTTTTTTATCGATAATTTTGGCGCGTTTTGCAAATTTAAAAGTTCTGGTGATAGATACACGTGTAACGCATTTACATTTTTATCTTTCTCTATACTTCTTCTTATTTTCCTGTCACATCACTTTTTATGATTTTGACATGGAGTATTAACAAAATATTTGTTATTTTAAAACCTGGAGACTAGGTTAGGTTAAGTTGGATTAGGTTACATAAAGTTAATGTTAGGTTAGGTTTGGTTTTACTAAATGGCGAGCTGTGAGTTTGTTTACATAGTATTCACCATCAACATGGGAATTACAAATGTGTCCAGAATGACACAATATGTTTATTTTTAAATGCGTCTTTGAATTTACAAATAACTTTATTCTTTACAGGAAAATGGTTAGTCTCCCATCACATTTGTTTTTGTAGCTTTTCTCAGCCATTAATAGCTCAATATTTAAATTTAAAAATTCTGGTGATAGATAAACGTGTAACGCATATATATTTATATCTTTCACTCTTCTTCTTATTTTTCTGTCAAAACACTTTTAATGGTTTCATCAAAGTGTGTTAGCGATTTTTTTTTTTAATCTGGAGATGATTAACAACAGAGTACTGTGTCTCTGCAGGATACGTCTGCTACCGTGCGGTAGCTGTGCGGGCAGGCTAGTCTAATTGAATTTGTTTGAATCATTCAAAATTGAAACTGAATCCCACTAAACACTTTCAAGTCAGTAAATAGTTACTAATCCAATTTATTAATACAAGAATTTAGAATTTCAACAATCTACAAAGAAAATTGTAATTAAGTACATACCTCAGACCACCAAATAAATAGACATGAACTAACGCAAAGTCCTTGTCCCAATATTTTCATTTTGGTGGCACCCACATGATCCCTTTGGTGCCACTCACGCAATTTGTTTAAAAATATGACTCGATTGGAACGAAAATTTAAAGACTGACAATATAATATGATTAATGTGAAAAATACGTCTTGTTTACACAGAGATATAATTTTCGAAGGGTAAATACTTTTACTGTTGCATAAATGTGTTATAATCTATCAGATTTATGTTTCGTTGGATTCGTGTATAGAATGCCCCTCGCCCCGCAAATAATGTTCCAAACCCCTCTCCTATCATGTCTATTCATTTACTAGTCTGTGGTAAATACCTAATTGTGATATACATTAGTTGTGGAATACTTGTGTTTTAATACCAATTGTTACATATTTTTACTATGCTAAATTTGTTTATTTTTAAAATATGTGTTTATTTTCCTTGAAAGATTTTTTTATTTTATGCTCCCATTAATTTCTCTTATACTATTTGGTATTATCTATTTATAATAAGAGAGCAGTATTCTTTCAATTTAGTTTTAATATTAAATAATAATATTCCTTTAATAACAATAAAATATCACAATTAAAAACCAAAAATTAATACATAATCAGTTAAATTTTATCAGGAGTTCAGAAAACATATTATCTAAGCTCAAGCCTAAAGAAGTTCTCTGTGGAGCTGGAGATGAATCTAAAAGTAAGGAATATTCTGGAGAAAGACTCTCGGAAACCACAGCGGACAGATCAGGATCAGAGGAGGTGTTCATGCTTAGAACGGAATCTTCAGGAGCTCCGGTGGATGGAACATAAGGTGTCAAAATGAATGGTGCAGGATCGGAATGTTCAAGTAGTACAGGATTCACAGTAATCATCATCTGGGAAAATAATTTAAAAAACGTTAAATAAAAAAGCATTCTCTCATACACACTCCAATATTATGGATATTATACAACATTTTTCATTCATCTAAAAAAATCAACACAATTTTCAAATAATCAATTGATTAAAATCAGGTTCTATAGAATCAAATTCTAATAAAAACGTTAACACTAGATTTACTGTCATCATATTATACATATTTTTACTGGAATCCGTCATTTTGATGGGTGTATTAAAATAAAATTTATTAAATGAAACTAGTTAATTTTATTTTAAATCAATAGACTTTTATTAATATCGGTTTATTTCTTACATCTTTTACAAATAATTTCCATTGTAAGTGTAAATTTTCCGCACACATACTTATTACACTAACACAAATATTATTTGTTTTTTTTTTTACAAAATCCGATTTGGTGGGACTTCAGTATATTGGAAGACAGCGGACTGGAACTAGTTTCGGCTTTATCACTATGGTGGTCACTTCCTAGTTCTCAGCCAATTGAAAGACAAAGTTTTTTCTAAATATATTTACTCCAGTGGTCTCTTTATACAAAATGCATGCATCGATAGCTGGTAAATCCAGGATGTTACAAAAGACTTGAAGAGGCCATCTACGAGATCCTACTTTCATACTATATTTTCGTGCCATTTGATCAACCACATCCACTCCAAACTTGGTATTATTGTAAAAACTGTCTCCAGGATAAGCTCATATTATTGTTATCAATTTTTATAGATTTGTGTTTGGAACTTTTATTTTTTGGTTTACTTTTGCAAACTGTGAGAACGTAATTCTCTAATTTACAAAGCCATGTTGAAAACCAGATCATATTACCTTTCATGGCATTTGCAAATTTTGGCAATTCTCTATTGTTTCCACATAGACTCCCAACTAGAGTAGTTTTATTGCAAGTGAAAGGCTGGTAAAAAAATTGTCAGTAGTTACTTATATTTCATCCACAACCTAAATACGGCTCAGCAAGTTTGTATACTACGAATTCGCTCAAAGGTACGTTCTGTATTCGGATTTTATTTTTACCCAAATATGGGAAACCATTTATGAGGTATTAACTTTAAACATCTAGTTTTTGTTGGAAACAATTGCTTATCAACTGTAATGTTTGTGTCAGGCTTATAACAATTTTGGGAATTTCCAATAAATTTATTCCATATTTTAGAAATCAAAGCAAATTTGTCTATTTTCAAACGTTTCATGCAATGGCAAAAACGTTCCGAAGGCGGGCGGGGCGAGAGATGCTATTTTGAACAAAAAAGGTGATAAGCAAAAACGTTTACTTGTTTTTTTGTAATAATATAAATATTTTTTCTGTATTCTTAATCTTAAAAGTTGAATCCGTCAAATTGACGGGTTCCGTAAATCTAGTGTTAAAAAAATCATTTAGCGTAAAATGGAACATACAGAAAAAGAATTAATCATGAGTTTGAAAATTTGATTGAGCAAGAAACAATTGTACGATTCTGTGGGTCTCAAAGACTGCGATGGGCTGCCCATGTTGAAATAATGCCAGATAACAGAACACCAAAGATCATGGATCAAGGAAGAGATTGGCTGACTGTGTGAAAGAGGACTGAAGCAGGATGGGAGGGTCTGGGACTAGGCAAGAATGGCCAGGGATAGGAGTCGGTGAAGAATGAAAAGAAGAAGAATAATCTATATCTAGTATGTGTTCAACAATACAATGTGAACTCTATTTTTGGCCCTTAATTAATTAGTTTAGAAATGTATCTACGAAGAACAGCGAGGACTAACTGTATATAACATCATTCTTAAATCTGGGAAAGGTACACCCATTTCATTATAAACATAATATCAACTCATACTGATGTATGGAGGTTGCCAGGAGTGAATTTCATCAGGGTGGGAACAGTCCTTTATATGGTTATGGATGGTCAAGGCTCCATAAATAAAGATTTATTCAATGTGCTTATGTACATTGAATCATTAAGTGTAAGGCCTCAGTGCATGCTTGACTCGAGCGTTCTGCGAGACAGGGTGTGCATAGCAATCTCATGTTTATGAATGCAAGTGTCCCGAGTGGCGGCCGCCTAGAGCGGTGGCGAGAGCGTGCCTGTTTGGGTTCAACGTCGTGTGCGCATGCGAGATCAAATCAGTTTGTGTTTTAACAGCGTTTGCGAACAAATACTAGGTGAAATTCAGTTAAAGTCTGAAATATGGATATTTTTTATTATCTAGTTAACGTGAAATTTGGCTTAATTTTAACCTTAAAATATTATGTAAATTCTCGAAACTCTTTTCTTTGTTTAACAATGACACTTGGACCATTCTTATTACACAAATCAAATTTTAAAAATAAATTTTCTTCATCACACTTAAAATATGACCGTCTCTTCTACTAAACACTCTAATTTCACACACCCCAAACGCTGCACGCCCTGCAGAATGCTTTTTCACTCAGGTCTTAGCCTAAGATTATTTTCACATTTAAAAATTCAAAATACGTCTATGTAATTTCTTTTGATTGAACTAGTTATATGCTATAACAATTAAGATTAATAAATTATGAAAGCTTACGATTCTCTGCTGAATCCATTCAGAATGTGAGTAGGGTAGTTCTCCCCCGAGATCAGAAGTGAGTTGTGACTTGTCTATATAATCATATAATTCGTCTATGGCAGAGCAGACTATGACTTTGAACTTGAATTCTTCCTTGAATAATTTACTGCTGACTTCCGACAAAGCCTTCTGTAAAAATCCAGCTGGTCTCAACACGTATACAGCATGAATCATTCCCGGAAAATATTCCTGAAAAAGACGGTATTGTGATTTACATAATGGTGTTTACAAATACATGAAAAGCATTAAAGATATTCACAGTATAACTAAATACCTTGAGATTTTATCAAAAGGAAATCCAATAAAAAATGATCAGGATATTTAAGTAATCACACATGAAATTCTACACCGAATAAGTCTCTAATTTGGCATTTTGTATTTTTGATAAATTTACAAATTATTAAAAATTCTAAGTACATTGCACATCTTTTAAGTGTTAAAAAATAGCTGGTACATGTACACAGCCCCTATAATTCTGGTTAAGGTGATATACCCAAAGATGAATGTGTCAACTAATTAAAAGTAATAGTGTATGTGTGAGAAATAATAGTATCATTAAAATGTTTTAATATTGAAATAATTCTGGAAAAAACTGTGAACAATTATTCTTATACAAAAAAAATATTATTTACCGATATCCTAATAAGTACGGTTTTAACAGAGTTCCAGCGGTCCTTGCGTCTATCTATAATTAAATGGAAGCCCAAGTCAGCCTCTTGTAAACTGAAAAGAAAAAATGTATATTACGTCTGTGAAATAAATACAAGATGAAATTGGTGAAAGAATTTTGCTTTATTTTAGAGAAGAAAGAAATTCTTTAAGTCAGAGTATAAATGACAATGTTTGCTAAGAACGCGTATGCACCATGGCCTACTGTTGGGTGCCGATTTTGAGCTGGCGGAGTGATCGGGTCGTACTTCTTCGGAAATGTGAACGGCAATGCACTGACAGTGAATGCCACACAACCGCAACATGATAATGGAGTTTTTGTAGCCTCAATGGATGGTGTGGAATCTGAAGGACGTGTAATTTGACAATGTTTGTTAAGAATAAAATGTCTTCAAAAATGTGAATGTTATTCCTGTAATTCTATAGTTCCATTTTGCTGTGTTTATAATATTAACTATGTAAAACGCTGTCATCCTAGTAGAAATACAATTATTTTTTTCTCAGGCATAACATAACCATAAAAAAGGATCATAATACTGACATTATTCAATTATTTCAAACAACAAAATATGTATAATGTAAGATATGTGAATGCCTGTTGGTTAAATATGTAAATATATAAAAGTTATACTTTTAAAAAGAAATGGTAATAAAATAATGAAAACTAAACTTCAAATGAATATTTGCCACACTTCTTTAAATATATTATTCTTTAAAATGATATAGAAAATCCCAAGTAAATAAATAGATGTAATACACAGTTTATAAATGTCTAAAACTGAAATATATTTCATGCATGTTAGAAGACTGGGGCTTAAATGAATAATTGATAGAAAGTACATTATACAAGAATAAACTAACTGGAATATAAGAAGTTTACGGAGATGTGTACTTATATATGAAGTATGAATGTAAATTCTAACAATATATTTAAATTTACTAAATAAAAAAACATTAGTAAACAGATGTCTTAAAGTAATCAGAATCAATTGTATATCATGTCATTGACAAGGACGCTCTAATAAATAGTAAAAAATTGTTATATTATATGTCTAAATAGCAAGCAATGAATGACAAATCACTCAATACATACGTACAAGTCGGTGATGAAGTGCTTCCCAACAGAGGGCATGCAGAGAACTCCCTTAAGATAGATCATTAAAAATTGACGCGTGTGAAAAGCTTGACATTATCAAAAACATAAAATATATGACAACATTCCATCATGCTCCGACCAGCATCATCTGGTCATCTATATGATAGACTTCAAAATGAAATATTATCCTGAATAAGCATTATAAAAGAATGCGAGAATTATGGATAAACGCTTTTAGTAATTGGATTATTTTCACAAAAATGGAGTGAAAATGATCCCGTGGCAAACAAAAATGATGCGCGCACGACACATACAGTATGATTTATCGCGAGCAAGACAAACGTAATACATTATTTCACTTAGGTATGTACATTTGAACCAAATTATACATACATTATTTGCATATCTATTTACCGCTTTGCGACATACTGCAATTCTACAGACCAGTTAGTATGTTTTATGACTCCGGATTTTGTTTTAAAAAAGTAGCAATTATATAGAGAATCAATTTATTTACGCTGGATGCAAAATAACCATATTTATGTTGTAGGTATAAAATATATTTTTGTTATTTTACATCGCCAGTACGGACTCGCCGCTACTGACACGAACACAAAAATAACTCACGAGGGTACTGAGGTAAGGTACAAAAGCAATCTTTGGTATTCGTGCGGCATCAGGCCATGGAAGTTGGAGTGGTCCGGGAAGGTGATGAGGGGACAACCGTCCTTGGAGCGGCCGCCGGTCAGCAGGGCGTACTGCGGCAGCAGCAGCTCCGCCACGCCGCGCCCCTCGCCTCCGGCACCGCCGGTGACGCATCCGCCCTCCACGCTGGACGTGTCGCCCTCGGTGTCTATAAATATATATAATCATGAGTACCAGAAATTAGACGATAGTATTTCCAAAGGCATTTTTTGTGAATACGGTAACATCTCTTTATTATTAACCGTCGTTGATAAGAAACTATCCAAGTATTGTAATATAAACCAGAGCTGTGAATTCATTTCAAATTCTACCGAGATTTGAAAAACGAAAGAAAGAAACTCTTGACACACAGTTATCAGATGCAGCACCGATGATCAGCTCAGCAGTATGCGCTAGAGCGAGAGGACGCGATATAATTCACTAAAGAATAACCATCAACATCAATGTACGCATCCGGTGTTAATGATTCGCTCTCGTCCCAGACTTTTAAAGCGCATGCATTCGTTTATAAAATACATATGATACATAGGTTATCGATTAATTAAAATATAACATAATTTATTTAAAAAGGTGTCGGAGTCGGCTCCACAGCCCTGATATAGACTAATTCAAAATCAGACCTCCCCGCTCACTTCTGCTGAACCGCAAAATAACTAAGCTCAAAATAAAATAATAAATCGGCTATATACGCCGACTAAAAAACGAATTGTATTGAAATTAAACAAACACACCTTGTCGCTTGCCACCAAAAACCGTCCACATGACCGATGTTATTAAGCAGTCAAAACTTTCGAAACTTTCGAGTGTAATTAATAACTTTTAAAATATTTGCGACCCAATAAAAATATTTTTTTGGAATCACGGCAAACGTGAATTTGCAAAAATCCGAGAAGTTACCGCATTCGCCAAGTTATCCAAACTTTACATACATAGGTAGTCTGCAAAGCGGGTAATCACACGAGTAATAAATCCGAAATTGCCAAATGACATTCTGACTAGTCACTAGTTTTTCAAATTCATAAACAGTACATTTTTTTTTTAATGGCTGCAATCACACATTTGTATTAATTTCTAAGCTCGACGTAGTGAAACTTCTCTGGAAAGCATTTATTTACTTATAGAGGAAGTCATTTTACAAAATGTGGGTAAGAATATAATATTATACGTACATTAAATATATTGCCATAACTCTTTCTGTACATACGCCAAATGCTATAAATTGTCATGATTGTGGGTACCTACAAAAAATAATGAAGAATAACAGGCATAGATTATTGAATGTTGATGATCCACCGCTCGCGAGAGATTATAACGGCAAAGTTTTGTAAAAAAAAAAAACCTCGATAATTTTAAGTCGATGTGGAAAAAATATCGGATATTTTTTAACATAGGAACTGTTTATTCAGCGGGTACCCCAGTAAATAGCGCGTTCAAAAAATTCGTAATATTTTTATCACTTTTATTTATTTAGACCATTAAAATAGATTTCGCTACCTCTCACTTGCTAAGCAAGTGCGCTGCCATCTATATATTCTCTCTTGGTATATTGTGTTGTCAAATTGTCATATATAAGTGATGTTTTTGTGTTAGATATTTATATTTTGATATACTTTATTATTTATTCATTCTTAATATTGTATCATTAGTATCTCCGCATCTCGCACGGGAGGCCGGGGTTCAGATAGGAAGATTTTTTATTTTATTTATGTAACTGAATTTATGATTTTTTTCGAACCAGACAAACATATTCTATGATACAGACATATAACGCGTTTTTAATTACAAATAAGTATAATAAAACCACTAATACGTATTATTGTTTTATTTTATTATTGATTTTAGGATAACTTCGTCATTAAACACACAGCATCAGAAACGATTCGCGTGCGGTTTGACATTAAAAACGACGTCGATACAGTTACGGTTCCAACTGAAATTTTTAAATAATTCCCGATGTGTGTACGTCGGTCACGCTTTTAATGACGTGAGCGATATACACGCACGTTTCAAATAAAATAATACTATCATCGTCGGGCAATTTGTCACTCGACTGATAGGTATGAAAAAGGCGATACATTTTTTTCGAATGAATCAACTAAGCTTTGGGTACCCATCCTAGGTACGATGCGTTCAATAAAATGTTTAAAAGGCAAAAGCCTCAACAGTCGAAGAGCTTTCACGAGCCAGGACAGATGAGTGTGCCGTTCTATCCTTTCCGCCTACCCTATGACGGTAAGTTAGTTACTAATAACTATTTTGTGTAAATTGAAAAAATATTTTTTCCCGTCATTATTGACGTGCTTTCACTTACGTATAATAAAAACGTTCGTTAGTTTCTGAAAAAACCGACATCGCCCTCATCCGCAATTAGACTGCAATTATATATTTACACAAAAATATGTAATCTTCTGAGTTTCAATTTTTTTTTTACCTATTGTTTTAAATTACTTTAATCTAATTCAAATTTAATAAATCAACATTCTGCTGATGGACAATCCGAGTCTTTTTCTCTCGCGAGTATTTTTATTGAACGGTGATCCCATTGTCGTAAAGGTCCTCAACGTTCCGACAGTGACGAGAGGAAGATGACACTCCTAGGCCACACGGTAGATCTGCATGGCGTCTACGAGTTAGGAGAGCCGATCCAATATTGATTAGAAGTGGCAAAGAAAAAGATAAAGACAGAATAGTGTAGGTATGTGTTTTTGATTTATGAAGTAGTATCTACAAACAAAAGGCGTAAAATGTTTGCTATAGAAAAGGCACAGTGCGGTGAGGCTGACACTATGAATGCGATTGAGTAGTTTGGTATCAAAATTACACCGAATTCGAATATAGAGAAGCAGAACTACATGTGTTATTAACTGTCAAAATCTCTCATTGAATCAGATTTTACGTATCAAAATCAATTTGTCTTAATCATTCGTTTAGTTTCAAGGTTGGTTAGGTTAGGAAATAGTGTCATAGTTTTAACCGCCATAAAGCTCGGTGTGCACATTGGTCTGTTAATTCTCAAAATATCCCAAAATCAACAATTAACCAATGAGATCAATGTATCCTAAATCCGTTTTATTTTTTCTATTTACGCAGTAAATGTAAGTAATTCAATCAGAAAATGTATTTTAAAACATTCATAACCATCTAAATTCTATAGGTATATAAAAAAAGAAATATAGATAGATTAGCAGCGAATTAAATATTATAGTATGATATATAAATATCCTTAATTACAGAAAATTGAATAAACTGGATTTGGGAAGTGTTGCCACCAGACTCCCATAATTGTGTGTAATAATTTGATATTTTTAATCAATTCTAAAAACAATGTCGCTCGCCGGTAATAAATACAAATGTAACTATCGATTTAGTTGTAACAGATAAACGTACGCGCGCACGACGATAAGAATCAACAAAATAAACGATGAACATACGACACGACTTGGGTGTGCGAACATTTACTTATTCGCGCGCCTCCCGACAAATCGTATTTAGATGTTATTGATGGAACCGACCATCCTATTATGCGCTCGCTAATTGGTTCCGCCATTAGAATGTTTGAAGTGGACGGGTTTTGTCATAAATGGACGATGACAAATCGTCGTTGCTCAGCATTGTGGCATTGATTGAAATCAATCATTGGCCATATTGTAAGGCAGGCGCAGGCCGCTAATGATTAGCTGAATTAAGAATGAAATGAAATGATTCAACATACAAGCAAATTAAAAATGTACACCCGGCCGACAATAGTTTTAAAGACAACATTTCTCAGAGAAATCCTATATTATACGAGTATTACGAGTACCAACATTTCTACATGTATTATACATGTGATAATCAGGCCTATTCTCAAAATTGCAATATTGAAATGAAGGTGATTGTTACACCAACCCTCAAAAATAAACAGTATGTAAATTAACGTCCGTGTTATATTTGAATGAGAGAGAGGGAGGGTTTTCTACGAATCTATCGAAATAAAGATCGATTCGAAGAAAGCATTGCATCAATATGTACTGAATTGACGATTCCAACATAAAAGCGATAAGATTATAGAAAATACGAATTAATATCTACAAGCGTCGGGCCAGGTGACGCGGAACAGCACCGAGAATTGAGATATATCATTTGTCAATCAATTGGTTTTGCTAGAAAATGACATTTGAATGTTACATTTTTAATTTTACACGTCGATTATTCCAAATATTTTTTTTTTAAAAATAATCCAATAATGATGCCGTAAAATCTGAATTTACAAACTCTTGCGGAAATTGATCGATCTCTTAATAAATTAATGTACATTGATTTCCATACATGGAAAGGTTCAATTGAAGCGAATATTTACAATCAAATCACCAATAGTTGCACAAAGGTAAATGATGAAATAAACAACGAGTTCTCTTCTAAAAGATACATATTCTCGAAATTAGAAGAGGAGTAACGTCATCTGTTATGTAAAGTGTATACTAATTAATTAAATAATATGATAAAACGACAAAAGAGAGTTATGTAAAACAATTAATATTAATGTATACCTAATGAAATAATATTATATATATATAAAATAAAACCGCAATGGTACGTGTACACGGATGAGACTTGACATCTCTCATCTCACAAATTTGTCGGTTGGTATGTATTATTTGCATACAGAGTACGAGCGGCAAATAATCATAAATCCCTTCGCGCAGCTTTACTCTTCGAGACGAGTATCATTCGTGCATACGCGCCGTAAGAGAAGTGTATATTGGAACATCGGACATAAATTGGGTTAGATACCTTTCACATCATTTTAATTGTATTTAGTTAATTTCTGGAATGATTTGATGTGGTTACTGTCATATTACTAGATGTAATCCTTAAACAATGACGGGAAATTATTTGTAAGCTTATCGACATGTTATCTAAAAATTATCATCTTTTTTCTTCCATCTACGGATTTTGTTATTCAAGAAGTGCGCAAGTACCTACTCATTTCAAATTATTGTGACATTCCAAATCTGATTTGGTTTAAAATAATTTGGTTGCTATGCGACGTGCGCGGATTCGCGGAGGGGGGCGTAGCGACCGGCTCGCAACAATTCGTTACTAAATAAAAACAACGACCATTTTTAAGGGTAGAGTGGCTAAAATTGGATTACAGAATATAGATACTTATTTATTATTCCGGCCGCATTTCTATCGAGTGGGAGTGGGAGTGGGACCGGACCCTGCCCTGAAGCATCAGCCCAACAGACCTCTGCGCGATGTCCCTCGACAGTAATGTAATTTCACGCAGGCGATGTTAAGGGATGTATCGCGCGTCGTTGTGACTGCGGTCATGGACTTCCCATTCCCATGAGACCGTTACAGCAGAAGAAGTAGTCATGTAGTTTTTCTTTACTCTCTCTCTCCGAAGTCTTTGCTTTCTCGTTGGAAAAATATGCAAGTTCGCGGGTAAACTGTAATATATAACAACATTGTTTCGGGTACTTAGCAATATTTCCTCTAATTTTAGACCGCGGATGTGCGCATAAGAAATATTTTGTGCAATTTTAAGGTCTCGTGCTATTGGTAGGACTATGTAAAGCTACCGGTAGGACCTGGGTTGACCATATTACTTATGAAGATGTACAAATAAGTCAAGAGAACTAATAACCGTTATAAAAGAAAGTTGCATATTCCCCACGATGAAAAATGTGATATTTTATAAGTTATTATGCAGGGCGAGATAGAAGGCAGCAGAGATAATAGTGTGGGTAGGAAGAGATTATATTGACTGTGAAATCTCAGAAAGTGGTTCAATATCCAAAATGTCGGTGATCTTATAATACAGGATAAATCAACATAGTCGCATACCTTCAATATAAGGTAGCACATGAAGAAGTCTTGATAAAAATTGTGTGCGTGCTCTATTTTTTCGTGTGCCAAACCGTGTGCGCGCGCACACCCGCACACCTTAAAGGGAACATTGGTACTCAGTATCTCTGTAGCCATTAACGAGAAATAAGTTATTTCACAAAACAACACTATCTGAACATGTTTAAAGTGATCAAAACAAAATACAATGATCAGGGTGGAGTGGAGACCAGAAAAACATATTATACGCAGGGATGGTATGATACGTGTGTCTAAGATATTTAACAAATTTTTTTTTTAAATCAGTCGTACGTGCGCAAAGTTTCAAGAGCGTTTCGGTTGGACGGCGTTATATCACCGGTCGCGGTGTAAATCAAACAAAGCAACGCAAATTACACCAGCTTTATTTACACGGTTTCACGTAACAAAGCCAGAACAAAAACCTGACTTTGTTAATTGATCCCGCTAAAGTGCGCGGTGGTGTGGTGGCGCGGTGGCGTGGTGGCGTGGCGCCAGGGCCGGCCAGACTTTTGACATTATTAAATCAAATGTATTTAAATCAACTATTAACTCTAATTAATTAAGTTAAAAACGCAAATGGTCGCGATGTTTATTTCAATGTGAACTTTGTAGCTAAGAGTTGAGCATTTATGTACGTAGTTAGGTACAAACAGAGTCGGCGGGGGGAGGGGAAGGGGAAACGAGAGAAAAAATTTCTTCGTGTTTATGGAGTTAATAATTGTGTGTGGAAAGTGATAAAAAATTACCCCTCCCGAACAAAAAGCTCTTCCAGCCCACCCTTGGGTATAGGTACGCAAGCGTTATTTAATTATTTTAGAAAGTAACACAAAATCCGTAGAAAGTAATTAATATGGCTATCGACTGAACTTCGAACTTTTCAGGTTATATTTAAAATTGTGCATGTACAGGTGTAACAGACCTTGTCCATAATATTTTATGGGTATTATATTCCTTGAACAATTACGACTCGTAATTTAGTTAGATATCCACCCATAAAATATTGTGGACTAGGTATATTACACTCTGTATATATTGTTCATATTTATATAATCAAATATATATTAAGCACACGTAAGGTTTCATGGATATCAAAGTTTCTCGGCCGCTAGATGATGATAGAATTTCTTCAGGACCATTTTGTCATACCCGCGGCAAAAAATACGAGAAGAAATTCTATACATAATTCAAAAATAATAATTTGGACTGTGGAATATTACATTTCGGTTCCCAGGCAGTCGTCAATTCGCAAGTACACTGCCCCGCGTCAACCCTGGTGGGAGCCGCCAGCTGCCCCCAGGGACAATCGGAAGTGCGGATCTAGGCCTGACCGACAATAATTCGTCTTTCACACCATACAGATACAGCGCGTGTAATGTGAACTCGCAAGGTCGGGCGGATACAATACTCCATTTGATTACATCGACACTGCGGGACGGCAGGATGGGGTGGACAAAGCTTTAAGAAGATTAACACATATACTCAACAATCAATTTAATCAGCATGTGAATAAAGCACACATGAATAGCATTATGACATTTACCGTTCGCACGCCAGACACAGAGTACGTTTTACTATTATATACATGTATATATATAATTTCTCATTTACAGAATCTGTAATCTTAGCTGTCCCGAGTGAAAGATTTAAAACACCCGACTTACGATTCGAGTGTTAGATGCAGTGAATGTGTTCTCTTGCTAGAAATAAAAGATATGCCGTGCTGAAGCGAGACATGGACATAAATACGTAGGACATTTTTCAACAAGACTCCTATAAATAATAGCCTCTCATCGCTCCACTGAGCGAGCAACACTACTTCAGCAGATAATTTAGAAGAACACAAGCAGACTTCAAATCCGTCACAATAATGTTGAATGTGGGGCATCGTTGATCGACGCGATAAATGATAAGTAGCTACTTGGAAAATTTATTTTTAACTATCAAAATTCATGACTGAATTTCCGACCGGAAGAAATAATGTGTAATCAAACAATAACACGGCATTATTTAAGCACCGTTACTTCCTAGATTAATTATCTAATAAGAATAAAAAGAAGAAGATACACACTGTTATCTATCCCGGAATTTTTTACACAAAAAAGCGCTTGAATATTATTTGAACAGGATTAAAAAAGGTGTGACAGAAAAGAAGAAGTGATAAAGAAAAGCAATTAGATGCATTATACGCTTATCCATTTCTATCTCCAGAATTTTACAAAACAGAAATAACTTTTAAACTCACTGAGAAAGGCACAAAAACAGGTGTGACAGAAAAATAATAACCTAAAAAGAAAAAATAATAAATGCGGTTCACTTTTATCACAAGAATTTTTCTAAACAGAAACAACGCTTAAACTCGTAGAGAAAAGCATAAAAACAGGTGCGTATATTATGTTTACACCCTTAAAACAGAACATCAGTATGATTTTGTTCCGACAAATATTATTATTTAATGTTTCATTGACGACATTCCAAGAACGACGTTTCGTCACAAAGAAAAACAGTAGATATACATTGCGTGTGGTCAATTGCGCAACACAGTTGGGCGGGCGCCCGACCGCACAACGCATTTTTCAACAATTGTCAGATGAACTGTAAACCTCAGCGCACGGGCGCACAGCTGCTCGCACGGCAGATAGAGCGGACCTCGGATCGTAATGACTGACGTTACCAGGTGGGCGGGAGATTTTCACATGGATGGTCGCGACACGCGATCGCATACGCTCCGAGGTGGAACAAGGAAGACGAGAAAAGGAATGTCAATCATCCGCCGTCACGCGACCGCGCGGAGATGCACCAGGCGAGGCCCGGAGAAGAAGCCGCCGCCGCGAAGGCCAAGGCAGCCGAGGAAGGATGAGCGGTGACAGTGTAATTATGGAATACTGTTGAGGGATCCAGGCTCAGTTTACAGTATTTATGAATCTCGGGATGAGTACAAATAATCTTAAAACTTTCGGGATTCATTTCGGGATTACCAAATTACCAAAATTAGATCAAGCCCAGAGGTATTATTCATAATAATAAAATTGTTTCACACTAAAATACTTTTTTGTTAAAAGATTCCTTACTTGCATATGTTTAACAACATTTCTAAACTGCCACAGAAATCCAGCTGGAACAAAAACAAGGCAATCACGACTCATTTGAAAGGGATTAATATTGTACAACGACTTACCACAACAGACAAGGCAATTGAACATTGACAGATTTAAAAAAAAGAAGTGACAAACATACTAAGCGTGCACGCACGTAGGCAATGTAGAGAAATAGCTTTATAAAAAAAATAATTAAATGCAAACGTAAATGTTACTTTCATATGCCTACCGGGTCTCTTGTATTTTTTCAATAAAAAAAAAATAATATAACAGGAATCTTCAAAATCGAATCCCGAAATCTCGGGATTGGATTTTTGGTTCACTAAGCGTAATAGTTCCGAGCGGCTGTTAGAAAAACGAAAGTGATAAAACACGTTTAGCGGATACTAGCAAACAACAAAAAATGTTTAATAAATTTAGACGCAGACATCAAGAACCGTTTTGGTCTGCTCGATGATGCCTAGCACCGTCCGCTAACGTGACGAGAATTTTAATACGAGCGCCGTCGAATAGACCTTCGCAGATTCGAATGCCTGAAGTATCTGTATAGAATTATTCCACGTAAATGGCCTCTCCCTGAAATTTGTTTATTTTACTGCAATTACGTCTATATGATGAAATTGCAATTGTTGTAAAAACATTACTTATTAATTGCATGTGTTTACTAGCTTAAAACATGCAGTTATACATGCCTACTGTCTACCAGACAGAAGCTGATAATCATATGTATACTATAGGTACATTAGTTTATTTTGGTTGATTATTACTGTCATTATGGTTTTGTTAAATTCATTATCCCAGTAACGACAGCTTCCATTTATTTGACAGATAAACCTCCAAGACGAACGCTGCAAAAGAATAGTTGTGCCATACACCATTCAGTCAACATTCTGATTGATTATGGTAATCGACAAAAACATTTTCAAATGTTTATTAAACAATTATCTTTAAATACATTCCAACTATTCACTTTTATATCGACAAGATGTTTTGATAGCAGAATGACCGTAAAATAACAACTTTCCAAGGATTATCTTTGATAGTTTTGGGAACCTCCCCATGTATCAGATCCGCGAGGATCCTGCCGTTAGCCTTGCTGCAAGTAAGACTTACTCCACCGTCTTGATGAAGTTTGCAATCAACAAACAATTATTTTGTGACAAATGACGAGGTTGTTTATGACATTTGATTTCAGATTAATATTTAAATTGGATAAATAATTAACATATGTTCTACTGAAATTAAATATATTTTGTTATATAAATATTCGTGCATACTATAATTAATTATTTAATAATAATAAAAAAACTCACATTTCTACAATAACATCCTGTAATTTTTGAAGCAAAATAAAGTATGATAAAATAACAAATACTCTAAAATCCTAAAATATGAAATTATGTTGATAAAATAATTTTAACGAAAGTAATAAATCAGGCTTCGAAGGTTAAATAAAAAATAGTCCAAATACCTCATACTCCAGCACTGCGAGGTCGGTCCACAAATACCACACATATTGCAAGAGCTACCCTAGCACTGTGAGGTCTGTCAATAAATACCTCATACAAGCAAAATAGCACCGCGAGGTCGGACCGCAAATACCACATATGCAAGAGCTACCCTAGGATCGCGAGATCGGTCATATGCAAGGGCATAAAGATATAAAAAATGATGACAGGTGTGACTTACTTATATACGGATCGTGACACTGGGTCTACACACAGGTAGGGCAGTTAGTATTATATTTACACAGGATAATGCACTTTTTTAATGCGAACTGTTCGACAATATATTCAGTCGCGTTATGCGGGTGAAAGTAGACGACAGTCTGATAACAAATGGCCGACAACAGAGAATCAATACGAGCACATAGAGGTGAGTGAGGATCACGCGGCGAAAATATTATCGTAATCTGGGAATAATAATAACGCACTTCCGATACGCAGCGGGAATCGTATTACGGTAAAGGTAATTATTAATCAATAATCCCACACACTAATGTAACGACGGTTTGTGTTTGTGATGGCGCTTGAGAAGGACGCCACCAAAGTAACAGCCACATCTGTTAAACTAATATTTCATTTCATTTACATATTACAAAAACACAACACAGTTGAATAAACGAAAAATTTAACAATAAAGGGAAACAATCATATTTAGTTTGTACTACGTCAGCAATATAATTCATAGAAAAAAATAGTACAATTAATTATTACCGAATTTTGCAAGAGCTGTTTGCCGATATCTTCGGAAAATTGGCAGATTATTTATGATTGTCTACCGATTAAGGTCGAGTCGATTAGTTCTAGCTGATACACCTAAGGGTTGTAACATGTGTAGATAGGCCTGTGAAAAGATAAGACCCCTAGTAAACACTCGCCAGGCATCGCGTGTATGTTTAAAGTTGATGAACCAAGGATGAAGTGGAGCAGAATGATAAGACCAGCCGACCCCAGATGAAGAAGAATTAAACATTTATTCTTTTAATGTATTGAAATAAAAACGATTCTAAATCTGCGGATTAATTCTCCTAGTAGTAAATATTAATGTAAATCTAATACATGAAATAGAGAAAAATTATAAGATGTTATTTTACAGTAAATGGTGCAGTTAAATACCAGTCAAGGCGCCGAATTAAGTGTCTTTACTTTGGCGTCAAAATCTTCAGCAATGTTGCTCATTATTTTTATAATAATGTAACAACACACTCTAAAGTAAGAAAGTAAAAAATAAATCATTATAATACCTAATACGATTTCTAGTTGTTTCGGTGGAGGTCGCGTTCTTCACCATTGTCGACGTAATGAATATTCCTAAAATACTCAGAAAGCAATCATAAATAATATGAATATTGATAAACTACAAAGCGTCCATTTCCGCTTTTCCTATCAACGCATATCATGGAACACGTAATGTTCTTAATCATATCAACCGACACTAAATAATAATGACATCAACCGAGTGGGGAATTTTTAATACCCAACTGCGTCCTGCAGTATTTTC
The DNA here is from genome assembly GCA_031772225.1 of Eubasilissa splendida. Taxonomy (NCBI): domain Eukaryota; kingdom Metazoa; phylum Arthropoda; class Insecta; order Trichoptera; family Phryganeidae; genus Eubasilissa; species Eubasilissa splendida. The sequence continues at coordinate 38,328,842 of CM062848.1, read as the reverse complement.
ATAAATACATACTCGGATGTGCAATCACTGCACTATCCGTAGGTGAACGAAAATAATATACAATAGAACTTATTCCGCTTTCTTATATAATATAACACCTTTTAATGCTGTGGAGAATGCCTCCATTCTTCTGCATTCATTAGGCACATTTCTAAAACCTCAACTAATGTAGCTTGGACACGTCTTGCGAATGCTAGACGAACGACAACGAAAATTCTTGTCAACTCTGGAGGAAAGGCGGCCGGATGGTCGCCTTAGACTACGCTGGGATAAACAGAAATAAAGGTTTCTGACTGACAGATAGACTGTGTTGTGATTGGCCAACAAGTACGAAGCGTCATGTCGAGATTTTGGGCACCCGGCCCTTCTAGAGTAAGGGGATGAAAATGATGATGATGATATTTCTAATATGTAAGGGGAAAGCTTCTGCCGTTTAATAATTCACTTTTTAGGGGTCTCTACATCTTATATTAAACAATTTATTTGATGATTTTGTGACACAATTCTTGATTTTATTACAGTTTTTTATAAATTTTATAATTAATTTCGATTCAATACTTGAGTTTATTATAAAAAATTCAGCGACATATTTTATCTTTTTTGTATCAACTTTTTCTTTTAAAATGTGTTACTAAATTATTAAATTTCTTATAGTTTAGGACATAACATAAGAAAATAAATTGATATTTTAGTAACATTTGTAATATTTTTCTAGAATGACGAGTTATATCATTATATGTATTATATAGTGTATATACATATAACCTGCCCGAAATCAGGAATCAATTTATTTTATGACATTTATAGTCATTTTTGTTAAAATTTCACATCTTGGGCGATGAACCAAACTCCGCCGAAGAAATCTTGAAACACTTTGAAGCTCAATATCTTAGTTAGATGTAAATGTCAGATGATACCTTGTTGTTCCAAGGACATGATATGTTCAGTTTTAATAACTGGTGAGAACCCATACACAGGTAGACAGACATTTATCTATACAATTAAAAAATACGAATTTTTTTTCAAGAAACTCATCATATAAGTGATCCCATTATAGGTACCGAGAATTGTTTACAAATTAGGTCTGTAACCCTTCAGAAATTAGCGTTTTAATCACCAGAAATCTTCAATTCTCACAAAAAATAATAATACTGTGAATAAAAATAATTACATAATTTTACGTAACAAAATTACATTCAATTTCCCAAGTGTGTAAAAGATAATAATTATTACCAAACACATACCTAATTACTATGAATGTACTTTACTTACTTACTTATATATACATCTTCTCATATTATCCCGATTATTGTAACTTCTAACAGGACCGTATTCCAGTATCAAGTCTTCCGCGAACGTCTTCTATTTCTGGTGCCACTTGCATCATATATCTTTCTTACCATTCTCTTCTCATTCAACCGTTCCATTTGACCAAACCACTTAAGTGATCCTTTCTTAATCTTACTCACTATAGTAAGATCAGCTTTACATTGACATGAATATACATTTATTATAAAGAAAGTAGACAAATATTTAAACTGATTCAAAAACTTTCATGTGGAAATTTAACTACCCGGGCATTGAGATTCCATTCATTCGATATTCAACAGAAAATGTTCACTCCATCAAGCAGTAAATTAATTGCAAAATCTCTCTACTTACAGAAGCGTTCATCGAGTTACGGAGTCATACAAATTTTGATTTACTTTTACGACCGACAGAAGACAAAACCATATTGATAATTGCGAAATCAGAAAAGCGTTACAGATTAGTTCAATTGCTTTTGGCATTTTCTAAAAAAAACTCGAGCGTGGTGAAAAAATGTTCCGACTTTAGAAACAGCGACAAAAAATATTTCACCGGGTACACCTGCCTGGCACTCGTGACAGAAAAACTGTCAATTGAAAAAACACATTTGATACAATAATATTATTGTTTTGTATTATTATTATATTACATCACATCGTATCCCGCTTCTATTGTTCTTATAATAATAATTAAATTGTTTATTCGTTATGTATTCTCATATTTAATGTAAATAACATGCGATTGGCTAATAATAATATCTTTATTTGCATCATTGAATGCATAAATTAGTAGGTTTCTTCCTTAATTGCGATATTGACATGCGGAGGTCTCGATCACATGAGACCTCCGCATGTCAAGATGATAGTTCCGAGACTTGAAATGCACCATTACAAGTCTCGGACCTCACAGACCTGACTCGCTCACAAGGTCTTTCCAGCTAGAAGCAACGTACCCATCCACCGCTATGGTACTAACTATTCCAGGTTTTCTTCGTCCTAAAGTCACGCTCGGGATATTGACATATAATGAGACCGAAAAATTAGATTTTTTTTTTATTACCACTGCAGATAAAGCTCGCCACGGTTAGATTTGCTGCAGGGTTGAGCCATTCGTGCGTCGTACTGCCCACGGGATATCTTTATCGAGCAGTACATTCAGACTGTATACACGAATATTGGGAAGACAAGAGTGTGAACCAGAATAATTATAGAATATTACGTTGGTTCGTGCAATTTTGTCTAGTTGGATTCGTCTTTGAATTTCCTGCCCACTGTCACCGACGTTCGTGATCAGCGCGCCCAAATAAATTGCCTCTTGAACTACTTCGCATCGTGCTATTTGAGAAGTTTATGGTGACGACGAGTTAGGCTAGGTGATGAATTTTTGTTTAAGACCGATTTATTTCTAAGCAAAACTTGTTTAATTTAAATGTATTAATTATAATTATGCGAATAATGGTCGTTTTCGTGGCTGTTCAAAAAATGATGAAAAAAAAAATTTTTGATGTAGGTAATTCTAATTAATATCCTTGATAACAATAATAATAAGCGTTTCCATTATATCCATTACAGAAAACACATCAAATGTTAATATTGCATAGAAAATATAACAAAGTTATTTATGATATATCAAAGCTTGATTTTTCATGGTATTCAACAAAATTCCGTTACGTATTATATTCCGTACGCGATCAATATTAATATTAATCGGCGGATTGACATTCGCGATATGTTGGGACCAGTAATACAAGCCTGGTCTTGATCGTGAAAAGGTTATTTTATTCTTGATACAGGTATCATTTCATCGCTCAAAAACATGTTATTCGTAAATAGATGAGCAAGTTTAACGTAATAGTAATATATGTAATATATAACAAACGCCACAATTTAAGTGATATGTTCAAAGTGGGGCTAATTGTCTTCGTCAAATCAAATAATATTATCAATTTACAAAATTGCATTTTTTTTCTGTTGTAATGAAAAATTATCTTTATCTATTTTTGAACAACATTGTCGTATTCTGAATGCCGAGCTGAAAAGCGTCAAAATAAATATATAAACAAATTACGAATACGAAGGGCGACTGTGACCTTTTTGACTTACCACACGCGCACAAGCCCTTGGAAACACCTCGAAAATTAGCAATTTTCATCATCATGACCCATTTCCCCGGGTGCCGGCGGTAGCGGGACCGGCGACCAGCAACGCGGTCAGAAGCCGGGAGGGGCCGCGAGATGTGCAGTTTTGAAAATATGCAGATCAAAAGAGAAAACACATTCCAAAGGCAAAACCGGCTTTCGGGCACTGCTCATCGAGAGTCGCAATATCAAATTATCGATTTTCGATGAACGTGCACCCAAATATGTACGCAATTACAACTGCAGCTGGCAGTCATCACATATATTGTATATATTTTAAATTATGGTAGGAATCTTGTATATTAGTACAATTATTATTATACCAAGTTTTAAATAATGTCAATGTAAACACTGTCGTATACCACACTACAATATTAACAATATATATTTTTTAAAAGTATATTATTATAAACGTTTATTTTTTTAATAATTCACAAAACTACAATGTACAAAATGTATCGATATAGTGTGGGAACTAATTGTATTGAATTAAATGTATGCGCGATAATATTCCTGTAAAAATAATGGGAATAGTTCGATGGGAAAAACTGGACGTAACACTGACACCACCCACGTTACTGACTATTGAACGGAACCACACGCAACGGCCACTAAACGGAAGTGTAACATAAACAAACGACAGTCGGCACTGACAAATGTAAACAAACTGTGGCTGCGGAGTGCGGAGTCGCGAAGGCGGAGCGATCGCGTCGCGGTTGAATCTGATCTGTCGGGACACTCCATCGCTTCGGCGTTCCGTTCGAGTGCAGCGGCCGCAGCGAAGGCAGAGACGGAATGGTACGATAGACCTGATGCATAAATAATAACGACAATGCGAATGCAGCGCGCGTCCGGTGCAGACTATAGCCTGGCTGATTACCGACTAGTGACTACCCGCCGATAAGACGAGGTTCGGACGGATCCAGTAACGCGTCACACGCCGCAGGTTGGAGACCTTCCGTCCGCGGTCCGCCCGGCGAGTCAGAGCGAGGCCTTTCATTTCGGTCAAAAGCCTGTAATTATTTAGTTGATTGGTGAAGAAAGCGGTTTAGTTACGGCTGCGGCTGTTGTATAACGGTATCTGCGAAATTATTCTGAAGCCGGTCAATATATAATGTTTTCGATGTAATAAATAATATAAACCCAAGTGTAAACAGAAATATATCGTAATAAATATGTTACCTTGAAAAGTGCGATACAACGAATACATTGAAGATCGAAGACCAAATTGCGATATAGTCATTTATCACGTATAAGACGTGTCATATCACCGGCATTTTGGACTCTGAATCATTTCTCGTACAGAAATAAATTTCTACTTACGCCTCTGCTGCCTTTTATCTTCCCCGCGTAATGAGCAGTAAGATAATACTTTTCTCATTACGGAGAATGTGTTCGGAGTATGCAGCTTTCCTTCGTTTGATAGTTGTTCCTTCTTGACTAATTCTTGCCTTTCATTCGTAATGTGGTCAACCCGGGAGATCTTTAGCACACGTCGATACAGCCACATCTCAAATCCCTCCAGCCTATTCATTTCATCTCGACGTTTCTACAACTACATATTCAATTTCAGAAATAGACTCTACCTCGAAAACTTTAACAAAGTACAAACTCAACAGAGTCGATTCAGGGGAAAGATATTTTCATTCAAAATGTAAGAAAGTCAAAAGAAATGTATTAAATTAAATGTTAGTGTACGCGTGTCAAATCATTGTCCTGTCATAAACTAAAGATTAAGCTTGGATATCAATTTATTGATGTGTCATTATTAGACACTAAAAATGTATACAATAAATACGCACACTAAAATATAAACAAAATAATTATGAATCTATTACCACACTAGGTAGATCCCCGCTTTGTGATGTGTATTTTAAAATTAATATAATGTATAATACATGACCACGATAAAAAAAATTATTAATATTATATTCCAGGCCAATACACGTGTGCAATACAATGTTCTCCATATTTTCGCACAATTAAATTAGTGGCACTGGTTGTAATAAAATGAAAAATATGGCGGATAAATAAATTAAATGCAAAAATCGAAATAAGCGTCCCTAACAAAAAATATATTGGCGATCCTCGCAGTCCAGTGGACAAGATACTGTCTTCTCATACCGAGGGCTTCGGGTTCGATTCCCGGTGAAGACACAATACGTACATCAATGTCAGCATTTGGCCCTCATGACCTGTTGTAGTGTTAAAAATTAAAAAAAAAAAAAAGTATTTGTATCGGAAGGACAGGTTGGTAGACTTGCGGTGCTGAGATGATGGAAGAACGCGTGGAAACCACACCATACCGATATTCTATTTTTTTTCAATTTGAATGCCAAAAAAGTATTCTTTTTTTTGGTTTCTTTTTTTATACCAGTAATAGCTTTTGTGAATCTGTAGAGACCTCACGCGTTCTCTGAACTCATTTAACAATGTATAAATCGTAGTTTTTTCATTAAAAAATGCAAACATAAACATTAAATTATTATAATATTTCATTTTATCTATTTATTATTTTATTTTCAACAACTTTTCACTTTTTGGCATTTAATGTTACGAGTAAGTAGTATTGCTTTTATTTACTCCGCTTTCTGATACTCAAAAACATTTCAAATGTAATTTTATAAATAAGATAAAAACGTGTTCTATGTGAATAATTATTATTTAAATTTGTTACACACCTTCTTTGTTTATTCCACATTGAACGCTTCAACCGTTTTATGTGGAAAAATACGCGTCTTCTATTTATTTTTTTGTTATGAGATTAAAAATTGAAGTCAGATAGTGATGGAATGATTATTAAAAGAGGTGTCCGAATTTTCGGAATTGTCAACTTGTCAGCAGTTGGCGGGAAGCAGTCTAGAGCAAATAAGGAGGCGGAGGCGTACTTTCGAGGAGGCCAGGACTCAATGGCTTTGTTATCTAAAATAATTGGGCCCCAATGCAAATTATAAAATAGGGTCCTTACTATTAGAACATTAGAAAGAACTTCAAATCTGAACAATTTGGCGGGATGGTATCTTGGCGCAGTACCGCCACTGCTGGGTCCCACCGTGGACGTGAGCCTATAAAGCGAGGGATGATGATGGTGGATATTGAAGGAACGCCACGCTAAAACCTAAGAAATAATACCCGCTACACAATCTCGCACGGGCGATTGGGCAAGTCCTCTAACTTACATAATCAATCAGCAGCGCACACCAAATAAAGTGAAATCAAGGCGGGTGCAGAATGAAAATAATAGCGCAACGGTTGCGCGCCTCACTGCCCCGCACCAGACCAGCACCAGACCAGCGCCGGCACCGGCACCAGCTCGCGGACTGCCGGCCGACTGAGCGAGCGCTCTGGCCGAACGGAATTTCTTTCATCGCATATCAATTAAAATATTTTCTTACATTGCACTGAAAAGTGCGTATTACGTAGCGAATTTAAAAAAAATAGAGATGCATACACAGAATGTGTGTCTCATCAATATTCTTAATATTTTCAAACTATGCTAAACTTAGCTTGTGCTATGAAAATAGGACTAACTTGGGAGGCTCGAACCCCCGACCGCTACACCACCGGGCGAGTGTTTTAGCCACTCGACCGACAGGCACGTTCAATCGTAAATAAATAGGAAACAACGGTTAATCGGGCAATAAATACATACGAGCAGCAATTTCCACTTGAGAAAATTGCCCAGAAACTTTAAACCGTCGGATAATTAAAAAAATATTAACTACTTATCATTACGTCATTTTCCAGCAGGGATATGCAGAGTACGCCACACTCCACACTCTTACGTCATGATAAACAAATTACGTTTCTGTATCTTCGCTGTAGATATCTAAGAGTATTTACACAAGAAACCAATGAACAACCCACCCCCCACGAGTACAAATTTAAAGATATTATAACATTTATGGTAGCTTAAGTAGCCTGTATAATCTATTGGTACAAATTAATAATACGTCCTTCTCCAGTTGGTTCCTTCATTACTGGGGATAACGACCCCCGGGTTGTGACCTGCTGATGTCCTTGGCGGTTTTTCTCCTCAGCCCGCAGTTAGGATAGTCAGTAGCGTCTCTGACCTGGTCGGTTCACCGAGTCGGAGATCGGCCTCTTCCTCTCTGGACTTCCGTCTTCCCAGTCACCACCGACTTCCGCAGATTATCATGCTCCCTGTGGGCGATGTGTCCCACAAGCTGAAGTATGCGCCTGAGACAGATCGAGGACAATCGAAGCTTAAATCCAAAGTTGAGGCATTGTTGTCCGAGGGACGCCAAGCATTCTTCTACAGCACCACATGTCAAAGGCGTTAATTAAATAAAAAATGATATCACCCCTTACGAATATATAATATATAAAAAGGCGTAAACCAAACATCTGCAAATTCACATAAAAATATATCACCCCTTACGCTGAGAAAAATCAGTAATATATCTTACTTTAGTTAGTATCAATCAAACGTTCAGATGTTAATAATATCTCATTAAAGTTAAGTGTACATCGCAACACTCTCTTTAGATTAATTAACTTTGTTGTTTTAGTGCTAAAGCGTTGTTATTATTGTGGTCCTACTTCTTGCTGCTGTCAATGGACGCGGGACATATGAAATATTATAGAGTTTTAACTTATTTAGAATTAGAATCTCCAAAACTCAACTGGTATATGAAAAAAATATACAATATTGTAATATTATTTGATAAAAAAATATTCTTTAAAAACCGTATTTATAAATGAAATAATAATATTTGATGTGTCGTGTATTTGTAAATATAAATCTGTACAGCTGTTTAAATATGATTTATGAGCATTGTTATTTGTAACATATTTATTCATATTATGAAAATGATACGGAATCTAATTAAATAATTTCATTTGTGTCTGCGTTTATAAGAGAGCCCCCAAAGTTGGCAGCTGTCAAAGATTTCAACCAAAGAAATTTGAAATATTTATTTAATTTTTTTTTTGTTTATTTCATCTTATTATAGTAAGTGCTAAAAAGTTATATATAAAAGGTCTTTGTACCGTAAATAAACAAAATAAATAATAATATAATAATGATTAAACCAATTATAATTATAAAATTTTAGATGGCGCTAGGTAATATGAATATAATTCAGATTTCAACTGTATATAATTATAATAGATTACAGATATATGCGTTTCTTCCGGCAATTTTTGACGAACTACTAATTAGTATTATAATAATGTGTCAGTAAGACTTTTAATATAATACACTTGACCCTCCTAGTAATCCTAACAAAATTGACTATTAATGATACCATAAGTCGCATCGTTGCTTTTTAAAGAATTTTACTCTATCGTATCTTATAGTCACGACATTCGTTAACGTTCTTGGCCAATGACGTCTCCCCTATGAGCACACTCAAATTACTTACTGTTATTTTTTATTCTAAAATATTGTATCGTCATTCTTCGCAATATTTAAAAAGTGTCGATTTATAGATCAAAATAAATAAATAAAAATAATAATAATTGCGACACAAATGTTATCAGATAAATATATAAATTGTACAGGCCTGGTACTATGCACACTGTCATCGCGGGGGAAGTACGTGATTGAGAGATATTAAATGAGTAATAAACTATTCAATATTTTTATCTATAGACCGCAGCCAGCCCAAGATAAAGTACTGCATAATTTAAAAGATAAAACTTAAATAAAATAACAAGTAAATATAAAAAAAGAGGTTGAATAAATATAATAATTAAAAAATATGTATCTTAATTGCTAATTGGGTAATTTATTTACGAATCAATTCAATATTTTCTCAGCTTCGCCTATCATAAAAATATTTGTATTGTGTGACGTCAGAGCGTATTTTACAGGTGCAAAGCGAATTTCATTTGTAGATAAATAATTAACTAATGGTCGAATGAGAACTAATTAAGTTAGCTGTTTCGGGAGTCATAACTTTTATATCGAACTAGCGGTTCCGTGCTCAGCGTCGTCCGGAATTCAGGAAGGGGATCAGAGTGGTGCCTTTGTCTTTTGCAGGCTCTAAAGAATAACAATGTATGCAAAATTTGGTCCAAGCAAGGATGTTATGTCCGGGGCCATCCCCGGACATAACATCATAGCCATCATAGCTACATTTCCTCAGGGTCTTAGAGTGCAACTAAGGTAATATTTAATCATTTAAATGCCAACTATTAACTTGTTTTTCAAACATTCAAGCGTATTTAACATGGAAAACACCACATAGGATAGAGGTGGGCTTTAAGTGCGTTTACTGATAACGTCCATTAAAAACTGGAAACTTGTTCACAAACGGTAAAATGATTCCAAATATGTATATGACATAAGCCTTGGGAATCCATTGATGACGTGTTTAATCCCTTTTCTATGAGGTCAAAAGGTACGTCACGATTGTGGCTTAATGTGACATACAGAGTTCGGCGTGCTGATTCGCTCGTGACATTTCAAAAATTTAATTACACATTTATATTTAGGGACAGAGTGGGGCGGCCATCGAGGGGATAGTGGGCTCCTATAAAAATTTGATTTGATCGGTCCAAAGGTGTAGGATTGTACAGCTTTAGTATTGTATTGTAGTATTGTATAGTATTGTATAGCTTTAACAAAATCTGAATCAATATATTATTTTACTGATTTATTTTTCTCCGAATTAACGTTTATTTCCTGTATTGTAATCACTCACAGTTTTGAAACAATCTTTTTTTTTACTGGTGTAAATACTTGGCTTCCGGTCACAATGATCGTAATGTAAAACTTGAACCATAATTTAAACTATAATATATTATTATTTATCAAACGCAGCTGAATGTATTAAGCCGTTTATGTTCGGCGGAAGTAGACGCAGTCGTTCAAAGACTCAGTCCACCAATCTGTACCGACACTTAGGTGAGCTAGAATCAACCGATGTTCCAATGATCACATAATAAAAAAAATACAAACATAAAAAGCAACCAATAAATAATACTCTACCGTTAAATTGAACGCCTTTGTTTCGATCAGATGTGAGATTACAGTACACCATGATGTATACCTAAATAAAACAAAATGACAGGTAACAATATTTGAGTATGTCCAAGAACACACAATTACTGGTTTTTTACCTCCAAAGGCATTGTTATTAAGACAAATTATATATATTTTATAGAGACGAAGCAATTTATATTATATATGAGATGTGTATAATTTGTCAAAATGACAGTGTTTAAATTATGTACTAACTGATATACCCGACGTTGCGGGGGAAGAAAATTTTATCTTAAAATTCTCGACAACCATCTAAAAATTTCACGAAGCTTCTAGAAACTCCTAGAACTATCTATTTTCAACAATCCAGCATCGCCCGTCTCTGTGATATTGTTTAAAGTGGATGTTTAAAGTGTTTGTCGTCATAATATATGTTCCTAATGGTCAGAGCCGATTCAGAAATGTTTTTTCCGTCTTAACTCTCTTCCGAACGGAAATAGTACGATTTTCTTAATTCTCAGTAGTCGCTTATTGTGAGATATACACACATATTAAATTTTGTCGCGTATCTTCACTAATTATAGGCGAGATAGCCATACATTATCCATCGTAGGTTAACAATATTTAGGAGGCGCCGGGTACCGATCCCGGTACTTCCCACGTACTGAGCGAGAGCTCCGTTGCCGTATCAAATTGTATAAAAACATAGTACTGCTTTTATAAAAATATAATGCTGGTGATGGTTATTAATAATATAATGAATTGTTAAATTAATTAATTATATTATTAATAAGAATTTAAATATAAAAATGATTAATAAAAAAAACAAGATATTAAAGATGTTTATCTTTTAATATAGGATATGTTTTATTGGAGGCTTTCCTAAAAAGTTAAAACATATTTATAAATAACGCGTCTGAAATAGAGTTGGAAAATTAGGAATAGTATAAAGCCATTTACTGTACTCTTACAACCATTCATATTGCCAGGCATCATATATATAAGATTATGTGGATATCATGACTGTGTAGTAGTGTTACGTCAATAATTAACGCTACAGTAACAAAAATATCGATAAAAGCCTTAAATATATCACACATTGCAAATAATTGTAATAAGAAATAAACTTGATGCAAACAATTGAAATAAGAAATAAACTTGATGCAAACAATTGAAATAAGAAATAAACTTGATGCAAACAATTGAAATAAGAAATAAACTTGATGCAAACAATTGAAATAAGAAATAAACTCGATGCAAACAAATGAAATAAGAAATATCATTATGAAACACTCAAACAAAAACTATAAAATCATACAAGTGCACATTGGTATCGTGCGATATTAATTCAACCGACTGAATGATCAAACATGCAATTAAGTTGCATTCAGGAGCGATCTACTTTCAAATACTTAACGCTACAATTCCTCTGCACGCCACATTATTGATACAGCTTTAGCGTGTTTCAAAACAACGCTAAAAATGCCCAAAATAATCAAAACTAGAGTTGGTGCTCCAAATTCAGATATGTGTTTGAAAACGAGGAGGTACTGACCTCTACATGTTTTTAGTTTTTTATAACAAATCCAACTGTTTAAACGCGAAGGCATTTTCGATGTTAACTGCACTCCGGCGGCGGTATTTACTTATGCACAATTAAAACAACACACAAAGTCGACTCGAGTAAAAACACGAAACTGTGTGAGACGGCATCGCCGGCGAATGAAGAGCTGCAACTGAAGGCTGGCGGAAATGTGTTATAATTTAAGCCATCCAGACAAGAGGCACGAATTCAACAGCGACACTCGACCGAGATGGTCGCGGGCACGCATTGCTAAATGTCGAAAGGCAAAACAATGATACGATATCAATAGTTACGTGCATCATAAAGACGTGATTAGTTATTGTGTGATGCACGTTCCACTGCCGCGCATACTAAACGGAAGACGCCGGCTGCGAGGCAACCCCGCCAATTGACACAATCTGGCTGTCATATGTCACGCGCGCGCGTGTGTGGGGCATCGTATCCATACCCTGGGAGGACGAGAGAGTTGTGGGTTCGGGGGTCCTCACTTAATTGCACATTTCTTTACAGACCTTAACTCAAACGAGAGTGTCTAGTTAATCACCTACGCGGTCTCATCTCCCGAATGTCTACACACCAGACACTTCGTAAATTATTGACAATTGAACTGATGACGTAAGATCCTTAAAAGTTTAATTATTAACGTATGGTAGTTATGTTAAGATCTATATACTTTATGTAGTTTTCTGGGCTATTCTTCCGCTTATATCTGATTTCTATTGTCGAAGTTTGGTGTTGACCTGATGATAGGACAGCAGTATGGATCGCGTTCGACAATATGAGAGGTTTAGAAGTAAAACGAATTGAATGAATTAAGATAAACGTATTTGTAACTGATTTTATAGCCAGAGCATTTTAAAATTGCTATACTTTTGGTGAAATGCTTCTAAGCATGCATACATGTTATCATTGTGAAATTCATTCAATTGTAAAATTGACAATATTGCTAACATTCTATTTTCGTCAATTGAATGCTGGCGATTTTGTTTCGGAACCTCATATGTAAAAATGTATTTCATATAAAAACATATGCGTGTTGTTTGTTTTTTATTTGTTGATTTAAAATTATGAATAACAGCTGTAGGTACTGCCGAGACATGTACATTTTTCAAATTTTTCCTTGATTTCGAAAACTTTTCTTAGATTTGGTATACTAACATTCAACGCTATTTCCACGTTTGTTATTTTAGTATCATTTGCGAAATAAAAATGAAAACTATCTCGATTCATTGGATTAGCAACCTTAATTAATAAACAACGAAAGCGCACCATAACAGGTTCAGCCGTTCCAGACTGTTAAGGAACAACAGACAGATGCTGCCTCTGTGTACGTACATACATACATAATGTATCTAACTTATGTAGCTACTTTATTTGATATCGCTTGTTTGGTTTCATGAATATTTATATACATCTGTGTTGCGCTCCCAAAAATATTGTCGCTCAAATACATCGACTATTTTATTATTTCATTAAACCGTAGTTGTAATAAATTTTCAAGCACAAAGTTTTAAAAAAATAGCTCTCTTTAAAATTGGTATTGCGCTGTCAACTGACAACAACTATGTATCACGTTATCCGTTTAAAACGTAACGGATCGAAAATGCTGTTTTTAACGATGCACATGTGAGTATGAGCAGGGGCGTGCACTGCATACAAGCAAAAAAGCTGTGCATTACTGGACAATAAAAATGAATTTTTATCTTATGAAAAGACCCTACCCATTGCTATATTTTTGTCTAGCCCGTCAACGGTATGAAAAATTGCGACTCGTTCGTATTCAATTTCATTGCCATGCGCCTCCGCATTTTGCTAGAACGCACGCGTCGGACGCGTCTAACTTGTTTGTTCAATCCCTATGAGAAACGTACTAAACTATATATTTTCTTACTCAACCTATTGGGCGTCTTTAAAGCCTTTTTTGAATTAATGAATTCTAAATTATTTTCTACATTTAAGATAGAATTTCCAATACAATTGTTTTCAAAATTAGAATCATTTTATTCACAGTTTTTCGATTTTGATCGCCTTCAGAATGAATTAAAATTTGTATATACTTCATCAGAATTTCAAGAAAAAAATGTTTTAGAAATTTTAGAATATTGCTTTGAAAAAAATTTACAAGAAGTTTTTCCACAATTAATTAAATTAGCCGTTTTAATTAGCACAATTCCTGCTAGCAGCGCGTCAGCTGAACGGTCGTTTTTGTCACTAAAACGAATTCATACTTATTTACGGAATACTCAAAATCAGACACGAATTTCGGATCTTTCCATGATTGCTATTGAGAAATAATTGCGAATTTACGAGAAAACAGAGACGGATTGAATTGGAATACAAATAATTTTCTTTAGTATTTAACATTACACTCACGCCGCAGCAATAAGCTGGATGTCATATATATTATTCAGTTTTGAGATATCTGGGGCGGCTAAGAGAGTTCTCTTCTACTCTAAAAACCCACGCGCATACTATATATATATATATTTTTTTTAAATGCTTTTATTTATTACGTTCAGCATGATTAATTCTAAATTCGATCTTGTTCCAGGCGAACGTCGCGTTGCTCCGGTGTATCTTGATCAACATATTTACTTATTTTTAAAATTATGAATTACAATTTTTTTTTTATTAGAGCCAATGAGGGTAGGTGGACCTTACGCTAACCCAGGACAGTTTATAAGCAAAAACTCCTATATGGTCTTACTCATTCGCCGCCAGGTTGGCAGCTGCGCGATTTCGTCTTGCACATAGTGACAAGCCGGAGCCGCCATCACAAAAACCCTCATTGGCCAAACAAGATGTAAAAAACAATTTTATCATGTGTCGCTGGACAATGACTTTTTTAAGGTTCAAATGAATTTTTTTTTCTATTTCGATTTTGTCCTTGAGTTAAAAAATAGTTCTACAGGTGGAACCTATCTCCAATTTTACACGGTAGTCTCAGGAATGTATCCCCCGTGCAAAAAAAATCGGGTGTATATATATATGTATAATATATATATTGAGAAGTAAACTTCCATGTTTTTTCTTTTCAAACATTTTAGTCCCTTTCGTATTTTATTATGTAAAAATTAAAAGATATCATTTAACAATAAAGCAATGATATTCAGCCAGTATGATCATGTATTGTGCCAGCAATGGTGTAAGATTGGGGGTTTGTTAATTATTTTCTGTCGGAGTTGTACGTGGCTCGGGGGTGAAATTTATTGCAGTGTTGTGCGGTTACATATCGGGGCTGGATCTGACGATACCAGTTGTCCGAGTTTCTTTATGAATTACATTTTTCAGAATGGGATGTATTTTAACTGTTAAATAAAATAACTCACTGAATTCTTAATATATCGACCCCTCAGAATACAAGGTTCCATCTGACACTGACATTGTTTTGAGATAATGAGCTCAAGTGTTGATTGAATTTCAACATATATTCGTGTATATTTTGTTTTGAGTATGAAAATATGATCAGTTTTAAAGTCTTAACTTATTTTCAGTATTATCAATGACCACTGTGAGATGAGGGAAATTAAAAATAAATAAAAACATTGTAAATTAACAATAATGGATCCATAAATTGAAATAAATAACTGATGCAGTTGGAACTTTCAGCTCTTACTATTTCCTTTAATATCTGTTGAATAGAGTTGGTGTGTATGGATGAAATAAAGAATAATGTATTTGGAACCCTTTTCACGCAATAACTCAACATGTTAGTTGGAACCTTGTTATTCTAAGAGGTCGATATATTAATATTTCTCGCAGCAATGCAACAAATTTTATTTGAGAGAGTCAACGTCCTTATCTCTACAACCTTTGCAATGTGACTAAACTGGAAGGAAGCCCCTTTTTGAAGTAATGCGACGAATAATTATTCTACAATTTAATTTCTTTGTCGATGCTATACTAACTGAAATCAAAATATGCTGAGTCTTGACATGTGTATTGCACACCTATTTACAGGGGCGAAACTAGGCGTTTTAGTGCCCGGGGTAGTGAAAAAAAATTCACTTAATAATACAAAATTTGTATCTTCTTGAAAAAGGGTGTGCAGGTGCCCATAATGCATTCTCAGTAAATAGACAAAAATATGTGCCTTTTTTGAGCTAGTATGCAGAAATTCTATATATGCATTTCTATTTTAAAAAATCCTCAATCAATTTCAAAGTGTTGCTAACAAATAATTTAGCACCTCTCGTGGATAATTCAGGCTGAAAGAGTGTAGGGAAACCCTCACGTTACAAGGGCATCACTGTCCAAGAGGGGAGTACCTACTATGAAGTAAAAAAAAAAATATATATATATATATAGAGTATGGCATAGGACCTGAACGCTAGAAAGCCGCAGCCCGTGATTGAGTGCAATAACATCAATAAGTAAACTGCGCTGGAAACAGAAAAGGGCTGCCGCAATAAACAAAAAAAGGAGGAAGATCCATTCCTCAGAATCTTTCTGCCCGGCAGATGCACCTGTACAACAGATGGAAGGGTATGCAGTTCGATAGGGCTCCACATTCATAACAAATAAACCCCAGTAGACATTATCCTCGCAACGAGGGACTGCCAAAAAACAATATAAATATTTTTGAAAAAAACTGTTGCAACTGAATAGATTTTCCTGTTTTTAACATTATTTGTTTCAAGGACATATATTTCTTCTGCTTATTATTAACAATATTATTTATTGTCGAATGGGAAGAGACAAGGTGATACAATATATTCATCACTAAAATTCCACAGGTATGAAAGCGTAAATTAAAATTTTCTCATATCAATATGACAATTAAAATATATACATAGTTTAATTAGAACATAAAACTTTTATAGATATTAATAATAAAACAAAATGTATGAAAAAAAATTGTATTAAATATTTTTATCTGAGATTCTATTGCAAAGTTTTCAAAATCAAGGAAAAATTTGAAAAATGTACATGTCTCGGCAGTACCTACAGCTGTTATTCATAATTTTAAATCAACAAATAAAAGACAAACAACATGCATACGTTTTTATATGAAATACATTTTTACATATGAGGTTCCGAAACAAAATCGCCAGTATTCAATTGATGAAAATAGAATGTTAGCAATATTGTCAATTTTACAATTGAATGAATTTCACAATGAAAACATGTATGCATGCTTAGAAGCATTTCACCAAAAGCATACAAATTGCACGCATTCTGATTCTGTATAAAAAAATATTTTGAGTAAAATTATAAATAAATCAAAACTACCATGTCTGGTATTTGATGCTAATTATTCAAGGTAGCCAAAGGGTCATTTTAATATGAATAATTTTTTTAATATTAGAATTAGGTACCAGAATTTGAAGAAGCATTCAAAATACATAATATATTTAATAAAATTATTTGAAAGAAATTAAAGAACCGTGTTTTGCATTTACAGACTGTGACAAGTTATCCACCGCTTCCGTTAGCCTGTTATATTTTCATTTCTGCAGGTCTAATGTTTTACGATCTCTGTAAATGTTGACAAATTGATATATCTTTTTTAATATATATTACATTTTAATTAGGCAAAATTGCGTCAGTATTTTGAAAAGTATTTGAAGTCACCCGTTTTGTTCTCATACTTACCTAGACATAGAGAAGGGGAATGGGGAAAACATAAAATTAAACCATTATTCAATGTACGTATTTATTAAATTCTATTGGCGATATAATATTTACATGTTTAGATTAAGATATGACTCCTCCCAAAGGTAAACAGTATGAAGAACTCTTTGTATTGTGTCGATAGATTTACACTGGAGATATTCATTTCTGTGAAGAACGATATAAAAAAATACTAAAGGCATATATATGATGACCTAGTAAATGTATATCTAACTTATAATTATTTTAGAGCAGTCTTTAAAATGCATTTTCCATGTATTAAAACAGTAAAAAAATATCTTACAAAATAATAAATTGAGGCTACATAAGATATTTACAAAGTTCTAAAATGAAAGATTGAAGTAAAAAAATTACATTTTTGTTTAGATTTATATAAAATTGTTATATAATCCAATCAGCAGCATTTTAAAATGTCAATTGTTTAAAATGATGATTGATAGACATATTGTTTTCTGGTACAGAGAAGATTAAAAGGACAGCTTCAATTATCAACCTACTGTCATACATAGCACAGGCCTTAATTTTTAAGGTATAAAAATATAGATGTCCACACCTATACAATTTATGAAAGCACAAAGGCATTTATTTTCTATACAAAACATAATGTCAGTTTGTGGGTAATATGATTTGATGCAAAATAGAAAATAATAAAGAAAAAATCAGGCGTAAGGATTATTATTTTTGGTAACTGAAAATAAGATCCTAGCAACCTAAATAAATTATATTAATATTAAAAATGCAAGATTTTCTTTTTAATTTGCTGCACCGCATTCGGAAAATAATAATTAGCACAATTACTCGCCATTTTATTACGTATTAATCCAATTTTAACCTGGTTAATTGAAAATTCAAGAAATCAAAAAATATTAAGTATAATGCCTGCTTTCTATTATCTTGGAAAAACTTAACATAACTTTACAATTTTCTGCAATCTCACCAAAATTGTTTTTAAAAAATTATTATATTTTAATATGATTCTAGATAATAATACGAAAGATAATAATAGTCATTAGACATTTTAAAAAGGTTACTTTAAAACAAAGTAGAAAAACCATACACTATTTTTCTGACAGCATTTAACTTAAAACAAAAAATATATTCATAATCAAATCGTCCCGTTCCTCCAATATTTTTATATTACTTCAAACTTATTCAATGCTTTCGAAATATTGTCAAATCGGATGACCATAAACAGGTCGGAACCTCTGCCTTTAACACTTTTCTTCAATGCCGCTGATGAGCACTATAACCAATCAATTTTTAAATTAACCAGGTTTCACTATACAAGATTTATATTGAAGAAATGTCTGTAGATATCTTAAAATACAAAAAGGAAATAACGTTATGGAAATAGTGAATGTTGGAAATGAATGTGTAAATTTAAAAGAAAAAGTTATTATCCATGATTTACCTACCTAAGTAAGCTTAATAAATTAATATATTGCTTTAATTACAAAATTGTAAAATGATGTATTTCTTTGCTTCTAACGGGAATCTTATTTCATTTATGATTACACAGAATAGGACTATTATGTTACGTTTGGAGAAAAATAATTGAATGCTATCTAAAATGATACCATTCATCACAATTTTAAAAAAAATGTTTAACCAAGTGATCGAGACGCCCGCCACTGATAATAAGTCGGGGGTTTGAATCCCACGACCGGTTCAGTTATTTATATTTTCACCACACAAATATTTAGCTTTGTTTGAAAACAGTAGAATATTGGTTTAACATGTTTTCACGCTAATGTATATTTTATTTGATTAAAAAATTACTACACCTACCTCCCAATTTTAACAAACTTTATATATGTAGAAACATTGTGTTCCAAGCACTATGGTTGAAAGGAAAAATTGATAATATGCGAAACTCTGTGATGCTCACTAAATATTGAAAGCATATGTGATGAAGGTGTGACTTCTTGAGATAGCATTTCTAAACAAATTAGTTATCAAAATTTGTATTAATTTAGGATTTTTTCAATTACAAAATCAAATAACTTTTGTTCTGTTCAAATTAGGATAACAAAAGCAATAGATACACTAATAGTTTAAAAAATCTTACATATTGGCTTGGCCAATTCCATTCCACTAAACAATAATGTTCTTTGATTTAGTTATCAATATGATAAATAAAAAAATGCCTATAGTGATTTAATAATTTTAAAAGCACGATTATAACACGCGATACTGTTATGGAAAAAAAATCCAGTAATATTCTTTGGTAAGTCCAAACTCACACCGGGGAGTTAGTGTCGGCTGTACCATGTTCCCTGCACCGCAGTCTGCAGGTGGGACACGGGAGTCACAATGTACGCCTGTTGCGGCTGCTGCACCACGGTGAGAGGAATGACCTGCTGCGTGATCTCTAGGGGCTGCGAACTAGAGTCTTCGCCTACAGTCTGCACGGTCATCTGCTGTACCATCTGATGCTGGCCCACTTGCTGAATGGCCTGCACTTGCTGGTGTTGACTGACCTGCACAGCCTGCAGCTGTTGCTGCTGTATTGCCACTTGCTGATTTAGTTGTTGCTGCATGGATTGATTATTCTTTTTCAAGTCGTTAACCGCTTTCTTCGCTTCAGCCTTTGCCTTTTCAGCTTCTATTCTCAATGGATCTTTGTTTTTGTCATATGTCATGCACTTCCCACTCTTGAACGGTAGATTTGTTTCTTTGGTGGGTTCTACTTTTTTTCCGATGAACCGCACATTGGGGAATTGTTCCTTCATGAAATGCCTGAATGTTGAGTATCCCATTAGTTTTACTCCGGGTTCCAGCATTTCTCCGTATTCCTTGTAAGCGTCAAAAAGGTTTTTCCTAGAATCTCCCTGCACTAGAATTGTTTTACTGAGGTCTTTAGTCCCCCCCGTGTGCCTAAACAGGTACTGCTTCAGAAATTCTGTGGCGTGTTTATATATGTCCAAAGAAAATGTATTATAAGGTTTCTTGCCCATGTTACCGTGTATTCTGGGGGCAACTCCGTGAGTTATAACATGATGTCTTATTCTTTTGAGTTGATAATGAGTAACATTCTCTAAATACAGAAAAGCTTCTAAACAGACCCTTCTTCCTTGATAAACATAAGACGCCCTCAAGCGGCGCCTTGCTTTGTGTCTCGATGTCTCCGAGGGATTAGCTAGACAAGCCATGGTTACCCCCATTAGGTACATGTCGTGTTCACTTTTAGTTAGCTCGGCTATGTTCAATCTATGTTTATAAACATTTTCAGGGAGTAAGCCGCGATAGCAGCTGTCCTTACAGTCACAGCCCTTCTTCATGCGAGCCTTGACCTAAAATATGTTAATATTGATGAAGATTATTTTTGTTTTTACATATATTTTAAGCAGTATCAACAAATAAAAATCATGTATTTACTTATGAATGCTAGTATAATTAAAATTCCTGATAATAAGTCTTCTGATGTTGAATAATAATCATCGGTTTGAGTCTCAGAATTGTCAACTAAAAATAATAAGCATTTGTCAAGTGACATGTTTTAACAAGAAAGTGTTTAGGTTCACTTAATAATACAAAATCAGGGTTCAATCTCACCAATGATCATTAAGGAATTCTACTATTATTCTTTATGTTTAGAAAATGCCCATATTACAAACTAAACTTTTATATTAGTCCATCTAAAGGTTGGTTGGATGGTCCTTGACATGTTGCATAGAAACATTGTAAAAGTATTACTAGAAAGGAATTAATATGGATAAATGAATATTATACCTGCTGTGGATTGTCTTCTAACTTATTCCGGTCTTCCTCCACCCCCTCATCACCTGATGAAGATGCTTTCTTCCGCTTTTTTGTAACTTTCTTTGTAACAATGGGTTTCTGCTCTGGTAACTCTCCTTCTTCTTTTGATTGCTCATCGTTGTCGGGTAGAGTGACGATTGGGTACATTTCATGAAGAATGGTTGAGTCACTACTGATGACACTATTTCCATTTTCTATTTGAATCGTATGTCCTTGCCAAATAACCTATAAATTAAATACGTACAGTTTTTACTTTGATATGATACATTCCCATATTATACAGACTACATATTTAAATTTATATATCTATTTATGAGATCCCTGACAATAATTGTATTATTGCTAAGATAACTCACAGCAAGACCTACCCTCAAATGATACAAAAATTTGTAAAAAGGGTAAGAAAATATGGCAAAAAAGATAAAGTACTAGCATTACTAATTAGATGTGGAAAATTACTTATTTACTAGAAGTGATTTAATTTCTTCAATTATCTTTTAATTTTATGGAAATGATGACATGTCCAGAAATATGACATCATTATCATTACATTCGGCTTAAATTATTCAGGAAGACTAGCAAACATTTCCATCCTGGTATACATTTAAAAATCATTTCAGAATCTACATAAAATTACTATAATTGAGAGTTATCTTACACAAAGGAACATAAATCCAACATTAATTGAACTGGCAATGACTTTTATACACTTAACTTATATTTACACAACATAAAGATGAAATGAACTGTACCTGTTGTGTACCCTGCTGGCCGTACTCCCCCTGCTGGATAACTTGCGAATCGGCCAATGTGAACACTGAATGTTGACCAAGCACTGGGGTGTGCCATTGAGCTTGTTCAGCATTGGCATAGTCTTGGGCAGTCGCTCCACCCATGTTCGGAATGGATACAATGATGTTCTCCTTGGAATCCATTCCTCTTCTCTCCACTGACAGCAACGAGTGCAATACTTCACTGGCTTCCTTCTCAGCATTATTGGCGACTGCCATTTTTTCGTACGACATTCTATTTCATGTTTACGTTCTGAAATAATATTTAGTATTGAAAATACAACGTTTTTGTTTTGTACGCAGTGATTATTGACTTGCAAATACAAAACTGCGAAATAGGTTAAGAAATATGATTTCGTATTTAAAATCTTTTTTATTATATTAGAAATCATCGAGACTTTAAAGACATTTAAATGATTGCGGTAAAATAAAAGGAGGAGCTTATATTCGGTGAACAAGCAATTATCCACCTTATCAGCAAATTTTAAGAATCATTATCGCATATCGAACAGAAGTCCACTGAATATTAGGCCATATTGGCTTGGAATAAAGTACGATTCAACTTACCTTTTTACCATAAAAAACGGGTAAAAGCGCTGTTTTTTCTACTCCAAACGATGGATAAGTTAAATGTCATTCGAAGGAGACACTAAAATCGTAGTATGCCGCACATTTTATTCAATAATATTCACAAAATTACACGAATAGGAAGAACGCCAATATGGCGTTCAGGAATTCCGTCTACAACATCGGACGCTGTATCTACCAGCTTGGCGAAGCCAAATACAGCCGACGTTCTGCGCATGCGCGAACCTTGTGGCGCGGAATTCAAACAGTACGCGTGAACACGACCGAATAATTCAATAATTAAAACAATTTACATTTTACACTAAATATTTCAGAAATAAAAATTGCAGACTAAATTACTTACGAAAAATCAATATAATCGAAAAAATTCAGCATTACCGCAGAATATAACAAAAATGTGGCAGTATTAATAAACGATAATCACATAAAAATAATTAAAAGCATATAAATCAGTCATTTCTTGGCTGGAAATGTTTTAAAATCACAAATAATTGGTTAATTGTAAATGATTTACACAGTGGGTGCACGGTGCACTATTAATACCGACTCTCACGCGATTAACGGTAAATCAGATATTTTTATACAAGAAACATTTCATGTCACCCACGTTGCGCATGTTGTGTGCACAGTGGCGAGTGGGAGGGGGGGGGGGGATGGGAGTGTAACGAGAAGAAAATTTATATTATACAGCAAAATCATATATTATTTTATTCCGGAGAATTGTAATGTTTTCTTTATCTTACTAAATTATTAAAAAATATTTTATTTCTCTTTATCTTTATTGTGGATTTTACTTCTGAAAATTACTTGAATTTCATTACATATTATGAATAAAATTAATAGTAACAGTCTCCGACATGTGACGTGTCTGCTTTGAAGATAAAATAAATTTTCATATTTTTTACACACATTGGAACAAAATTTTTACAGGGCAAAGTATGTAAAAAAAAAAGCCGGGTGTATACAATTAGGTAGTACGTCGTGATATATGTAAGCATCACGTGTGTTTGTGTTATGTGTATGGTTCACCGAGGATGAAGGAAGGAAATTTGATTTTGACATTTTAAAATTTAATTTGTTAAAAAACGTTCGCTTGGCTTAGCATTTTATTTAGTGCAGATAAGTTTCGTATAGGTACTAAATTTACAAATAATTTTTTTATTTACCCACCGGGACATGACGTAAATATTTTAATTTTCGTGAATGTTGTGTGGCTTCGATGAATTTTTGCTCTTGGTGGTTTTCAAAAAAGTATCAAAATGTAAGTTTAACTATTATAGGTAGGTATTTATAGAATAAATAAAATGAGTAGTCGTCATGACAACGAGTATGACGCATCAATTTGTTACTTTTTTGTAACACATTTTTCTGACAATACTTTAGTACGAGGCTTTTGACGAGCTAACATGTTTTCACATTAAAAAGAGCATAAGAACAAAATAAATAATATGTCTATAAACCACTTATGGATATACATACATTATAAATCGTATAAAATTGTCTCATGGTGGCTCAAGATATTGTCTCCATACGTATGTAAGTAGAGAATCGGCCCTCTCACGGAATGCCAGGACTCTCAGACTTGAGGAGAGAGAAAGACAGTGTTTTTTGAATCTAGTTTTTCAGCAGCGTTTCCTGCTCTGAAAAGTGTGTTCGTTTCACACATTCAGTTATAAAATGAAATAAAAACAAATGCACGCAAAGGTCGCACAACGTTTAGAACAGGATGATGTCCAATTATGGCAATCATTCTATTGGCGGAAACGTGTTGTGCTACACAGAGGCGTAACTATAAAAATTGGGCCCTGATGCACAACCAAAAAAAAAATTCGTTCCCCAATGCAGAATGAAAGGACCTCCGTATAATAAAGAATAAATAAGAACAAGATCGATTTCATCTCCTCTAATATTTCAAATTAATTAAAATAAAGACAAGCTGTGTATTTTGGGCATTTACTCGAATATGCATTAGCAACTGATAACAAATCCTTGCGAGCTTCATGGAGACTTTCTCTTTGAAGCATGCTCTGGTCCCTATCCCGGCATAGCGGGTTACGGCTGTATACATCGATCATTCTTATCGTAATACAATACACGTGAGAAACATTTTTTAAATTTTATAATTTCATAACTTGTGGTGGATTTTACAAAATTGTTAGCCAATATTACGCTGATATGCTGGGAAAAGTATCGATACTCAATTTATTATATTCTATCCCTGGTCCCGATGTAGCTAATGCATCGGGGTCGTTACGCCACTGATAACTACCTACTAACCTAACCTAACTCAACACTCTTTATCTGACTCCATTTTGGGCAGTATAATTCTTCCGCGAGGTTTAGGTTGTACATTTCTCGTTGCCAGGTTCACGCTGCGCATTAATCCGATATATGGCTCGACTTGACCCATCTACCGGAGCAAATGTGAATTAAAATTAAGCTCTCTCAAATTCTGACATCATCTGTAATTTATAAGACAGCACACTCGGATCGCTCAGTAATTCGTATTTTAAAAGAACGAATTCCAGATAGCGTCGTAATAAATTTAATATCAAAAGGAGAGGACTCGGCGTGCGCTTTCCAATAATCTGCACAATACAAAACAACAAATGAGAAATAAACAAAACAAAACGAACGACAGTAAAAGCACTTGTGAGAAATAGATTTTATGACGAAAACATGAGTAGGCAGGAACTAAAAATAAAAATAGCAAATAATGCAACCGCGACACGGCGCTCGAACGGGCAGCAAATCTGAATCCGTCGAGGCATTCCATCAAGCCGCACTGTGCCAAAATATTTTAATGAAAAACAATCCTATCTGTCTAAAACACCGTATGAAGAGATTTAATTTATGAATTTGCTTTCGGTTATTTGCATTTATTGCATAAGTAAACAATTTCGTAAACAACGGATACATGGGTTGGGAAAAAGGGTCGATTGCCAGTCCGCAATATTCAAACGAACACTAAATTATGAATGTAATATTCAAACTCACTTTCTGACTAAATCTTTTAAATTACGAACGCATCACTTTTTTGACATGAAAAATCTATATAAGAACTTTTGAAGGAGACAAACATTCGAATCTTAACTTCCAGTAAATTGTTTAGAGGGTTTTTTATCAGTAATTTTTTACCCTTCCAATTCATGTATTAATATAAAACACTTATGATGTTTATAATAATAAGGTAGTTTGTAAGTGTCAAAGCGATTAGCGCTGATGCACTTGTAGTAGTAGATTAGGCGGTCTAGCCGCATGTAGAGTACTCAGAGTATCGTAGACTCTAAGGAATTGGAAAAAAAAAAAACAAACATTCGAAACATTTAAATTTTGCGAAAGCTCGTACTTAGGTAAATCTAATCTGTCAAATCAATAATAAGTAGGAATATAATTTAATTTAATATAATTTAGTGACAAAGTAATGTACTTTGATAATTTCTGAAGTCGTGTTATTGTATTAGTATTGCTATCGTTTTTCCTCTCGGGAAATACGCAAAATCAAAATCGGTTCGGACAAGCTATTGAAAAAAATGTTTTTTTTTTTCTAATCAAAGATTTAATATTTTTAACATTAACGTAAGAAACAAGGAAGGTGATATGTTAAAAAATGTGTTAAAGAAAGAAGAATATTATTGCAACTTGTAGATTATCGACAAGCAAAAAATGATTTTTTTGTTTTACAATTTTTGTAATTATCTATTCCATAAAGCGCTTATATAGGTTAACAATTTAATAAGGTAGATGGCGCTTTCCTTAGTTTTTGATTTGTTTGCGCGGTGAAAATGGTGGGTGTATATCTTTTCAATGCGATGGAGGATTCAGAATTTACATACAAATTTAAGAGGAAGATGGCGCATTGAAATTTTTACTGTTTTTATTATGTTTCATAGTTACGGGGACATATTAATTTTCCGTCATTATTGATTGGTTACATGTAATTATAAAATAATAAGTAAGAAATGGTACTATTTTTTTTCAATGCAAAAAATATAATATTATCATGTACAAAATAATATTTCTTAAGTAGACAAAATACATACATTTGTTCGATGCAGGTGCGTAATTTTACAAAAACGTACCAACGGCTCAACTGGCGAATACGGCAGATGCTCAGATTTTAGCAAAATATGTCCATATTTTCCGAAAGACTTGAAAGCCATGATTAAAAAAATTACATCGAATCGATCGTGTTATTAAAATTGACGGAAAATTTCGAAACTTTAAAGTGTCATAATTTGTCAGTATTTGCGACCCAATATATATTTTTTCAATTTTAAAATGAGAGTACTCAACTCTACTGCAAAACTGAATGTATTAAATAACAAAATGCACATGAATGTACGTACTAACTTACCTAGACACATAGTATGTAAAGTGAACATATTCATATATGACTTGGCCTTATGGCATGAATGTAAAATAAAGATGAGCTAACCAAAGAAATAAAATAATTATTACTGATCTTGTTTTACAACGTCTTATAGTATTCGCGCGTTAAGCGTGCTATGCACATTCTTCTACTGTATGAAGTATGAACTCATACCCTCCTCAATGTATAGGAAGTAGGAAACATCAGCTCGCCCACTACCCGCTGGCCGCAGAGCGTCACTTACAAGTGGCAGGTGGGTAGTCCACTATTGCGGTCAGTTTGTTTACGGTAGACGCCACTCCTCTGACCACCATCGCCGATATTTTCTGGACGCGTTTTAATCTATCTTTATATTTAACTATCGCCCGTACAAATATTTACAAGAAATGTAATTAAATGACCAGTAAATACAACACGTACAATTGGTGGAAAATTAGAATTAATTTCGACTAATCATAAACAGTGAAAAATATGTAAATAAAGCTGCACAACCCTGCACAACCCTACACAACCCTACCCGACAAATTCTTCATCTCACTAAAAATTTTCGTTGACTTTATCAAAAGTTTATCGCAGAATAATGTTCAATTTTACTCCTTTTCAGACCACACCGTAATAAAGACTATATTTATTTAATCAACGTTTTATTTTACAACTAACCATTTGATTAATCGACTTGACATTTGACAGCTGTTTATGAAACAGGTGTAGCAATACAACGGCAACGAAAGTTTAAGATATATTATCGATATTTATACATCAGGTCGCGTACATACTTATCAAACGAGCTTATTTTTCAGTAACTTCGTGTGTAAAATTCTACAGCATTTAAAGTAAATTAGTACATTTTTTGCTATCAGTATCTTCAATATATTCTACTCCGTGTGTACAGTATAAGGGAAGGGGAAATTGTTGTAAAGTAAGTTGAAAATGAAAAACCTCGATAAAGTAATAGTATAATATAATAAAATGTCTAACATATCGGAGACAGTAAAATGTTTGAAGTTCATAAAGAACGACTGCGCTGTAGAATAGTGAATGTGAGGCGGGAAGAGCACTCGGCCAGTGGCAGTTTGAATGCAACATTTGGTTCTCGGTTGTTTCTAATGTTTAACAATTTGATAGTAATTAACATAAACCTTTTACCATCAAGTGGCGGTCTAGTCTACAATTACAAATTGTTTCTGTTCGTCGCAAAGAGAAAATTGATATATTTCAAGTGAAGTGTCAAATTATTTTAAAATGTAGGTGAATGATTTTTTGTTCTTCTTAATCATTTCATAAGACATTAGTTTTAAAAAAGTGTTTGTTGTATTGCAGACGAACCAGTTTAGTAAAAGCGACACAGATAAAAACAAAAATAGCTAGCTCGACAAAGTAACGACATTTTAATTAGACTGCGTAGGAAATTATAAATCATCACGCGCGTGTAAACGGAAACAAATGCAAAACTTTGATACACTATTTGGGTTATTAAAAAGTGTTAGAGAAGATCCTGTCCAGAAAAAGTGACGTGCTTAGACGTCCTAGGAGAGGTTTTAAACACTAGTTTATAAATAAAATGAATGGATGAGGAAGTTATATAATATATTTTGATTCAGATTTATAGATGCAGTCGGTACTAGGTGTGTGTACACGTACCATCCGATACATTCGTACGTTTTGGATTTGGATCCCGCTGTCAGGGAGATTTAATTGAAATTATAAAAATAGTACACTCCTGGGAGAAGTAACATATATAAGAAATTCTATGTTTGTTTCGTAAAATACTAGCGGTTAGTAGCGGGCGTTGCCGGATTCAGGCCCAGTGCTAATTCAAAATAGGGTTTTAGGGGGAAGGAGGTACATGACGGGGTGAGATGTCCGGGGAAGGGTGATAGGATGAATGTATATTTATATCGTGAGGACGGAGCCCTAAAGAATAACTATTCAAAATTTGGTCTAGATCAGTAAAATGATGTAGAATTTCTTTTTTTATTGATAAGATTTTTTTAAAGTATCCGCGTTCACGATAATTTCTCAATGAGACTTTTAAGAGTCGCTAAAAATTATATATGCAAAACATTTGATGATTTATAAATCGTTATTAGAATAACGCATCCAGTACACGCGCACCTTTACAGACTCTTAAAGATCAAAGTCTCATTAGGAAATCATCGTGTAGACGGGCCTTAAAACACTACAGTGTGTAGAAACAGACAAGTTTCACACAGTATATAATATTTCAGCAAAAATGTACACTCCCGCAGGTTTCCAGTTACGTGTCGTACGTTTGTGGTCCGGACGTTTGAATTGTCGAGGAGTTTAAATGAGGAAGTAAACGGATTGCGAATAAAACAGAAGTCGAACTAAACCGCGAAGTTTTCAAATTGCAAGTTCAACGTTCAGCGTAAAAACGATCAATTTGCAATGTTTTATCGGGCGGGAAACGGGGCAGTTCAGCTAACTGCGATTTCCACGCGAATGGTAATTATACAAATCAATAGACAATGGAGTGTCTACCGATGTAAAAACGCACTTACATCAACTGCGGCTGTAGCAGGAAGCGTCGCATCTCGCCTAGACACTTTTCCGATAAAAAAATTCATTGATATTCAAAGATGAACCCAAATATTCTCGGAGATAATAGAGCAGTATATCATTCTACGAGTCAACCGAAAAAATTGATAATTTTCAGTTAATGGTTAACTTATAAATGTATTAAATATGAACATAAAGCAAGTTGATACAACTTACTAGCGATCCATGCCCGGATTCAGATTTAGGTAGAATTTAAAATAAGGGATTAGGGGCAATGTTTTGGATCACAGGACGGTCTAACACTATATACATATAACCTATGCGCGTGGTTAGAAATGAAGAAAAACATTACCTTACCAGTAGAAAGCGTTTTTAATAATACTTTATTTGAGTTTAAATACACAAAGCATTAATAAGAAGACTAGTTAGGGGATGGGGGGAGGCATTGTTTTGTGCAGGCTCAAAAGAGTAACGATGTACGCAAAATTGAGTCCAGACAGAAGGAGGCAGAAATGTACGGCAGAGCCTATATGTTTTCTTCAGGGTCCTAGAGTGCAACTAAGCAAAATTTCGAACTGATTCGATGTTATACACGTTTACGAGGAAGTTGAGTGGCCAGGAGAGGATGGCTACGTTCAGTGCAGGGTACTAAAGAGGCACTACGCAAAATTTGGTTTAGATCGGTCAGTCAAAGAGTACATATGAAATATACAGAATGAATATGACTTTACGTAATCCATTTTCAATGCAATTTTAGCATCCACTGGAAATGTAGTTTGGATTAGGTATACGTAACATGTGGCGCATTCCGCAACACAGCATGGCTTCTTCCCGAGGTCTGCGTAACATCACCGCGACACGTTCGATTAACTCACTTTACAATGCTAAAGAGAGAGACAGAGAAGTGGCTACTTTGCAGTGAAAAATAAATTTATCATTTGAGCAGTTACTGCAGGCAAAAAACAAAAAACAACCAGCGCAAGAGATTCAACTAGGTACAGCTTCACATATCGTTCTTTCGACCAATCCGGGAAGCAGGTCGAACGTGGACTTAATCAGCAGTGATAAGGTGAAGGTTTCCCGCAGGAACAAGAACTTTTCTAGATAACAACACAATGCGATAAGGATAATTAATATAAATAAAACGTAGTATTAAAATAATACGAGAAAAGAGACACATTTTTTGTACCATACTTCAATATTTACACGTTGTAATTGTCAACACGTTCCCGTAGAGAAATCATATTCTCGCACACTGTTACAGAATCCGCTGAAGATCAGCTCTGTGTATCTATCTACCGTGTTCTGGAGAGCTAGACAAACAATAACTTCGTTATCTTTTATATGGAAGCGTCGCAGATAAAATTTATCAGGCGGTGTTACGTATCTGATTTCCAAAGAGCTATGAGAGATTTTAGATATATGAGAATGCACATCGCAATTGAGGACCCATCGTCGAAGCTATACATCACGTCGTTGACCCAAAAAAACAATCAACAAGCTACGTTGTGCGTTCTCAGAGAGTAGAATTTAAAATAATAATAGGATATCAACGTCGATTGTAAAAGCTGTGTGATATGCGTTTTTAATGGTGCGTGCCGACAGATGGGACTTTAATCTCTCATCTCAGAGATATATCAGTAACAGTCGCTGTGCACCTACCGGTTGTGTCATTCTACTCTGCGTACAAAATACATAACTTGGTTTGGCTCAACTCTATGCTGTCTTCTAAGCGTTATAGAAACGTATCTCCGAGAGAACACTCATCCGTGTGCGCGCGAGACGCCTTGACCGCCCGTCTCATGAAATATGACGGTAAAGAGTGATATATATATATAAGTTGGACATTGCACTCTGAGTACAGAATAAATTACAGCCTTCTGTTCTTTTTAAAGGCGATACAAATCAAAAATAAGACCTCATTCAGGCCTGGCTCGCTTGACTGTTCGGAATGCTGGACAGTCATAACATTTACTAACAACGCATTCATACCGACGAGATGAAGATATCACGGTGCTGGGCCCGGAGGTGTGACAAGACAATACGCAACTTCAGAAGCAGCTTCAAGATAGTGCCCGTCACAGACGAGTTTAAAGAGTCCATGCTCCGTCGGTATGGTCGCATAATGCGTACTATCGTGAGTTACGATGTAGATCAACAAATATCCATTATCGTAACACAAGCATATTAGCTTAGTTTGGAAAATATTAAGTATAACAATGTGACATATTCTGTCATATGTATTTCTATTTATTTTTGTCAAAGGCCCAGGCCCCGGGATTTGTTCATCCACCATGTTGAATGAAAGGTTCAACAGGATAATTTTAATAACAAACTTAATTTGTTTAAAGCCATTTAAAGCCATTAAGCATTCGGTTCGTGTCAATAATAAATAAGTATACAATTCAGCTCTCGACAGCCTTCTAATAATATATTACTCCGCTCGGGGTGAATTATTTGGCACATTGCAGCCCAGATGGGTGCAAAAAATTCGCTTACAACGGAATGGCACAATTCCAATTTGTGGGAGAACTAAATAGGTTAGGTAGAGATTTATGATTGTCGTCGGGATGGTGCACCGTGAATCGGAAGTGCGATGAACCCGTAAAGCTGCGCAGATACACGGCCGGCTCTCGCGGCGCGGGCGGCTGGCGGCCCGTCTCCGGCTGACGGGGACTGCCAGGGATGGCACCACCTCATGACACGAGACTTGTGACGCTTCCGACGACTAGTTTTTTGCTCAGGATCGAGTATCTTAATTGAGATTTTTTGTTAATTTAAACGTGCCCTTGCAACTTGCAAATTCACGTTCAGCAGTTATAGAATGCATGTTATAAAAATGTCCATAAACATGTACTTTTTTCTATCATTACATCTTTCGTTTGGGTAGCTGTAGCATGTTCACAGATCTTGGAGCAAGCGTATACCTAAGTCTCCGTGTCGTATTGGCCAAGGGTATGAAAATCCAGTGGATGCTCGATATTCGCCCATATTGATATTCGTTCTGTTTTTACGTCGAAATATTCGTCCCACCTGCCACACGAGTCAGTCAATCTCGAGCGGAGATTCAAAGTGCGCGCATCATCTCTACTTTTACTATTTTATTTCTTTTTAATATTTACGAGTTTTTGTAACTATTTTTTAGAGAAGTGACCATGGCGTCGTCTGGAAATGCCGGTGAACCGTCAGGACATCAAGCACCAAAATTGATATTACCCGATAATGGAAGGTGACTCCCCTTCAAACAACAGCCTAACCTCGTATTTACGTAGGCCTAAGGTATATTGAGGGCATCGCGACGAGTAAATCTCTGTCATTACGATAACGAATGAATAATTAGAGGGTTAACACGTAATTAAAATTTATTTGCGATGATTTCCGAGACCGATTTTCAATTGAAATATTCTTTGTTAAAGAATAAATAGGCAAAATTCGGGGCTGAGAACGAATTATACTATTTTTAGTTAATTGTTATGGGAAAAATTCGTTTGATATTCGTCCTTTTTTATATTCATCCTTCCTTCAATTGATGAAGAATATTGCGGGTCCACTATATGACAGCCCACACCGTAGCCCTCGCCTCCGACAGAACTGTCGCATGACAGTAACAATTGATTTACTTAACCAATATTTGCAATCATTTAAGTAGTGACGATATTCGTACGCATAAAAGTGAATAAAACTAAGACAAGCATCACTGTGATGGCCTACAGAATGTGATACAACGAAATAAATCTCAGAACCGTGTGCATGTCTTGACATTTCCATCCGGAGATAAACACAGATCAGTCTGAGATCGGTAGAAAGAAACAAAAACTCAGACCGTGTACACGACGTTCGATTTGATAGCGAGATTCGACACCTTCATACAAATATCCTCTAGAACCATAGATACATACAACCATTTATTTTGAAAAAGACAAATAGAAGGTATTTAATTACAAACATTTATTCCACTTTAAGTGCTGCTAGGGAGATTCAAATTCAATCATTTGACGAATGGAATATCCGTTAACCGACAATCGACGTTTGACGTACAGTAAGCGTGAAGTGAGGCGCGAGGCGGCGAATCTCTGATATTTGGTGTCTACACGGTGGACTACGAAAGCCGAGAGTTGTCTCCGAAGAATCTCATGGGATCTTAATCCCTGTCTCAAAGATTGTCATCTGCCGAAAATCACATCAGTGGACACGGGCGATAAAAATAAAACTGGACAAGATAGCCTTGCGTTACGTAAGGCAGTCTTGGCCAGCCTACGTATAACATTCAGAGTAACGAAGTCTATAATAAAGAATTTTAAAAAATAACATAGGTAGGACTCGTTAACTACTCAGTCTAAAATTTGTGGATCGGCTGGCTCTCTCGATCTATCTTGGCATCCAATGTGTGCGCCAACTCTCAGTATCAAAATATTTTGTTAAATACCAATCTAAGAGATAAAAAAATTTGTCGAATTTCTCTCTGATGAGTGTTGTCAATTTGACACTGCCCAGGTCAACAAAAACGTGTCGTATTTTTTTCGAGATAATTTTCGTTTCAATCATATATGGTTATGGTACACCCCTATGTGGCAAGCAGGTATGTGTACCTAGGTCCCGCGTGTGCACTTTTTGTCCGGCGTTACTCGCGCGAGGGGAACAAAATAAATGGCCGATGCGTGATGACTTTTTACGGCCAGCCAGCCCGTTAGTCCGGAGGGAGTTTACTCTTCCGCGTCGGCTCCCGGCTAATGTACGCGGTGCAACAGAGGATGGGCTCTCGAATCCGGTCTCGTATCTCTCTCGGCGGAGATTCGAGCGGTCCTCGGAAAATTCCGAAACTATTATTCAGATCACGATTGAGAACTCAACTTACATAAAAATGGACGACTGCCAAAAGAGTTTTTTAGTTCTCACGGTCGCTGTTTATTTTCATTCTTATTGTTTGCTGGCGTTTCGTAACTAGTTACGGCGGCAAACCGGCCACGGCATAATAGCTCGGAAGGAAGGAAATCGGTGTAATCTTTTACTACTACTTAACAACTTAACGAGAGCGCAACTTCTATTGATGTAGAATTTAAGCATGCAATAATTAATAATTGGGAGGATGCGATCAAAACATACAAACAGTTCCTCACCGAAGAATTATTACAATCCGTAAAGCAAATCAGAAATTCGAAATGAAATGTTTGCACCAAAGGGGCGGTGTCCAAGCGAATTAGGACTAATAGAAAGCAATCAGTTAGGCAGGCCGCTGCGCAGCCACGACCAGTGTTTCCGCAATATGTATATATATATGTATCAAAAAATTCAACAGTTCAACTTAATTAACAAATACTCAATTAGACATTTACGTCCATTGTACCATTCCGGAGTTTCGCAACTGTCGTACGACGACACCTGGCGACAAATTATATGAACCCGTCGAGCGTCGTGTACACCATATGCGATACTGGCGTTTCAAGAGTAATATAATCGCAGATTATTAATTAATGTTTGACTTTAGATGTTATCGATACTCAAAATTAATAACACGCCGCAAAGGAGAATACAGTCGGATTCTAACAACTGGTAACCTTTAAGATTCTACTTTTTAATTCAACTATGAATACTTAGATACATCATAATACTATGAAAAATGAATATGATACTATATCCATAATACAATCAATATATAATACTATACCTCATCAATGAAAAATAATGTAATCCAAAAAATATTCAATCTTTTGGATTGTTAAATAATGCAGTGTGTAGCCTGACACCATTATTTGTTGCCTACCTGTCGCCACTGGTTACAAGCTCGAGTTACGTAGTACAAGTACACCCCTCCGGCCTTCTCCTCCGCCCTTAAAGCTTAGACTTACACCCCAGCGCAATAAATAAATCATCTTGTAAAATGACACACAAGACAACCACTCCTCAAATGGACGTGCGTACACAAGAATCGGATTGATCGAGTAAAACGCATTTTCTTGACTGATTGAGCTAAAAATACTTTAATAACACGTAGGATGATTGATATATCTGATACATAATACATTATGTAGATATAAGCAGAGGGGAGACACCATCATATGGAACACGCATCGAATTAAAATAGAAATATTTTACATCTAGCTTTATTAAATAAACCAAGAACAGCGGAGTCAAATAATTTTCCAGTTATTGATTGCTTCCTTTTACGATATTCATGTCGTAAAAATGATCTAAATACATTGTTTTAGCGTAACGCATTATTTTGACAGCTAAATGTTACATTATGAACACATTACAGACGACAAACGTCAACTAATTCGTATGAATAAAAACATCAATCTTTATTTTATTTGTAAATTTCTGTTATAAACATCATAAATATATAAAACTAAAAACTCGACCCATTCTGCATTCATTCACTATCATATATTGTATCAGCGAAACCTTTTTTGTGATGATTTTAATCAAAGATTTCGGAAAACAAACAATATGGTGGATACTTAAAAAGTTTTCATTGGGTTTAGTTTTAACGAGTAATCTTAACAAATGACAATAAAAAAAAGATACTTTAATTGTTTTCTGAGGTACCCAGCAAACCAATCTGATTATCCCTATGGGGCACGAAGTTGTGCAAATAGAATAATATTTTTTACTTTAGAAATGATCTAACCGAAATACAAAACAATCTATGTAACAACTTTACATAAAAAATATATATTAAGTAAAGTAACGTGCGTGTTTGTTTTGTTAACAATTCGAAATGGAAATAGTCTTGCTTATGTACGTTTCAATAATAAACTGCGTGCATAATGCCGGGATAAATGAAATTAAACATGAGCAACGAAATAGTAAAATTTAATTAAATAGCAAAAAGTAAATACATCGGCGAGAGTTCAGAATCGGACACGCAGAGAAACGTCAAATTGTAGTTAAAATGATGTAGAGCTTTATGACAATCACGCCGAAAAATTCAGTGTATATCAAGGAGGAAGCAGCTATAGTTATCGATAATATTGAATTAAAATTACTTACCTGAAGCATTTTCTAGATTGAAACAGCTGCTCCTCGATCTGACAACCGAATTGACGTTTGTATCCTGCCACTCAACCCGTTCTTCCATCGCCTTGGATGCGCTCCTTTTAAACTGTTCCAGAAAACTGTCAATCTGGGTTTCTATACTCGGTGACGTCGCCATCACTTATAATTTATTCACATCTTAATAAAAAATTAATTTAAGACGTAAACTAGTAAATAACGAGGGAAAAAATACATGTTCACATACGAATTTCCCGCAAACCCCGACTTTTATTTCCGACAACGACCCGCTGCGGCGCAAAACAACCCCCCCCTGAAGTACGCAACAAAATTGACAAAAGCTTACGGTGTTGCCAAAGAGCGTAAATATTATTCCTGACAGCGAGATTAAAAAGCTATTCCATTTTTTACATTGAGTGGACCATAGAGTGCACTTAATTGAAGAGGATTTTGTAATTTGAATAGAGAATAGTTACTCGTAATGGCATTCCTTAAAAATATATATATACTTTCTTACATATATATGTCGGAAAAAGTTGATGTGATGTTTATAAATTTGAATTAGTTTGGGAAAAAATCTAAATGATTTCTGTCGGCATGCTAAAAATATCCTTTCATACTCATTTATACACTTAATATATGCATGTATACACTTAAAACACGTGCACGAATAAGACGAACTATTCAAACTATTTTTATTTTGAATAATATCATAAATACATAATATTATAACTTTGCGGTTAGACATAATCATTAATTTTTAAAAATAGAAAACTATGTTTAAACCACTTTAATTGATTAAACATCGATCGGCTTCGATGTCACTGAATAATTGTCGAACTACACTAACTTCGTCACCAAATAACTATTCAAATCAAACCTATACGATTTATCGGCACATAGGATAAGTTTATTGAAAAGCAAAATGAGAAACTTTCCTTGAATAAACAAACACTCCAAACATTTTGAAGTGTTTGTTTATTCTGCTGTTCTATAGTTTAAGTTACCTATACAAAATGATATTGCCTACTAGTGATGGGTCCATACTGTACGATCGACTTTAATGAACTAGTTCTTTTTACTCACGCTTCGTAGTTCGCCCGTTTTAAATCATGCTGACGCTTCAATAGTTTATTACTCCACACCATATTCACACACACTAGCAAAATAACTTAGTTACCTGCAATGAAGCTCTTACTCAGCAACACTGAACTGTGTATGTATAGGAGACTAAAGAGTTTACCGCTCACTTTATGTAGTTCATTGAAGTGTGTACTAAGCGAAATATCACACTACACACTTCGCTTCGCACTTCAGACACTTCGTTGAAGTATAGTTCAATAACGGTTTAAATCATAGGTTTAAATAACGACTTAACCACATTTCATTGTACTATATGAAGTGCGAAGCGATTTCGACCTGCATCGGTAGTGGGCCAACCAGTGGTACCAACATATTTCGAATGATGCGTTCATTTTAAACGCTTAAGTTGGTGAACGTGCACTTCATGAAGCATTTATTACGAAATGAAGTTTTGTCCTTCGCTATTACCTACCCAATGCAACGTCGGTGTGGATATTTAATTTACTTACGTTTGGAAAAGGAGATATCGAAATAAAAAAATGTTTTTGATTTTTAGAACTGTTTATTAATAAAGTTTTACTTTTATGCACATGAAATTGCTGCGCACGCTGGCATATCAATTTTACCCGATAATCTCAATTTGCTGACTTCAGGGACGTGTCATTGTCATTATACCTAATATGTATTTTATATATAAAATAAAATTGAGGCATTCAGCACCCACATTCCCATTTCGTAAAACGTTGAACAAAAATTCATATTATATTGAAGTTCTCTACAAAAGCGCCATCTGTTGGTACTGGCGCTAAGACCTTGTTAACTTAATGCGAGACTTCAATCATTCAAAATTTCGCCTCGGAAAATTGCTAAATTAGATTATATTCAGTTGTAGTATTAAACATACCTATGTATTACACATACGGTACTATGAATACTGCCACAAAAAAGATTATTGAATCCTTTTTTTAGTAATGGCAATAATGAATTACACAAATCAATATTTTATAATATATTTTATCGTTCTAGGTATAGATAATATAATTTTTTTAGACAACTAATACAATTAATTATCTTACAACATATTTTTATTTCATTCTGCATACGTAAAATAATTTTAAAATGATGTATATTACAAGAACTACTGTTTAGATTAAATAAATGTTTTTTCTTGAATAGACAACAATATAATTAAGGGAGGTTTATACATTTTTGTAATACCATTGACTGACATTCAGTTGGAAGAATATTATTTTACTAATACCTATACAATTACTTATATAATTATTATAGCCTTCATTTTAAAACTTATTATTATTTCATATAATAATAATTATTAGGTAATACATTTAATATAAGATATCCGTGATTTATGTATAATAATGAAATTATGTAATTAGATAAGAAATAATTAATTTTACAATTTCGAAAAAAAATTCTTTGAAACCATAATTTCAGAACCTCATATTTTGTCACTCATTTTATTCTATTTAATTATTTTTAACCCCCGATGTTTATTTATTTCGGAAACCAACATGGAAATTATTTAAATTTTTTATATAAATTACCTAAAAAATATTTAGGTAATTTCGTTTTACAAGCATGATGGAAAAGATCAAATCAAGAAAATAATAAATATTTTACACGTGTAGTAGGTACATATATATTATACAAGCGATAGGTAGTGTGGCATGGCAGCTATTTTCTTTGTTTGTAGACATAATACCTATTATCATATTAATTTATGATAAACCAGTGTGAATCCCGAATATAACATGTACATATCAGGTTGAACTTTCGAACAGGGGAAATATTAATTAGAAGTGAAAGTGAAACAGTACAAATATTTGATGACAAGTGAGCACACGTTAACAATGTGATTCGTTGTATGTCATAAATTAGAAATTCAATCTTTTCGTATATGTTGTACTTTTGCTTTATTAAACAGAAAATTTTCACGTGGATGACGCGAAACTCGGACAGTGAATTTGTTCGTACTGCAGCACTGGTACCCGTTTACTGCGTCGGTTAAGGTATGGGCCAATCATATTTCATAAAATCATGCAAAAGTAAGGAATAAAAATATGAAGATGGACGTACATTTGGACTAGCGCTTGGAAAGATATTGGAGCAATAGATTGAATAGATTTTTTAGGAAATGTAATAAGCGACACAAATTGGTGTAATTAATAAGTTATGAGAATGCCATTTTTATTTTTGAAAGTGTGCCGATGTATAATAAATTAATCATCGGCGATCATTTGTAGAATCGGTGAATTTTCCAGTCGGTAACTTTCTGTCGGTGAATTTTCCGGACACCCCGTTATTTGACACCGTCCAGTCTTTATCGAAATGAGCGTGTAGAGTTCGTCTAGTCGTCTGTCTTCGCGGCCGCGGGCGGCGGGTCCAGCGGCTGAGAGCCGCACAGGATGGCGGCGGTGGTGAGGCTGGTGGCGAGCAGGAACACGGCGAGCAGCGCGCGGTCCAGCACGAGCGCCACCTGCCGCCACTCCAGCGCGGCGCGCTGCCGCCGCTCGCCCAGCGCGCGCCTCTTCTCAGCGCGCTCGGCGGCCTCGGCGAGCCGCTTCACGCTGGCCATGCACCACTGGCGGTCGGTGACATCTGAAATACATGGCCGTATCAATGTCGTCTTAACGTACCGTAAAGTACCGAACAGTCAATATCCAATACATACAAATCAAAATCTGTCTGTGTTTATGAAGAGTAGTATTAGCATATATTTGTCTTAGATCAAAGATATTGAATTTATAAGGAAATTTCATCAGTGCTCGTTGTGATTGGGTTTCTGAGGACAACATTTAAAATAGTTTTCTGAGTTGATATTATTGGATTAATTGCAGACATGGTCACTCCTCCCCAAGCAATTATACCATGCTCTATGACTGATGGAAAGATTGCGTAGTGATTTTCAGAAGTTTTATGTTAAGGAAATTACTAATATTTCTAGAATAGTATATGGTTTGGTACATATCCCAAATTTATTTAAGGCATGTACCTACTGATAAAATAAATATTTTTACCTCACAGATGCGTAATTATCGAGAAAATGTCGTATTTTGCCGTAAAGAGCGCCAATCTTAATAGTGGCGCGCTCACATGAGGGTTTATTTATTGCAGTTAATTTTGATATGACCTCCAAAGACGACGGCAAGACTCGAGCTCTGTGGCCTCAATTACTGGCCAATATATGCCGGTTATACCTTCATTGTTGATGGTCCCCTGCCTCAGCAGAAACTTGGGCGAGATGTCCACAGAAGTCGGGACCTCTTCTCCTCGGGCGCCGTCGCTCTCTAATCGGCTACCTGTCCGAGGGTTCACCTGTAAACCCAATCAATCGATGCTCGATTCATTAGAACACATAATATTCAAGAAAGGCCACGTGGATCGTTGGTATAGTATTGGTTGACCCATGGTTCAGGGTTCGTTTCCTGACGGCTGAAAATAAACCATTAAAAATTTAAAAGTAGATTGCACTAGGCTGCACTTTGATTGTCATTGTTATATTTGAAAATTAGAGAGGAATTATATTATATGATACATACACGAATATATACACGAATATACACGAATATACACGAATATACACGAATATATACACGAATATATACACGAATATACACGAATATATAATATACAAGAATATACACGAATATATACACGAATATATACACGAATATACACGAATATATACACGAATATATAACTGAACTGTTAGCTGGAAGCAATGGCGTAACGACACCAATGAAGGCAATATACGGTGGTAATTTTTTTATTATCTAAAATGCAGTAGGCATCTTTACGCATGGAGATGGTTTCCAAGTGCGACGATCAACTGTCAGCACAACTATTCTGATGAACCGGGTGGCATGTGGCAATGGTGACACAAACTGAATTGCCATGTTATTAAGCACTCATTTTATTCTCCTGATTTTCATTATTTAGTTCGTTACAATTTTTTAAATGATAAAAAATTCAATACCATACCAAAGTCTATAGATTTTTTATTAAAGTTTGCAATATAGTACGTAATGTTAAATAATTGTATATTGAAGGAATTAAACATCCAATGAAGAGAGCGGGTTTATTAACGTTTTTTGGTCTTCAATCAAACCTCAGCTTATGACTTTATTTTTGTAACACTTGGCTATTTTTCGCCCCAGTGCGAAAGAATTTACCCATCGGGAAATATTAGGGAAAGTAGGGTGGTGTTTAAAAATACTCACTTAAGATGCTCGGGTGGGTATTAACGACCCTTGTAAATACTGTACATAGCGACTTATTGTATCTTGTATTGATTTAGAAGAAAATTTATGGTGATTTAGTCGGGTACAACTTGTGTTGATTTAGGAGGAAAATTGTTAATTTGTTTAGTCTAGTGATAGGACTCTCGCCTACTAACCGACAGAGTGGCTCAATCCTGATCCCGGGAAACTAATAAGCCGTTCCTAGTGTATTAAGAATTATGACTTGGAGAATACACAAGGACTAACACCAACACTAACACTTGTCTCCAAGTACCGTCATTGTGTTCGAGATGTAAGCATTCTGTTCCATTTTATAAATAAGAATAAAGTGAACAGACAATCTATTGATTGAAAAAGTACAATTGGTCACTGCGATTAGAGAAAAGCGATGAAGTTAGATGTGAAGCGTCGCCGCCGGTTAGAGTGCTGTGAGAGGAATGGCGGAGTCGCCCAAGTTTGGCTTGCGCTTCCA
Organism: Eubasilissa splendida; assembly: GCA_031772225.1. NCBI lineage: Eukaryota > Metazoa > Arthropoda > Insecta > Trichoptera > Phryganeidae > Eubasilissa > Eubasilissa splendida. Next base: position 38,286,383 of record CM062848.1, on the reverse strand, counting down.
CAGATGCCGACATGTGTCCATCACATCTCATAATGATTATATTTCATGCATAGAGAAGCCTTTAATTTTCAAAAAAACAATATCAGAAATGTGTTGTCCTAATTCTCTCTGTACTTCTCACATTTTCATTCGTTCAACTTACTTTCATTCATCCTTTGTCGCTTTAAGTTTCGCCGGCGCACGTAAGTACTGGCACTATAGGATTACAGAAGACACTTTATGGATTAAATAATGTGCTTTTGTTCTGGCTTAACTCCGCACTGTTTATATTTCTTTTGTGTGTTGCTTCGGATAACACAAAGCCGAATGCTACTTGTACACGGGTGTAAACAAAAAGCGAGGTTTAACGGTTTCGGATTTAACGGACTGGACAAATGGTGATACCCTATGATGAATGATGCCCGAATGACGATTCTCCATCACCTCTACTCGCTTACTATCAATTATAATTTAACTAACCCGTCAATAACAGGAAAAAAACACATTTTCAAATTTATGCAGAAATGTCGGTAGGTATATCTTCTGGTATCGAAATAAATTATTATTGAATACATGGGAAGCGGTTAAGTAATTAAGCTTAGTAGGTTTATTTATTTGAAAAACTGCAACACCCCGAGAGAAATATGTTTTTTTTTATATCTAATCAAGTGACAAGATGCCGGACTATTACATAATTATTTTATTCGTATTATGTACGCTTTGGATTATTAAATGTCGGACGTGCAAATGGCGAGAATTATATTTATATAAGTTAGATAAATTTTAATTATATATTGTAATTTGTGTTTTGTTTATATTTGATTTTACGGACTTTCATCAATCGTCCGTTAAATCTAAAGTTTACTTTATATATATACACAAAGTTCCTCAGAATTATTGATGAAGAAAACTTAATCATGCATACATGTGTTATTATTATGTACACGAAACATTTAGACATTTTTAGGGCGTGTGTACACGGATTAGACTTCTCTCGTACAAAAGACGGTGACAGTACACAGAATCAGTGCTAAGTGAATCGTTCACTGTCTATTGTATTTTGCACGCAGAGCGGGATGTCCGACTGATTCATAGCGACATCTTTTGATTATTTCAATCATAATGAAAAATACGTCGAGAGAATTAAAAAAAGTATTTAAATAAAGAATGTAAATATGGCAGCATAAAATCTAGGTAGGTACACAAGTAATTATAGCGAAGTCGAAATAACGAAGATGGTTAAAATTAAAGGTACAAAAAAGAAAAACGATTCATTAAACATTTATTAAACAGCCGTTGATTCTTCTCTGAAACAATTGCTCGTCGATCTGACAAATTGTGTCCGCCGAAGTGTGTGATTTTATTACGCAACATCGCCTGGAATTAACCAAAGAGATATTTGATTATATTGGATTATCAGACTACTGGGAAATGTGTATCCTTTCAATTAAAAACAATTATTTTGACGATTGACAGACACATCACTTTTCCGTACGATGAATTTCTAGAAAAACTTTCGCAAAACTGTATGCTCTACTGCAAGATAATTAGAAATTCCTATATTTTATAAATCGCTAAAATTGATTTGATTTGATTAGATTTTCGACTCGAGATATGGATTTTATGTTTTCTCCGTTTGTTAACTCCGACCTGCTCCGGCCTGAAAAGAACCTGGAACTGTTCAGGGCCTTTGTAGGAGTGTGGATCTCGGTCGACCTGCTGCGCTGCGGCGCACCGAGGAGTACTCCTATACAAAGCAATGGCCAAAAGTCATGAGAACAAAGTTCGTTAAAACCAATTCTGGATGCATTTTTCTAACATTTGAATAATCATTACGTCACACAGCGGCGATTTGTTGACCTTCGTGCAGATTCCTCGCCACATAAGCAGTCATCGTCTGATCCGCAAGTCTTTGTTCTCAGCGTTTTTGTTTGCAATAAAATTATATTTGGTGATTTCTGTTAGTTTTACGCAGTTTTTAAAAATGATCCTCTTGGAAGTGGTAAAGGGGGGGGGGGGGTGTATTTTAATAACATATATTTTTTATTTTTAATAATTACCTACATCATCGTATATTTATAGATTATTGATAGTGCATAATTTTTTTCATATAAAAAATAATCAATGGAATTTAAGTTTGTCTGTCGGACCTTGTCAAGCATTCCTTAGAATATTTCCAAATAAAAACCTTGCGCATGTCCGCGCCAATTCATAAAATGTCAGACTATAAACAGATAATTTTTTTTAAAAAAAACATCACAATAAATAGCTTTGTTGAATTTTTTTTTTTCAGAATCTTCAGGTAGGGATGACCAGAAAAACATTATATGAACTTATGTGATGCTGTTCAGATAAGAATTTGGAATAAATGTTCGCATTCATGAAAAACAAACTGAATGACCAGATAGTGAACGTTATTTTTTAAGACGTGTATTACGACATTTTAAGTCTGAATTTCGGCAGAAATGGGAAATTATATTTAGATTTAATATTTTATTATTTAATGTTTTTTTTAATATTTATTATGTAACATTAGACGAAAATAAACTGCATGAACACATAACATTGCTATTAAATACATTTCCATAGAAAAAAAAAACACTATAGTTTTGGCCAGTAATTTTGGCAAAATACTCCTCTGTGCGGCGGGTGTCTGTTTGGCCTGTCATTCGGACCCCTTAGTGTACTGTTTCTTGGATAATATCTGCCATTAATGGTGTTCGAGTAAAGAATCAACTTCACGTCTTTTTTTGTGCCCGTCTTGTTTCCCGTAAGGGAGTGTTATGTATACCTCCCTAGTTGCCCTTCTGTCCCCCAGCTTTGGTGTGTTATTACTGTATCTTTATTAATATAGTATATTATGTATATATGGGTCCTAGGTAAAATGAGAGAGTCGTCGCTTGGATGCTTGTGCGCTGAGTTTCGTAGCATTGAAAGAGGTGAATGAATAAGATCAATATAGGAGCTTTTGCTTATTAAATGGTCCTGGGTTAGCAGTGGGTCCCCTTATTAGCAGCAACATGGAATAAATGTATGTTATTTAAAGCCTTGCATTTATGTGAATGTTGAATGTCTAACGTTTCAGAAAAGACAGTCACAGGGATCTATAATGGTTTTGTGCACGTCTCGATTCTCGTTATCAGATCGATCATACGTGTACAGAGTACTTAAATGTATCTCACCTAAATCTCTGAGATTATCTAATCGTATTTCCTTCCTTAGACACAGACTTTTATGCCTAAGTTAAGATGGTCTGACAATGTCCCCAAAGACAGAATACCTGCCTTAGAGAATTTTCTTTTTTTTTCCATTCTGCATTGGGGTCCAATTTTCGTAATTACGCCACTATACCCGAATAATTGATAATATAGCGATGAACGTATCATACCTGCGGTTTGTCGCTTTCTGGCGACATGCCGTCCACCTTGATGAGCACGAGTTTAGCCAGCTTCTTTAGCACCAGGTCCCTCACGGCGGCCGGCACGGCCGCCCCGCTCACGCCCCTGACGAAACCAACATTGAAGAAAGGTCAAAACAAATAAACGGGCCCACTTTGATCTCCGCTGAGGATAACAACCTATTATAATATTCAATGAACCTTGACTCATTTAACTAAAATTATGAAACCTGATTAAAATAGATGAAAAGATCCCTTCAACATCGATACGTAGAGAATCTTGTTTATTTTCGGAGCTATGGCCAATAAGTACAAACGAATATCTTTCGATATTTTTAGACACCGCACTATTCTTGTGGACGGTTCCGAGGAGAATTTTCTTAAAAGTTTCCTGGACCCGTAACCCAAACATAACTATATGTAATACAAATTAAACGAATCAATTAGAAAGATATACATAAAAAAAAAATATTTTTCGAAAAAATAATTGGTTGCTACCGGGATATAAACATTACATGATGTATAATATTGCACCTAACGTGAGTGGTTTCAAATTTAAAATAAAATGGCATCAGCACTCTCGTATAAAATGTTAAATGTAAATGAACGTAATTATACCTGTGATACACGTTCAAAGTGACGACCGACAGAGCGGACGCGAATGACACCAGACATATGCTCACTCCGTAGTACAAGCCTGGAAATAAAATGGCAAGCTTCATTTAATGCTCTACTAGAGTAGCGCACGTGATGGGATCATGTTGTTGGGAAGGACTCTGAAAATGAATACCATAAACTAAACGTTCGAAGTTCAATTTTTCTCATTTCCGAGTTACGACGACATCAAACAATGCCATAAATGGAAACGTCTAGATTTTATTTCGCTGTAATGTGAATTATTTTCATTAATAGACTATTATTATTTGTACACTAGAAATAACCCGAAAATAATGTTTTTTATAATTATAATAAGAACCAGTGGCGCGCAGTAGGCACACACTTAGGTTATGCTGTTACCGACGATGCTAACTAAGAATGCAATAGGCATACTACGTATCAAAAAAGTTTTTTTTTTAAATTTTGAGAACAATTAATTCAATTAACAATTTCAAAATAGACTATAATTATAAATGTATTACTTTTAAATAGGCAAGTTCTTTTATTGTTCGGTACCGTACTATGCTTTCGATTTCGCTTAAAGTATGTTCTACGATTTATCCTTCCGACAACGGATTTAAAATGTTCCATTAACGGTGTTCACAAACATTTATTTAATTAACTACCTTAAAAAATTACCATAGCCGAAACGAATTATATTTTGATATTTAATTTAATATTAGTAATAATTTAATTTAATAATACCCTGAAAAATGCAAATTCGTTCGCTTGACAGATGATATTTGATATAAATTTTATCTACGCACCGAAATATGGAATCATAGGTTGGAAAACATTACGAATATAAAACTTTTAGTCAGTCAAATAAAACAAATACGTAGAAATGTTATTCTATGCAGTTTTCAGAAATAATTAATCTCTTTCGAAAACGGCAGCCTTAAGCACAAATTGTTTGAAAAATGCAGAAAATACGCAGACGTCAAGATACCGCCAACATAGATTCAGTAAAATAATATTTAGTTCAGTACAATTATTCCAAGGATTGAAAAAACCAGTTAGGTTCATTAAAGACCTAAGTGTTAGCAAATCGCGGAGCAGAATCCACATGAAGTTGTTACAAATGGTTCGAAAATAACCCATGGCTAGACTTGGGTTACGTTATAGACAAGGTTACGTAAATCCGGGTAATAACGGCATAAGTCAAGAGAACTAATAACAACTATGAAACGAAGGAAAGCTGCAAATTATGGACACATTCTCAGCATTGAGAAATGTAATCAGGTGCATAATTAATTGTAAGAGTGAAGAATTTGGCTCTGTGTCCAAAATGCCTGAGATGTTAACATCGTTTACAAGATAAATTGGATAATAAATAAAAAATATTTATAAAAAAAACTTTTGTACAGTTAATATTTAGCCAATGGTATTGTCCTCAGCAGAGAATTTTAGGGGATTTTTGACTAGAGACAATCTCTGATATTTTACTCCCATGAGATTCTTTGAAGACAATCGTCCTACGCCTCACTTTACAATTGTACATCAAACGTCAAATGTCAATCCATTGATCTTTTAAGTTCCATTTGTATATCTCCTCAGCTGCAGTTAAAACAGAATACATGTTTGTAATTTAATTGCATTTTACTTGTCAGAACAAATAGTTGTAGGTGTTTATGGCTTTAGGTTGACGATATCTCGTCGAGATTTTGTCTCTTTTTACAAGGTTTATCTATAAATCAAAATTTCATTACGTGTAGATACATAGTACTGAGATTTATCTCACCAAAATCCCATTCGGTGGACACGAGATGCAACGAAAAACATAATTTAATAAATTTAAAAAAATATATTTTTGGCTTACATGAAAAACTTTAGAATAATTTTTTAAACGATTTTATGAAGTTTAACACACATAAAAGAGCGGAAATTATTGAATATTGAAGAACGCAAGAACAGCATTTCGCAAATTCGTCAGAAATCTTGCAAGAAATATTTTTTTCTGGCCGACAAATAATACACACTTTTTGCTAAACCCTCTTAATAAATTGTTCGCACACCGAAAATTGATTCCAAGAAATTTTACATGCTGGAAGAAAAAATAATTGCTTCGAATGAAATACGGAAATCGAAATATTATTGGCATCAAAGGTTATTGCAAAGTTTTGTCATTCGAATGTTTTATAAGTATCTTCGTAGGCTTAGTTCAAAATCTTTAATATTGGCGACTTACGTATGTATAATGACCTGTTTTCCGGCAGTTTTTAGCGATATCAATTTGGTTTGCTTAATGAGTTGGGACGATTGTTTATTGTCAGTATGTTCTAGTGATACAAATTGCGGATACACTTACTGATGAGTGGAGTTTTCTCTGTGGGGGGTAGTGTCTCCCGTATTGTCATCAGGAACACGGTCATGGACAGCAGGGCACTGATTCCTAACGTAACCTTTTCCCCAGACTCCGACGGCACATAAAATACCAATAAAGCTAGAAATAAACGAAAACAAAAATATTTGTATTCAACGAATCAAAAAATATAATAAAATCTAATGTGTATAATTGAGGGCACTAGTTCCAAAATCTGCAAACTCCATTATTATTATTTTTAAAAAGTGCAGTTGTCTTCTCAAATAGTTTTTGTGCGTTGTTTTAATTCATCAATAATTAAACTTATCTCTTTTTAATGTATGTGATGTTGCATTTATTTTGTAATTTAAATCAAATTATAGGGATTATCGTTCGTAATAAGAAGTGGATTAATAAATAAATTGTTATTCTAGTTCCTATTATTAAACAAACGTGTTTTTCTCAAAATAAAAATACATGAAGTTCGTGTTTATGTGTTTATGTTATGTGTAGGTACTGTGATGGAAAGGAGGAATTAATATTTATTACATTTATTTCGTTATTTTAAAATTTAATTTATTAGAAAACTTCGTACATTGCACATTGGTAGGTACTAGATATGTATCATTTTTTTAATTAAATTTTTTAGGTAGGTACCGCGCAGGTACTGAATTCACAAATATATTATTTACCTACTGGGATGTAAAATATATTTTTTAAACTATTTTCGAATATGTGAATTTCTAAAAAGTTTATGTGTCGTTTATGGGCACTGAATAAAATATGTACTCACCATGATAACGAGTATGGAATATTTTATCGTAATATTAGTATTTAGATATAATGAACTGATTTCTGACCACCATGTATATGACATTATCTTAATGATGAATTTATGAACGTACCTATCCCGTTAATCAGTATGCAAGGTAGGATGAGGTTGAAGACGTAAAACATCGGCCTCCTCCGCAGTTTGATGACGTAGGTGATGTCAGGGTAGGGCTCCGGGCAGCACGAATAATAGACCACATTTTTCTTGGCATTGAAGCTGACCAGATCGAATTCACCGTTCGCCTGGTAGTTGGTCGTGTCGCCCTCGTCCGATTGCTGGATAAGTTCGAGCTGAAATTAAATATATTATTATCCTATTTAAATATAATCTAGAGGAAAACATCGCCGCCATTAGAATCGTAGCTAATACACACAGACGTGACTCGTAATACACTTTTATTAAGAAACAAATTAAAGCTTTTACACTGTCTTTATTTATAGGCAATCGGTAGAACACATTAATACTAAATATAATTGTTATATATATGTATACGAGTATGACTGCTTGTAAAATCACTGAGCCATGGAAATGTATATACACTCAGGTCTCTTTTTATGCGGTAGATACGTTCCACAGCAAAACGCATAAAAAAAGACTAGACACACGTATAAAAATATAGGATACGTCCCATAATTTTCTAAAATTGCATAAAACTAATTCAATAAGTTAAAATATACCGAAAAACGCATAAAAAAAGTTTATTTGATTTCAGAAAAATATAATCTTAACATATTCCTTCCAAATATATATATAAAGTTTTATAAAAAAAGTTATGCATATTTTTTTATTATCGCTATATGTCAATATTGGGGGCATAATTTGCGAACTGGTTCTCAATCACTTTCATCACTAGAAGAGGTAGTCAGCGCATCAGATCTGTGTCCTGAAGACAATGATCCTTCACAAATAAAATTAGCCTCAACTTTGCATGTTGATTTTTCCCCTTTGACAATATAATCAGTGATTAAACTTTGCGATGACTTTGCTAATTTCTTGTACAATTCCTTATATCCAAAAATGCAATTCTGAAGCTTGCGTTGAAACTTGAATGCTCGTTCAGAATTATCATCTTTTTCAATGAAATGATTTACCAATTTACTGTAAAGGTGAAGACCTTTTCGAATTACACTTGCAGTGAGGGTGGCCGGAGTTTCATTTTCTTCCGATTCATTTTCGTTTTCTTTTTCTTCGACGGTATCGAGAGTTATACCAATGATATCATTGTCACTCATGCCATTATCCTCTGCATTGTGCTCACTGATAATTTCTGAAAACAATGGAGGAGAGAGATACGTCCAGACATGCCCAATTTCATTTGGTTTCGGCTGAATTGTACTGGCGCAGACTGTGTTTGCATATACAGACTAAATTCTCCGAATTTTCGATCCTTTCAACATGTCAAATTGGTCTAAAATAGTTATTAAAAAAAAAAGCATTTTGAAATATAAACCGCATAAAAAGAGACCCGAGTGTATATAATAATTTTTAAAAAAGTATTTTTAAAAAGTGCCCATAATAATCATTGAATCGTTGACATATTTCGTCGTCCATCTTTCAAAAAGGCATATGTATGTTGTATATGATATGTTGATTTTACAGCAGACGATATGTTAACAAATTGTGTGGAATTCTTCATTGTTGAAAATGATAAAAAAAAAATTACCGATTTCTACGGATATTTTTGACAGACAGTGTGAGGAGTATTTATTCCATAAATATGACTTATTACCGAAATATGGAATCATAGGTTGGAATACACTAAGAACTTAAAACGTTTAGTCAAGTAAAACAAATACGTAGAAATGTAATTCTACGTAGTTTTCAGTAACGATTAATCCCTTAAGATTAACCCGTCAAGATACCGCCAACATTCAACATTAGATTCAGTAAAATAATATTTAGTTCAGTACAATTATTCCAAGGATTGAAAAAACCAGTTAGGTTCGTTAAAGACCTGAGTGGTAACAAATCGCGGAGCAGAATGCACATGAAGTTGTTACAAATGGTTCGCAAATAACCCACGGCTAGACGTGGGTTACGTCATAGAAAAGGTTACGCTAATCCGGGTAATAACGGCTAGAATATTATAGGATCTTTTCATAATTTAAAGATTATTCATTATTCATTTGTAAGAATGACACACGGAAATAAGAGTGGTGGAGTCAAAGTGTTGTTATGTAATATTACTTCATCGTAATAAAATGTTTGGTCAATGTAACCCCAATCGTAACTCAATTTTAACAAAGAACTACATAAATCTACCTACCTACATTTTTTTGAAAGATGGACGATGATTTTTGACAGCAAAAACTATTTTTAACAAATTTCTGATAATTTTCTCTTTAAAACTGTGTAGGTAGATACTTTAAATATTTCTGATAGTTTAGGAGGTAGCAACATTATATTTTATTATAGTACCATTTGTAATATTTTTTATAACTGTTGACTTGAATTCAAATAAAATGTACGAGTTCAAAAATCAGTAATCAATTAAATTTAAAGTGACATTTTTGTAAAAATTTCACCAAATAGGCGATGAACCAAACTGAAAAATGTCCACACAAATCTTTGATGCTAATATCTCGGATCGATGTAAAACCAATGTAACCAGAACAAAATTAAATTTTTAACCTCACTTTCAGATTTTGTCCTTCTTTGAATTGTAGATGTATATTTATTATTTATGAATATTATAGATAATATTTTATTAAGCAATTTTAATTATATACAGATGTAACAGACCTCGTCCGCAATATTTTATGGGTGTAGATACCTGACTGAATTACGGGTCGAAAATGCTCAAGGATGTGCCTAATCTCAACCATGACAAAGGTATAAGCATTTAAAAAAAATCATATTTATGCGATTATTTCGATTAATTTAAATATTTTATTGATTCTATATTATATATTGAATACAAAAAATTAAAGGTCATCGAATTTCAAGCGGCTCGACTATTTTTGTTAAATAATTTAGAGCCTGATGCAAAGATATAGATAAATAATAGATACATTTTAACATGATTTTGTAAAAATTTCGAACAGTAGTATTTTCCGTAACGGTGTAGAATTTGCACATATTGCTTGAACATTTTCAACTCATAATCCACCCATAAATTTTTGTTTACTAGGTCAGTTACACTCTGTACAGTAATAAAAATAAATCAATTCCCAGAATATAATGAGAATATGTAAGATAATATATAGATAGTACATAAAATTAGTGATATTATTTTTTTACATTCCTACTAATTATCAAACATTTGTTTGTTTAATAAAATAAATTTAAGCAAATAAAATAAAATATAATTTTAAATAAGGTATTCATGGGTCAGGCCAGAAAATAGTACATATTAGATTCTGTTTGATGTTCACAACATGAATTACATTTATTAAATATACGTACATAATATTTATATACATACATTTTATGACCATTGTTTAAAATTGACAAATGCAAATTTCTACAATAAATAAACTGTGATTTTAATTTCCAATTTTTTTAATCACATATGATATACAGTCGATTCCGCTTGTTTGGGACACATCGGGACCGGGAAGTTTGACCCAATTAAGCGGCTTCCCAAATTAACCGAAGCGAGCTAAAAATTAAATGGTGAATATTTTTTTGTAAATACGTAGGGCTCCCTTCATTGCCCTCCTGCATAAAATAACGCTGTGACCCGGCTATGCATTTTTTTTCTCCTGGTTACCTACAGGCACAGTTGGATATAAATCATCGGCCTCTTCTTCATCTAATTTTTGATGTTTCGATTTAATGCTTCAACAATTGCTTCCTCATTTTTTAATTTCATCGTAGCATGGTAAATTGTTATCTATTGATGAAACCTCTCGATAATGAACAATAGAACTTCTAACATGTCCTCATTTTCTTCATTGCTCAAAATTTCGGAAATATCTAAAGGTTTAAAGATTTTATATGGTGTTTGTTTTTATAGCTCGCCAACTGTCAGCGACAAACTGAATTGCTTGAAATGGGGAAATTTATACACTTAACACTCTGTCTTTTGTGGAAATTATTAATAAATTTTAACCTTATGTATTGTAATCTTAAATTTACCGTCCCAATTACACGATGTAAATTATTATTAGTTCCTTGGTTTGGTTTCCGTTCCTTAAAATTTGTCCCCAATTAACCGGTGGGCATTTAATTAAGCGGAATCGACTGTATAATAAAATATTGGATAATTTGTATAAACCATTATCGTAAAATCTTTCACCTCAAGGGCGCTTAGTATTCTTTTTAAAACCGAAAAAATTAATTCGATTCTAATTTGATTGAATTAATTACCTGAAAGCCATCGTAGGTCCACGAAGCCCACTTGAGGGTGCAATTTTGAATATCGAAGGGGAAGAATTCCACATTAATGTCGCACGAAGAGCGATAGATGCCGTGAGTCAGCCACACCACCTGGCCGTCGTGGGAGACTATCACGTTGGTGTTAATCATTGATGACGTGTACTGAGGATCAGCGCTGGAAAAACTCTTTAGTCTTATATAGTGTTCACTCATAATCCATACCACGCACAATTTCACATTAAAAATTATAGCTATATTCCGTAAATAAAATACGATAACAAATCATCCAGATTAAGATGAAAACTCTGTTATACGAATTTGGTATAGGTGTGTATATTATATGTTCCCATGTCCTAAGTGGCACGTGTAGAAAAATTTCAAAGGAAACTTATTCAAAACATTATAGAGTCAAGTGTCAATATCCTTTGAAATACACGAATTAGATAGATAATATGAATGTGATCATTTTATTCTGAAGTTACGTTATTCAAACAAATAAATATATTTGATTTATTTATAAAAATATTAATGTTGGATATGAAAAACAGTAATTCTGATAAGAATATGATGTGGGTTGGTACATAACTATTATTAAATACCTACATGATTTTAACCCTTCCCTAGCCATGCGGTAACATTAGTCTACTGAACCAATTAAATCGTATTTCTATAAATATGCACAATGTAAAACTTACATTTTACCTAGTCCTAAAAAAATCATTTGCACTTAGAAATGAGTAGTGAAAAACCAATTATGTAAAGCGAATCATAATAAAAATAATCATTATTGAATTCAATGCTATATAAAATTGATATGTTGCATGCTATCTGCGTTAAAAATACCACTTTTACTACGTGAAAAAGATCACACATTAATTTTAATCATGAGAGATATAGATGAAGATCATGAATAAAATGAACGTATTTAATTATTATATTTATTATTTCTTATATTATATTTATATTAACTGTGACATTAACTATTTTAAAGTCATTTAAGCTTGTAAAAGCATTTTATTCCCATTTAAAGTGTTAAAAAAAACTCAAATTTCTTGCAGTAACACTAGTTGACAGCATGGCTGCGTATGATATTTTTAGCATGGTATGATAAAGGTTAAGAACCTGTCCTATTTGTTCGTACAATCGTTTTCAAACGTCAAACTATTTTCTAGATGCTTCGAGACGTTGCTTATTAAAAACTGTTTATAGTGGTGTTTATAGTAGTGTTTACGCTGTGGTCATTAATATGGAAGAAGGTTCACTTCAGAAAGAGTGAGCTCAAACGTTGTCCTAGGATGAGTTTTAAATACTAGTACCATTATTCTTTATTTGATAATATAAAATTATGAAAGAAAAAAAAAAAATTAATTAACGCTGAAAAATAAATTTTATGATTTGATTTATACAAATTTTTAATGTACCCGTGTGTCATAACTGACAGCGCTTTTATCTATGGATAGCGCATAAAGAATTATGTTTTCGTGAGCGATGTTTAATGTGTTTTTTTTAATAAAAGTAAATGTGAAACATAATGTGAATGTGAAAAAAAATATTAATTTATTTTCGATTCCTTAATAACAGAGTACACTGCGTTCGGCGTACAATTTTCACAGTTGCAAAGCGCACGCATGACAAATAATAAAGATTATAATTATAAATTTGAAAATGTTCATATTCAATGAGAATTAGTGATGAGCTAAACCGTTTATTGTGACTGTGATTATATCGATAATTTGTTACTATATTTAATTGTCGACGATGGTTCTAGTACATATTACTTGCCGAACTACGAGTAATCTGTTACCAACCATTATTACAATCGAACACCGCTAAAAAAATGGTTTAGTTTATCATAATTGAATAATATGATTTCGTATATGTCATGCGAAATGAGAAAGTTGTATCATTTTATTATTAAAAATGAAATATAAATTTTAAAAAGAAAATGCAACATATTCAACATAATTAATTGAATGACTAAGAAATATATTTAATATGTAGATCGCAAGTTATTTCGCCATATTCATTACAAATACAAAATTCATAAATATATTTTGCGACGCAAGCGAAGCGGACCCTGGCAGAATGGTGAGTTCATAATTAAAGTTGAAAGTTTCCCATTTCGCGGAGTTTTTTTTGAAAATCAATTTATCAGAAAACCATTTTGTTTATTGATTGCAACACAGATTCAAAGAGAAACTAAAAATAGATTTCAACTACTTGACTAGAATAAAAAAGAAAGATACGAATGGAAGGGAATTGAAATTATGGAATTCTGTCAAAAATGGAGAGAAATCGTAATTAAGATAGAAGATGGAAGAAGAGTATGACCGAGAAAAACGTTATGAGCCAGTTAGTGGAGTAAAGAAGCTGCAGAAAAACACGCACAGAATAGGAATCAATGGCGAAAGCAGCAGCAATACGGGAATGTCCCTCAAGAAAAAGAACTACAATAAACTTTGTATTTAACCACTTTTATTTTACCTTCTAACTATAACTGGTTTCAGAAAGTCCGCTCCATTTATTTTTCGAGACTGTCTTAAAGAAAATAATTCCAGTATTTTATGGTGTTTAGTAGCTAAGCAATACAATATAATAGTTGTAATATCTAGAGTAACGTTCAAATCTTTGGATACAATGTATAGTTAATAGTGCGAATTTAGAAAATATTTATTAAAACGTTTGAAAATGTATACAAACTTGTTGTAGAGAATAATGTCCGGTCTCCAGACCCTGTGGTAGGGCATCCTGATGACTGTGATTCCGGAAAACTCGGAAGCATTCCACTTGAGGTGATGGTCGGTCCATTTTTGTGTGATCCAACAGTTAGTAGTCAGGATCTGATTCTTCTCATCCTGCCGATAGAACGGTTCATCAAAAGTTATATTGATTTAATAATAATAAGAAAACACTTTGTTTTTAGCATTGTTTATTGATAACTCGACATGTTTCACTTCATGGTGCACTTGAAATGTTTAAATACCAACAATTATTTTCAATTTTCCAATTATACTTTGGAAATAACCATTATTTTTACATTAACAAGGGTTTAGAATTTTACATATAAATACCAGGGGTTTAAAGTTAAATAAGTTAGAAATTTTAGAAATAAGTTAATGTTTTAATAGTAAATAATCAAATCCTTTTTGCAATTAGCCACCTTTTAAGTTTGTTTTCACAGCAGTTCCTAATGTATTCCTCCCCCCCCCCCCTTCACCAATATTCTTTCTTATATTCTCCCGCAACGAATAAATATTTACAGTTTTGTTTATGTATAATATATACTTGCAATTTTAATTTTAGTGTGCATTGTATCCTGAAGAAGGGACCATTGGCCCCGAAACATGTTGAGTTATCAATAAACAGTGGTATAAACAAAGTTTTTTTGTATTATTAATATAAATGTTGCCACAAAGTAACTTTGCAATTATTGAAGAAGTAAATATATTTATTTGTCTAAGATACAAATACATATGAAGGGCGAGCTTTAATTTTTCCAGTTTAAAATTCAAAAAATTGTACCCGAATTAGATATGCTTTCATTATGAGGCTAATTTTTAAATTATTAGAAGTATCAGAAAAAAAATTAATGACGTTATTTGTTACGTAAATAATGCGAGAGAGGAAGGTTTGGATAGAAAGAGACAACAATAAAATAGTTGATTTTCTTGCATTCGATACGAGTGTCAGAAATATTTCGTATCTGGAGTTTTTTCATATTAATATTACGGAATGAGTTATCATTTGAAATAATCTATCGAAAATTAAATAATTTATCAAAGTACCCAATTCATATTTACCTACATGTATTTAAATGATCGCTCAAATCAATGTACTAAATAAAATAAAAATTATGACAGGTTCAATTTATTATTTTGTTTAATATTATCGATTTAAAACGCCATGTTGACATCTTGGTGATATGTTTCATAATTACATACTATTTATGAAACAGACAGCTAGTGTTTAAAAGACAACAGTGTTATATATAAACGAAATATTTACTTGCGACTTGTTGCGTTGTTTTCCCATAAAATCAGTAACAAATACCATCTAATTTATGAAATTTGTTACTAATGTTGTGAATAAGTTCAATATTAATTCATATTGTGGATAAAATAATCGTAAAAACACATATTTTCGGCATTTTTAACGAAAGTAATGACATCGTGGATTCGAAGTCCATCATGGCCGGATAGGCCAGCGTATAGGAATGAAAAATATTATTTAAAAACTGATTATTATGCTTTTGATATAAAATTTAAATTTAAATAGTAGTTGAAGCCTCAAAGCATGTGAGTAAATATAATATATTATTCAAAAACGTATGTTTTCACTAAAACAAAGTATTTTATAAACGTCGAGAATAGGTAATATGCCTTACAAATTTAATGGTTTATAACTCTATTAATTTTTAACATTTTGCTAATTTGGTTCAATGCAGATTTATCTCCGTAATCTTGGCTTCAATATTATAGGAAAATATATTTCGTTTATGCAAGAATTATCCATATTAAGAAAATGTTGTGGCACGCGGAAAATGCATCTAATGGTTGCGGTCTTTCTTATAAAGTTTGTATCGTCTTAATTATGACAAATAACAATTGATTTATTAGTTTTAAACGAATGTAAACTAAATAATAGTTTTTAAAAACGTCAAATCTACAGTATAACTTTAGATATAAATATAAATAATAAAATCTACATCGTAAAAAATACAAAATTTGAATTATCTTTGAAAGTAGCGCCTTAAGAAATATAATTTTTAAATTATGATGGTTTATCTCAATTATTATACGAACATGCAAGTATTTTAATGTTGGCTTCACTGGCTTCGCCCATAAAACATAATATGTAATAATTAGTGTATTATTTGAAAGATCGGCTGAACAAATAATTTCATGACGCAGAGAGGCAAGTGACGAATAACCGCTACAAGTAGACTATTATAAATAATGTATACTCTTCAGATTGGGGCGGTATTGTAGCATTTCCGCAAAGTTAACGGAAGACCGCAATCACGGATTCTCTCCTCTACTGAGATATCGTGTTGCTGGTATCAAATGACGGCTGGACTACCGTATAAACTATATAATGTAATCTGCATTCTGATGAAGGCTTGGATCCTTACCTAAATAATGGAACCGTCCGTAGACCTATTATTTGTATATAGTCTATTCATATTTCTCATCATTTATATACTACTATATATTTTTGTTTGCAGAATGTAAATAATAATAATTTATATTAATATTATTTACATTCTGCAAACAAAAAATACAATAAAATAGATTAACTTCGTTGGTGTTTTTAGCGTTAACTTTGTGGTTAGACACAATTAAAACCTTTGTATAAACCACTGTGAGTTATTTTTACGTCAACAGGTACCAACGTATTTTCGTCAGGACAGTTATACGCCAGTCCTGACGAAGATACGTTAATATCGAAACCGGTTGACGTAAAAATAACTCACAGTGGTTTATACAATGGTTAGATATAGATACAGTTACTAAATTATTTTTTTTTAACTTTGTTTTTAAACCACTATGTAAACAATTTAGAAAAAAATATTTTTTATTATGATTTTCCTTTATTGAAAAATATTTCGCAGTAAAAGAGGTATATTATGTGTTTGAACATATTTTTAAATTTCATTAATTCATTTAATAATAAAATACAATTTACACTAAAAATAAAAAAATATATGATCTTTAGATAAAACTTTATGGATATAACCAGATATAAAACACTATTTAAAAAGTCACCATTCCAATGTCACATTCTATTGTATTTTCAATATTGAATTAAATACGATTAAACAGGTAGCATTTAATAACGGATACAACACAGAATTAAGTGAGACGATTTAAAAAAAAAAATGATATTAAAATATTACTAGTCAATATTTATATAGTCCACAGATAAACCAAAATAATAATAATGATTATTGGCGTAGAATTTTATTCATAAATAAATTTTCGAATCAAATATCTAACCAAACATTAAAACTCGGTGTTTGGTGTTTCAATAAATATGTTTTTCGTATTATTTATTATGACTAAAATTATCTAATTACTTTTGATAAAAATTTGGGATTGTCTGTTTTACATATAATCAATGCCGGTCTTAAATTGTATAATTTAGAATCATTAAAAATAAGTAAAGGGTGTATAAGTAACCAAAAAATTATAAATATCTGTAATGTATCATGACGTAGCGATTGTATGACGCGCGCATGTTGGCAAGAATGACAGCATGGAAGGGATAAAAGAGCGGCGCGCTCGCTCTCTCCGGAATCGTAGATCAGAACACATCTCTTATAAATACCTGTGAGGACTGTATAATAAAGTGTATTGTTGTACATGGAGTTCTTGAATACCTGAATTCCCGCACACAAGAAGACATCATTGTTTGCAGCCATAATAGTCGGGTTAAGGATATAACAATAACTAACTAAATTTAACCACAAGTTCTATCTTAAAAAATTGTCCTAAAACATTTTCCAATAATTTTGGATCATTAGTCAATTCACATCTTTTTAATCGTCGTAATAATTTAAGCCAAGTACTAGATTAATTTATTATTAAATTATTTAAAAAAAAATTGAATTTGATAACATTAGAACAATTTGACATTGAATTGTTTTAGTTAGTTTTTTGTCATTCTGATGAAGGAAAAGGTATTTTCCGAAACCGGTTGGTGAACCTAATTAAATATAAATAGATTATAGTGTTTCGTGTGACTTTATAACGGTACGTGTCCATGGTTGAGACTTGTCTCGGAGACTCGTCTCTCGAAAGTCGCGTGAAGACAGCACAGAATTGAGCGTGAAGCGAGCTATCAGCACCGACGCTATATTTTTTGCCGCCACAGACAATATTGTTTTTTTCCGCCCTAGTAACGTAAGTGAAGACGATATTATCAATTTTTGTAAAACCATCCCCATAAATTGGCTGCCCCCTAAATTGTCCGCCACAGGCAGGCGCCTACTCAGCTGCTAGCTGAATAATTACTTTTCGTATTTTGTTCGCGGAGTAGAATGACATATCTCTGAAACGAGATATCAATGTCTCATCCGTGTATCATTAAAGTCCGTGTCCACGAAAATAAACACGATGAGATAATCTCTGAGATTTATTTGAGACACATCTCAATACTGTGTAAGTGCTGAGATTTCGATTAGAAATTAAATTGTAATTAATAGAAAAATACAAAAATTCAAGCCAATGTATAGACGTTTGGTCTGACAACGAGATTCGAAACACGCTCATCACTTAAAACCGCCATAGATCTTTACAACTATCTATTCTGAAAATTAGATCTCAGTTATTAAATATTAACGTTAGTATAAGGCGATAAATTACAAACATTTATTCCGCTTTGACTACTGCTGGGGAGTTCAAAATCACCTAACTGATGAACGACGATAGGAGCGTGAAGTGAGGCGCGAAACGGCAAATCTCTGAGACATGGTGTGTACACGGGGACTACGAAAGTGTTATTTTACTATTAAAAAGAATTGTAGATGTGTATCGAAGAAAAGCAACCGATCAGCAGTAAACTATTTGTTTCATTTCTGTGTATGCAATAAAAACAATTTAAATTCAAATAGTCATGAAATCTGTCCAGCGTGCATCGTAACATTCAACTTGTATATTTACTACGCAGATTAACATTATGTCGGTCATCAAAATAAATTGAAGCTACCGAGGGTAAGGCTATCATCACTTTATGACAGCGTGAGTAACTTTAATCAGAATTTAACCTGAGGCGAAGGAGCCTTAATCGGTAATTAAATTCGGCAGTGAGGTGTTTGACTGTCTATCCGGAGGTATGAAAGTATTTTTTGCAGTCATAAATGTTATTTTCCGCATTTAGAAATCACCCAAAATGCTGAATAACTAATATTTGAAAAGAATAACGATAAAATATCGTCAAAATTGAAAATGCGCCGCAGAAAAATCGAATATTTCTAAAATTTCAAAGGATTTTGCACTCGAATCGAAATGTGAGCGTGTCATTGTTCTGTGGTTATTTGCAAATAGGTTTTCGCCTGACGTAATGGAAAAAGGCTAGATTTATAAATGAACGTAGCGCCGCCGAGCTTAGTGCGGGCCGTCCATTGTGCGGACCGAAGGAAGGGATGAGGCTTCATTATAATATACCCTCGTTGAAAGAAAAGCAGACAGTAAAATGGAATGCCGTAGTGCACGTATGAAGGCTGTCAGTAGCGTAACTAAAAACCCCGGCGGGAAAAAG
This sequence comes from Eubasilissa splendida, assembly GCA_031772225.1. Taxonomy (NCBI): domain Eukaryota; kingdom Metazoa; phylum Arthropoda; class Insecta; order Trichoptera; family Phryganeidae; genus Eubasilissa; species Eubasilissa splendida. The sequence goes on along the minus strand of CM062848.1, from coordinate 38,266,637 downwards.
AGCATTGGGATCCTACACAAAATGGAAGCCCCCCCCTGGATTGTACTAACAAGCATATTAAATATAAGAAAATTAAGAACTACGAGATTTTATCTATTAAATAGTAACGACAAAATTGTTTTCTATTCATTGTATTTACACTTTCCTTATAAAAAAAAAAAACCAATGGTGTGGTAAGGTATTTATGTGCGGTCCATAACTAACTAACTCTCCCCGTGGGGGTAGGCAGAGAGGATAGAGCGCTACACTCTACTGTCCTAACACATTCTCGCCTCATCCACGATTCATAGAAGCTCGTCGATTATTGAGACTTTTAACAGAACCATTTTCCAGTATCTAGTTTACCTGGTCGTGCCATGTCTTCCGCGGACGTCGTCTATTTCTGGTGCCATCAACACTTGCGTCATATATCTTTCTTACCATTCTCTCCTCATTACCAAAACTACCTAAGTGAATCTTTTTTAATCTTACTCCAATTGAAAATAAATCCCTGCTTCGCTTTGCGGCGTTGGTTTGATCCCACACCCGATATATTAGCGGGATATTATTGTATACATCGATAATGTTTTCGTATCCGTAATCCCATTTTTTGCTATGGTGGATTTATAAAAACGTTAGTCCATATTAGCACTGAAAGAAGTATTTATATACTTTTGCGAGTATCAATATTCTTTACATCGATATCAAATGTATTATACAGGATGCGGATTTTGTGGGCTTCAATACACCGCACTGGCAGCATTGCCGTAGTTATGCCACTGGAAGCTGTAGGCAGTTAGCACTGACGGCAGGCGCGTCAACCATTACGGTGACCATTTAAAAGACAAACAAAATAATCTTCTTCATTATCTTATTGTGAAGTTGTAATTATTCAGAACATATGTGATATTTTAAATATGAATTAAATATATTAATTATAAAGATATACATATAAAATCAATTTTATCGAAAAATATTGTTGTTGCGCCACCGGGATTCGAACCTGGATCTCTTTCCTAACCGGGGAAGGTGCTTTATCCAACTAAGCTACAGCGACATTATTTTATAATAAAGTTGTATCAATGTGTCCAAAATTTAATAAAAATGAATTGATAATTCTGGCGTCTGCTATCAGTTTACTCAAAGGTATTTGAGATTCTGTAAAAATAAGGTAGATGGCTCTGTCAAATGATGGAACGATTAAATGTATTAATATCAAGAAGGTAACATATAGGGTCGAAAATTGTCGTTAAAAATAATGTCGCTGTAGCTTAGTTGGATAAAGCACCTTCCCCGGTTAGGAAAGAGATCCAGGTTCGAATCCCGGTGGCGCAACAACAATATTTTTCGATAAAATTGATTTTATATGTATATCTTTATAATTAATATATTTAATTCATATTTAATCTTCTTCATTTTATTTATCACTAGCGGAAATTATTCGTCTCTCGCCGATGTTGTCGCTAAGCCCTGCAGTCAGCAATGTCGTGGCGGCTGTCCGGTTATATTATATATTTGTATTGTTAACATATTACACTTTTTTAATAATGCCCCGCTGATCTGTGCCCACGCTGTGGTTCTGCATTCATTCTACGTATGCAAGTATACAGATATCTATTTAACAAATTAAAAATACATAAATTATAGCACTAGAAATGTTAATAAACTTTCATTAACATTTTTGGATATGTGAAAATAAATGTTGCAAATTTAATTTTAATAAAATTAATAAAATTACAATTTTAAATTTTTTTAGTAAAATGTAATTTTAATCTGACTGAATCTGAATGGTATTACATACATACAGACGTAGTATATTATGTTATCGTATGCGATAAGTCTGCCGATACTGGAGCGGATTTACATACACAGAGTGTAACAGACCTAGTCCACAATATTTTATGGATGAATATCTGACTAATATCCTGAATTGAATGCAATTTTTTGCTCTAATTTATAAATAAATAAGGCTGTTGCTACGTATTCCAAGTACTGCTCTAGTAATGCAATCAGCGACCGCTCAAATTGTCGATATACAACGTTGCGCGATGCCCAAAATAAGGTTGTTGTTGTATTTCTCGACAAAGCCTCATCATTATTTTTAACTCAACCTTTAGGTTAGGTTTTTCTTGTGATCAATTTTGCCAGATGACAAAGAATGAAAGAATATAGCGATAATTTTCTCAATAAATATTTATTTTGAGAGTTTCGTAAGAAAATATTTTTCAAACGCCAAACACCATCGTATGTTAAATTAGGTTAAAAAGTATCAAAGCTTTTTCTTTTTAATCAAATTATGACCATTTTTATATAAAAACATTCTGGTAAAATGATACATGCGAAGAGATTTATATCCAGAGAGTTGAACTATTCTGTTGTACTGAGAAAAATTTTGAAGCCAAGTTTTGTAGTATGTGAGAAGGTCATTCGGGTTGTTAGGCAATAATCGGCAGTTCTCGAAAATACCCGAACGTAATGAGCCGTTACTTACAATAACGCCATAAGTAAATTTTCACAAAACAACTAATTACGTAAATTTATTTTATTTTCACACTAATTTTGTTTATTTATTAAGGTCGATATTTATATCGTGTTTTTTTGTGTTAAAATGTTGCGTTGTCATTCTGTAAGATGTTTTTAATCGTTTTAAAATCGTCAAAGATAATTAACGTTAAAACTAATGATATATTTTTATTTACTGAATTTACAAGTTTAATGAGTACGACCAAGTTTGTAGGGATTCGTTAGTAAATTAGACAGGATTAGATTTGCTGGGTAGTGGGTAGTTACGGAAACAAATAAAAGTACGGCTAATGTTTTTGTAAAAGAAATACTTCGTAATTCACGTAGAATTTAAAACTAAAAAAATAGAAGTGCGCCCTTAAATGATTTAACGCCGAAGTTGCTAATTCACATAATATTTTTTATATCAACAGCGTATGCGCATACCAGAAAGTACGATTCTTGTATTGAAAAGTATAAATAAGTAGTATTTAGAGTATGAAATAATTTCAATTGTTCCGTATTCATAGAACACATTTTTGGTGCATCTTGAGAATCGGCCGCAACCCATATTATTGACACCTTTCGCGTCCAAATTCACACTCATTCTTTTTCCTTACTGCTTGTCTTCAGTGTGGTTAGTGACCTCGACGTTATCAGGCGTCAACTAGACCGAAATTTGTTCGATCTCGACATCGCGAAAGCATTAGCGGTGTGGATTTATTCAGCTCCAGTGCACCAGCACTGTATTACTGTGTACATGTGATCTTGTGTTTTGGTGATCACGTAGAGTTTGTTATTTGTGTGCCGCGGGTGAAGTGATTGATATCGCCGTCTTCAATTGGAAGCGGAGATCCGCCCGCGTGCCGTTTGTGTGATCTCGGCTGCGACTGTGGGGTGAGAAGGCAACATATAAGGTAAGGCGAGCAGTACTTCAGATTCCTGATTCCCCGAGATCCCTACTCATCATTGACTCTTATATGTTATATCCAGGTCCTCTTCCTTCTTTCCTTCCTTGTCGTAATCCTATCCGCGGGACGCGCGACCCGGAGATAGAGCAATTCGTACAGTAGATCCTATCGGTGCAGGACTTACGTCTTCTTTACATTAATAAATTAATGAATGTGATTTTCCATTTTATTTACTAGTTACCACTAAAAATTATCAATTTATTGTAATATTGCCTATTGGTAGGTTCCATATTTGATAACTTTGTAAGATACCTTATTCGAATAGACAAATACCTATCAAGCACAGCTCTCAACGATTGCAGCTGATGATTATCTAGTCGATGCGTTTCTTTACAATAAACGTTTAAACTGTCAAAGAAATTTACACTTAAAAATCTCTTTAATCTTCTGATACTAAATTATCAATATTATTATATTATTTGAGAAGGTGTTTTGTAGTGTATCCCTGTAGTATAGTTTTTAGCATTTAACATTTTCCTTTTTTCAAATTCAATAAAATCTCATTAGTTAACTAGTACTATGTACCTTTGGTTTGTAGAGAGCTAGGCCACGTTATATATTTTTTTCTCTAATTTTTAATAGTTTCCTCTAATCTATTTACTATATCTCTATCTACAAAATGAAAATACTAATTCTTTACTTTATTTTTCAACCCACTTCTTACCAAAGGTAAAAATTCAGTTGTAACAGTATTTTCGCAAAGTTTTCTTGCTCCATCTGACGATACATAGAACAGTTATTCTTTGAAATATTTTGAACAAGTGCGACTATATATATTGGGTTTCCAATCAGGTCTACTGATTGCAGCTTCTCATAGCGCTATTTTCTTTGGATCCTTTGGAAAGCTAGGGAACAAGATAATTTTTACTAAATATAACAATTTTTAAAAAAAAGATTTAGTTAGCTCATAATTTATACGAATAACAATATTTTTAGAAAATATTATAATTTTTTCACACATATATTCAATTCCATTTGTTAAACTAACTAAAGAAGTTCAACTAGAATAAAAGCAGTTCAAGTATATTAGTTATTTTTATCCAAATAATTGCTTTATTTTCATTATACCTAAACACGATGATGTACTTTATATTAATTTCTAGTAATTAATTAATTTAAAAATTTTGTCTCAACGCGTTTCTGTGATAGGTGCCGTTATTAATGTATGGTAAAAATTAAAACTTAAAAGTACTTCTTACCGGTGAAATTCAATATCAATTAATGCTTTTGATAATATATTACAGTTTAATGAACATAGTTTGACAGCACAAGTCAACGTTTTGAATAAGTAGACCACTTAAAAAGCGCACATTGTTTTAATAATAACAGCCAAGCGTCACCAGCGAAAGGCGGGAGATAACCAATTGACGTGTCCGTACGAATTTCGTGAAATCACGGTTGAAGCTTCAAATCACCGAGACAAATGATGAATTACCTAAAATAATTTATTTTTACTATAATTGCCTAATTGTAACATTAACCAATGTGAGGTTCTCTAAAACAAGCGAATAGTCTAGTAGAAATTTAAAGAAATTGAAATACACAAATTCTACACGTACATATTATTAAACCCTCGGACCACCTGTGTGTTATAACTTTCGGCATGCAAATTCTTCAATGTTTCAAAGTCGATAATATCGTAATTATATTGCCTTTGGAAGTAAAGTAATTGAGCGTTCAAAATAAGGTCAAATACGATCATGACAGTTGAGCGTGAGGAGGTGAAGAAGATCCTGTTTAAATCGTTCTTCACCAGGATGTATACCTGCGAGCTCTGGTCGAAATGCAAGCAAGTGACGTACAATCGTCTCCGAATTCAGTGCCACAACTCACACAGAATACTATTCGGATTGACATGGATTCGTTCCGCTTCTGAGACATCGAGTTGCGGGCGTAAAGCTGCGCCTGGAGCTCAGCACCAACTCTCTAGTGCAAGCGGCGCTCTCATGAAAAGCTGGTTCCCTGACCAGAGAATGGCAACGATTACAGAATAGCTACAGATACAATAATAGCTGTGACTGAAATGTAGTATTTATATTTACATATATGTGTGAACTTTTTATTTTTTGCTTTTCTTTTCACAACATAAATAATATGTCGTGACTTCTTCTTCTTCTTCTTTCAAATCCACCCTTTAAGAGTGATTTGTGCCATTAAACAAGTCTAAACATTATTTTATAGAAAGCAGTACAACAATACTATAGAACAGGGAACATTGCATCACAAGTCAATACCATTGACATTCAGGAAATTTGCTATTATATAGCTTAAATGAGGCAAGTTGAGGGAAAGAAGATGACACAAGTTAACCGGAAGTTGAAAATCACCATTGACAAGATCATTATAAAAAAAACCTGTGATCCGCAATGGACAGGCAAAAAATATGTCGTGACTTAAATGTATTATATAATAAGTATTATCTTTATGGCGAATCGGGTCTTTATAAAAAAAAAACAAACGCATTATTATTATATATATATATATTTAATGAAAATACATTTTCACTGTGACGTTGCAATTTTAGAACATAATTCTGTAATTTTAAAACAAAATACATGTCTCATTTAAAAATACTATACATAAGTCTAAAGCTAACGGCAAGAGAAAGGCTCCGGGCTCATACCTCGGAGCTAAACTAATATTTTTTTCATATTTCAAATACTACGATATAAACATTTTCATAGACATTGTTAAAAACGAATAAATGGTAAATTGAACAACCTAAAATCTTTTCATCCGATTCCGCCCGCTGTTTTACTCGCTGTATCGTGGGACATAAATATTGTCAAGTTAATAAGCCTTCTTAATGCCTTATTCTTCTTGCCTAATAAGGCAACACGTTTTATTTCCAAACAAGTTTTTAGTTTGAAAAGTTTAACTAGACTGATGTAGATAGTACCTATAGCACAATAGCGCGTCTTGAGACGTTGCGTCTATCTTTTACAATTTTCATAATATTATTTTCAAGCTAATATAATATACATTATTATAAACTTTGTACTCTGCGGGCTGAAATTTCTGGTACCGCGTATGTAAAAATTAATTTTACAAACAAAATTTTGCTCAATTACTATAACACTTAAAAATGTACCTTTATATTTGGTTTCATGGAAATCTTTTGGTAAATCGAAATTAAAAACGCAATAATATTTTAGTAAAACTAAGCGAAACAAAATGACGTTTAAAGAAACGAGTCATGTCGTGGTCCATTATAATATACCTATCGGGCTATTTTATCGTCACACGAGAAACTCCTAATACCGATTGACGGGATAAATTCAATATGTTAACAGATGACTCATATCGTATAATCGAATGTCGGGCTTTTGATTTTGTCAATAGATTTTCAAAAATCTATTCGTTCGTATGGTTCCATCATCTTTTATTCACAGGACAACGCCGTATAATTCATTATTCACTTTATCGTCGAGTAGCGCTAACCGGTACTCAATTGAAAGGGGGAGATTTGAATCATATAATTAAATTACTGTTCTTAAAATATTTTAAATCACATCTAATGATATATATATTTATTTCCTTCCGTATAATATTATATAATACGGTTAAATAATATAAACTAACGCCACCTTAAGGCTTGGAGTTGAAGATGTGGGAAGATAGTCGAGTGCGCATCGGTATCTATTGAATTAATGAAGAATTTTAAAAATTTAACGAAAACTTCGCGACGAACCTTGTCCAAAACGCAAGAAGGTAACGATGATTAAGGGAAGAGATTTATGAGGTTGGAACGACCGTACAAATCTATTTCTGGATTACCTTCGTGGACCCTTTTTAAGTATTCCATTATGAATGTATAGTAACTAAGATTGATGCTGCGCCTTCAAAACAATTAACGATTTTTTATTTATGCAATTGAAAGTTCGCGCCCTACTATCACCTTTCCCAGCATTAATAATAACCCACAGCAAAGAAATGAAATGACAACATTTGATTGGTTCTCACGTGTACTGCTAGAACACGTGAAAACATTATCGATGTGTGCTATACGATCTATATCGCTAATATATCGAGTTAGAGACCAGACTATCAGCGTAAAGCGAAAATCGTCTTAAAGCGAAGCGATTATTTTTTAAATTAAATAAAACACATCACTTTATATAAATCCACGAATTTTATTAAACGCCAATCGGTTTCGCTTAGTTTAAGTTTCGTTAGGGTGTATTTAAAACTAACAATAAATACAAAAAGAGTGCACTTAAAGAGGGAGACAGAATATAAAATTACAATTTTCGACTCAGGTCTGTTACACTGTGTATATCCATTCTTTTTATTTCATTTTTAACATTACAGCAGACCATGAGGCCAAATTATAGTAGTGAAATATGTACATCACAATAATACACAGGTTTTGACATAGATGTATTGTGTCCTCATCGGGTATCGAACCCGGAGCTCCCGGAACGAGAAGTCTGTGTCGTGCCCACTGAACTGCGAGGACCGCCATGATTGTCAATTTTCTGATTTGCAGGAATTTGGGCTCTCGAAATTTTTGATTTTTATCGCGAAGCGTACTGCTGAATCATTACCGTTTGGACACGTTTACATCGCGGACACAGGTTTAACGTTTATAAATATTTATTTCTGCGTTTTTATTATAAACTGTCAATTTTACATAATAATAATACTATTTGTCTGTAAATCAATGATTGATAATTAAATAATTAGGTTCGAAAACTCTGACCCGTTGAATATCTTGTCAACGACGTTTAACATTATTTCAATGACGTTTCCCAGCTAAACTCAATTGGCGGTCGGCTACATCTCGAGCGAGCCGCGCAGGCCCCTCCCCCCGCGGTTCATGGTCCAGTGGCCACTTTTCTTCTCGGTATTCTCCTGCATTCCTGCATGATGCGATCCATTGTTATCTCATTATTACAGATTGCAGCTGAAGTGAAGCCGCGCGTGCTGCGCTCCGACCGCGGCCATTTGCAAACGGGATACCGGAAGTAACTTGGGCTCAGGCATTGTACAAAATATCCCGAGGGGTTTGAAAGGTCACACACACACACACACACACACATGTCGCATTACACGTATCATACTTGAGAATTTGATCAGCCCGGTTGTACGAGAAATATATATTATATTGTCAGCTTAATCATTGAGTTGGAAGGAAAATAATTGCGATTTTTGTATTCTGAATTCTAACCGTAATTTTGGTCAATGAAAGTATCATTTCATCGTTTTCACGTTTATATCATTTTAAAGTGCATTTTTCGAAATGTATTTTGGCGGTTACTTTGTGGTGTAACATGATTATTTTAATTTTCACTACTCTAAACTCTTTGCACAGGGTGAATATTATGTTCCAGGCCGATGTTGTTTTTGAATAACTAGGAAATGAAACACAGTTTTTAAATTTGGTTTTTATTTATCAATTATTTGGTTTATTATAATTATGTATAGATTATGACATTGGCCAAATGGCCGCCTCTGGCAGCGGCACAAATGCGTGCTCTTTTAACCATATTTTTCAAAACATTCTCGCACACTTGGCGTGTTATTTCAGCAATTTAATTTAGAATATTGTCGTATAGCATCGGAATTACTGTTGGCTTATTGGCGTAGACCTTTCCTTTCAAGTACCTCCACAGAAAATAGTCGGGAGCCTTCAAATTAGGTGATCAAGGAAGCCAGTCGATATCATTATGCGGCCGGGAAAAATTTCAAGCGTAGCTCGGGCTGTGTGTAAGATGGTATCGTCCTGGTAAAACCACATGTGTTGCAAGCCCAATCGACCCAATTCGACCACCGAGAAATTTTCCAACATGTGTCGATAGATATCACCATTAGAATGTTTTAATGACTTTAACACGTTGAGACATTAGATACTGCAAAATAAATTGTAATTAACTATTCTCTACGACTACTAAATGCGAACTGACAAATGTTTGTTAAACTAAAATGGCGGCTAAATAAAATCGGCCTGGAACATAATATTCGCCCTGTACTGTATACCGAAGTATAATCCAACGTGTATGTATGTAAACAAAGTTTAGATTAGTGAAAATTAAAAGTATTTTGGAACATCGACTTTGGTTTTATTATTAATTATGCTTCAAATTGGACTATTGAATTAAAGATGGAAAATGAGCAAATAAGAGCCATTTTGACCTGTGCCCGCGGTGATCTTTCAATGAGACTTATGCGCCATTCTAAAACAGGAGAGAAACACATGCGACAATGATTCATATAACACTTCGCGCTGAATTTTACCCGCTTTGTGTGTTGTACCGCAATTTTTTAAAGTAATGCCTTGACAATGGCACGTGTTACCGTTCCGAAACGTCGGCCTAGATTTCCCCAAAAAAACCATATACAAAGAGCGCGATCTTAATATTATATTTAAAGTGCAGTGATTCATTGGTTCGTGAGCGTCGCGCTTTTTGTACTCACTTTAATATTTGACGAGTAAGTGATGGGCCGAGCACCCAACTTATCTGGTGTTACATTCAAAAGTTCAGACAAGAAGGGACAATGGTTAACCAAACTCCTCCGGGACCATCAACGTCAGCAGCGACGCCAGAACATGTGGCTCAAGTTCGACGTGAAATTATGCGCAATCCGCGCAAATCGATAAGGAAGATTGCAGCAACTGGAATAAAAAAATCAACAGTGCACGTTATTTTGAACCCATACAAACTGCAAATCGTGCAGTTTCTCAACGAAAATGACTATTCTTTACCTGAAACCTTAGCGAGAACGATGCTGGAGCGTTTTGGAACAGCACGACCGCTTGGAAACACATTGTTTACTGACGAAGCACATTTTCATATCGATGGCTATGTTAATAAACAGAACATAATATACTGGTGCCCCGACAACCCAAGGGAAAGCCATCTAAAACGTCAGCATTGTCCAAAATCGACAGTGTGCTGTGCAATTTCTGCCCGAGGGATAATTGACTTTTATTTTTTTAACCAGCGAGAGACAGTCAATGCTGACGTGTATTGCCGAATGATCAACGAGTTTTTGGTACCGCAATTGCAGCTGTTTTCCGAGTTCAACAACAGAACACAATTTCATGAAGACAGGGCCACTCCACACACAGCTAAAGTTTCAATGGAGAAGCTGAGGGGAATTTTTCCCAATAAATTAATCAGCAAGTACGGAAACACACCCTGGGCACCTCGGTCACCGGACCTTACACCGTGCGACTTTTTTTGTGGGGATACCGTAAGTCGAGAGTTTACAGTAACAGTCCTCGAATAATTCAGGCCCTACAAGAAAATATCCGCTGTGAAGTTGTTGCCGTTGAACCAATGCTTTGCTCTCGCGAGTTCGCAAATTTAATAGTCCGATTGCAAGAGTGTCTTATCAATATTGTTTATAAAACGTAAAATCCGCATCGTTAAACTCCATTTTGTATAAATAAAATATGAGAATTGTACATTGTAGTTTTTTTAAAATTTATTTTCCGCTGGACACCCTTCATATAATGATTGTGCTCGTTTGATTAAGTGGTAAAACACTCGCCTAGGAATTGAGCGGCCCAGGATTCTAGGAGATCACAAGTCAGTCCTATTACTCATGGCACAGAGGTACCTAGATTGCTGTGAAAAACGGTATTTTTTAAAAATAATTAAATCCACATAGGGTGACAACTGACAGACGGTTGGAGGAATTAATTTCAGAAAGTGACTGTAAAATCAATTTCGTCCTATGACTTATAATATATATGTATATTGGTTTATCTATATACTAAAATGTATTCCACTTCTATATCGCAATCTTTAAAAAAATTAAAATTTCTCGTAAATATTACTGAACTATTAAAAACAGGTGCATATCAGATATTGTTAGTGGAGAAAAACAACATATTAATTCACCATTATATTCTACATCATTTCCGGGATTGGTTTATGTTATCGGGATTTTTTTTAATTCTCCCTGTTCCGCTTTCGGGTAAGTGGATTGCTTTTCTCTTTACCTCATCATAACAAGAGGATTATATTATTTCATGGTTAGAGGAGAGCTTTCGTTGCAATACTCGTGTGTGCATAGATATGTAAGCGGAGAAGGACTTCTCCATTACCGACAGCATTATTTATTTTACTAATTAGGAATTTGAGCTGATGGTTTACACTTATTCATAAATGAAGAAAAAACATTTATCACCAATATGTACCGGCTTTAGTTGAGCGTGTCACCGTTCAAGAATATCGTATTTTCAAAATGTGGCCATTTACCTTTGAAAATACTCAAAATATTGATGCGACGTGATATCACAAAATTTTCGTGAAGTTTCAAATTTCAAAAGCTGACAATTTTTTTGAAATTATATTTATTTATCTTTTAGTTTATTTAAGAAAATATAGAAAAACTATATTTTAAATGCTTAAATTAGGTATAAATGGTAATACCTTAAATCAAAAAACTATGAAATATATCAAAATTGGTATTCGGGGCGGCTGGTAGCTGTTATAATTATAACACAAATTATAAAGAATGGCCACGAAACCCTAAAATATGACATCAAATGTAATTGAACGTGTACTTTATAATGATTAACCATGTATATTAAATAAAATACATGACCTAACTTCAAAAATATTTTATTTAAACAAAGTGTACATCCTGGGGACGGGGTTCAACCCCCAGCCCCCCTGCGGCATGGGTGTGCTTCTAGTCATACCTATATATTTTACCAAAAAATCAGTTACACGTTTCAGACACATTTGTAATATCATTCCTGCAGAGAATATGTTTAATGGCTGGCTTTCTGTTCATTTCACAGTTTTTTAATAAAAATATAGCGATATATCTACATTTTATTGATTTGTACTTTATTTGGTTTCAAATGCAACGCGTCACTGATTTACATAGAATGCCAGCTATTAAACAATTCTTTTAAAAAATATATTATTTAATAATAAAAAAAAATGATGTGGTGTTCGTACGTCGTGTATGCGTTTAGCGCTGTGCCGTTTATGTCAGGACCATTTTCTTTACAGCTTTCGCAAAGAATAAAAAACATAATATGCAACAAAAGATTCCCATTACATTTCCTTTTCATATTTTTTATCGAGAATGCGGATTAATTTATTTCAATAATATATTTTCTACTCTCGCTGTCACGCTTCGATCATTCCAATTTTACTGAACACAGGTAAGTCCATATGAGTCGATAGTCGAGTGAAGTTATATATCCTCGAGCAGCTTATCTTTAATGGAGTCGTGTGGCTTCACACTTCAATAGAAGATAGAGAACCCTATTTCGAAAAGAGAAATGGGAGAATAGTCACCGTACAAGAGGAGAGCGACAAAAACGGTCACAGAAGAAACCCTCAAACGGGAGACTACCTGTCGCCGCATTAAAGAAAATAAAAATACACCAAGACAATATTTAAAATATGCTCCGATTTGAAGATGAGCGCAAATCTGCATACAAAGGCACTATTAATGCCTTTGTTATGAAAATCCAGGTGCAGGACTGAAGCTTAACTCGAAAGTTCTTTGTAGTTTAATTAAAGGAAAATATTTAAGTATCTTTAAAAACCTTTTCTAAAGTCTGCGCGAAAAATATTTATGATACAAGTACATATATCACAAGGTAAGTTCAACATTTCCATGTACAAATTTAAACACAACAAATCATTATAAAAGCAGTGAAAATAAAAATTGCAGCGTGCGTGAATAATCTCAGAATATCATCATGTGAAAAAGTAACCGAATAAATACTCATACTCGTTACCGTGGTGATTATATATTTTATTAAGTAACCGTAAACGTCAAACTTAAGTTTTGACGCTTTGAAATGACATGTTCGAATAGCCACCACACTCAAATGTCCCAAAATTTAAATATGTACTTTCACCATTCGACTCGAAAGTAATAAACTTATTTGTAAATTCAGCACCTGCAGAACACTTGAGTACTTAAAAATTTAATCAACATACCTAGTATCTATCCACGACTAAATACAATACTAAACAACCGCTTTCTAACAAATGAAATTATAAAAGAACAAAAATAAACGTAAAAAAAATTCTTTCCTCCCTTTCTTCTCAATGATTTGTACACAATAAACACACGCGATATAAATACATGTACTAATTATAAAAATAGAGTACTAATTTTAAAACTAAGCTAAGCTAACTAAGCTACGAGTATAAATATGAAAATAGGACCAGCTTGGTGGTTTCCAGGAACCAGGCTCGAACCCTCGAGTACATCGTTAGGCAAGATTCTTAACAACTAGACAGACAAGCTATTCACATTGCACGCACTGAACCACTTGAACCAGCAACAGTTATTTTTTGATGCAGACTAATTTTGGAGCACCTAACTTCGTTCTTGTTTCGCTTGATATATTTCGGCTACTTACTCGATATTAATTCAGCTTATATAAGCTTATTATCTTAGATTAATATACAAATTCTTACTGTATTCGTTTTGTTTATATTAACAAGCTAGGTCAATGATAGTACGAAAATTGTTAAGGTTAGCCAAAAAATCTTACAACAAAGATCGTTTACGTTAATCCAGACAAAGGATTTTGGGTACAAAAGGCCCGAAGCGGCGGTAGAATGATGTTTATTACAATAAGGTACTTAGTAAAAGTGTCAAAGCGATTAGCGCTGATGCACTTGTAGTAGTAAAATGTAGAGTACTCGGAGTATCGTATACTTTGTTGGAAGAGTTCTTCTTAAATAAATAAATAAATGCTCTTTCAAAGTGTTTAAATAGAGTATATCCTTTAAATTCGACACTACGCTGGTGTGAGAAATATTAATCGCTAATCATTGTCAGTAGATTATTTTCAAGGGTTAATGCATATTTATTGGGAATATGATCGGATAAAATTAGATGTACAGAACTAGATTTATTCTGGCCTGGACTGGACACAAAAAGTGGTATTTTAGTAAAATTGTTAAAAATATTTTTTCTTCTCTTTCAAAAAGGTGGGTTCCATTCATGTCCCCGTTATGTGCTACATTCGTTAAATTTATAGCAACAGACTGTAGATAACGGCTGGATATTATCAATAAATATTTTTGGCTCGGAACAGAAAATTCGTCTGTATTAGATATATTATGTACTCGTAATTCTCGCAACAAAGTTTTGTTTGCGTATCGCGTTTAAGTTGAGTTAATGTCGCGTTTAAAAATAATTAAGTTTTTTTTCGAAGAACTTTTCTAACAAAATTATATATTTTTCAATCACGAAAAACATTAAAAATGAATTATAATTCGATATAGCATAGATCCGGTTCTATTTTGTTTCAAAACAAGATTTTTATAGTTTTTACGTCCTGCGTATAATAAGCATTGCGTCCTTTCGCGTCTACGTCCTCCCACGTCGCATAACAACGAAATTATACAACAACAATATTTTAATAAATACTTATTATATTAAGTGTAATTAATATAAATAATTTTAAATAAAAGCAGACTTCGAATCTGTCATTATTTTGAATGTGGAACAACGTTGATAATAGCAATAAAATAGTTAGGTACTTCCACACTTCTTAACTATAAAAATTCATAGTCGAAAGGAAACACGTCATTTATAGATAAGTTGATATATTATACAACAATATTAATACAATTATTAACTTCCCGTCATCTAGCAAGTATACTATTTCTTATTTGGTGCGCGATTAACGGAATTCTACATCAATTTCAGACGAAGACTAGTTCGATGTTTTATCGGAGGCTTGGGAGTGGACTGCAATATATAAGAATGTTATTACGGGTATTTGGTATACACCAAAGAGTAAGAAATATGTATGAAAATACATATTTAATACGGGGGTGGTATGATACATGTACCTGAGAAATGTAACGTATTTTTTATTATAAAATTTAGAAAGAAAAAAAAATGTACACGCTTTACCTAGATACTAACAACTAGCCGGACTTGCCTAGTCTTCTCTGCCTACCTGCTTAGAGCGCGACTGAATGGTTTCTATAAAAATATTATCGGTCTAAATGAAAATGAATTATTCAACACATTTTGAAAATAAATGGTGTCAATACTGTCAGATGTCAGAAGTAATAAAAAATAAGGAAATCAAATTATTTTTTCATTTAAGTGAGAAAGAAGTTACTGTGAACAGATTGAAATAAAAATAGAGACGTACCGACGGCGCAACCCTCGATCTGAGATGGAAATTACATTCCACAAGGGCCGGGAAGCTGCCGCGCTTTCCGGGGAATATTCAGGAGACGGCCGCGCCGCAGCCACAGCTGTACCCAGGGCCGGCCCTACACACAAAAGGATCTAGGAAAAAACGGGGATGTTGACTACGTAATATAAAACAGATTTTATATTTAAAATATAAATAAGAAGTCAATAAATACTTTCTAAAATTATTAAAATAAATCAGCAATAGAAAAATAATTTTAATATTTAAATTGATATACCTATTTTTATTATTGTTTTTTTTTTAATGTTGATAGTCGAAAAGTATGCAAGTGCTTACTTACCTAATGAGATGTCGATCAACTATGTTCCCCACAGTCTGATTTTGTTTTAAAATTATTTTTTTTAATAATTTCGTCGATATAATGCGGACAGGCGTTAAGCTACTGCATACGACGAAATGAAATAAGTGTTTGTAAGTGAAATCATCATCATTAGGCGTTTTAGATCCGCTATTGGATGAAGGCTTCCCCGAGTATCTAATTTTTCTCTGTCCATTGTTACTTCCCCCCGCAGGTCTAGGATATAGCTCTTGGCTATTGTTAATGGAGAAAGGTGACGGGCCCTACACCCTAGTAACAAGAATACACGGCTATGGGAAGCAGAAACACACACACACACATAATTTACCTAACATCCATAATAATATAACGTTTCCTCATCTATTTTTATGGCATATGATAGTAAAAAAAAATCGTGTAAAAAGTAGCTAAAATGTCGAACGTATTTTTAATATATCTGGGTAAAGATTAAAATTAAATGGTTTCTCTTTTATATATTAAATAGCATTTTCGAACATTTGCAATTTAATTGCTATTGTTATTTATTATTATTATTATATACTCTCCAATACATATTTCGGTTTACAATTGCTACAACGATTGAGTAGATTGCAATATTATAGTCAGGGGCCTTAGCTTCTTAAGTTATAGATGACTTTTCGTTAACCGTGCAATACTTGAAGAGACTTCATTTTTCATATCAGTATTGACATACACCCAGTAGCCTCAATCGGGCTAAATACGGGTAATGCACCTCAGAGTCTCGGCCCTGAGTCGCACTCACAGCTGACTCCGGGATCTCTCCAGCCAGATGCGACGCGTGTGTTCACCTTTGTGGCACTCTTTCAGCTTTTCTTCGTCTCAAAGTTGTGTCCGGAATAATATCATTTTCCATGCTTGTCATATTGATGCATAATGTGGCCGAAAAATTGCAAGTATTGTTTACTATCGTAGAACAGAGCTTGCCGTGGTTGTTGCACGATTGAGGCGTTCGTGTCCACGAGATACATAAAATCCTTCTTCAGCAGTAGGTACTTGTCAAAAGTGTATATTTTACGCTTGTCGCTATTGCAGACCCCCCGAGTCTCCGCTGCATACATGAAGATTAGTGTAATGTACTTTGAATGGCGGTTGTTAATACAGCTATGGATGTGTCTCCGGACAAATCCTCTTGTATACCGTGTGCGGGACGGAACGATCATTATAATTAAGCTCATAACGAGTGACAATACACAGCAGATTATTATTCCACGAATACAATGCTATTTAAAATTTGAGTTATCTAAATCGCGTCAGTGCAGAAATAGAAGAGAGCTAGCACTCCCAGCGCGCTCTGTTATAACGCCTAGCACACATACCTCCCACTTCGCCCGCGCTCCGCGGACCTACACACACACACACACAATTTTGGTTGCTTATTTGTAGTCTCTGTCTTTCCGTAGTAAATTTAGCAAGTGTCGGTGGTCAGCACGCCCAAATAAATTGCTTCTTGAACCATTTGGGATGTTTGTGGTAGTTTAATTGAATTCCATCACGATTTACGACAAACATTTTTATTATCAATTTAATATTTTCATATTATTTATAACATTAGTGTTTGTTGTTGAATTGTATTTAATTTTTTTAAATCGTGGGGCCTGAAAATAATTTCAGCGTAAGGCCAAAATCCGAGGCGACGGAAGACAGGCCCTGACACGAGAACAATCACAGCAACGAAAACTTTCATCGGATCCCTCGGCTTACATTATCTGTCGAGGAAATCACTTTTAGAGGGAAATTTGAAATCGCGAGTCTTTCAGGAAGTTTGAGAAAACATAAAACATCAATGGGTAAACAGCTTTGTATAGCTACAGACAGTTTAATCTGATATTCTGACATTTTTATAAAATGTCTTGGCTATATAAAATTGTATTTGGCTTAGTTTTGATACAATATACTTTTTTTTTATGTTATATTTGAAACATTTTACTTTTCGTATATTTTTTCTCATTTATCATTACACGCTTTTAAAAATTAAAAAATAAGGTATTTTAAAATATTTTTTTATTTTATCTTTTCTATTGACATTATTTTCCTTTCCAGTTATTATTTAATGAACAAGCTGATATTTCTGGGGAAACACGACTGAAAATATACCCCTAGTAAGCCGTGTACCTTTAAAACCCTTTAAATAGCCAGGTATCGCGTGCGTATACATAAAGAGTCAGATATACAAACATTCGAAAATATATATAAAGGTTGTGCTTGTTTGATCAAACGGTAAAACTCTCACATAGGGATCGAGTGGTCGAGGTTCATCCCGGGAGATTAACAAGTTAGTCATATTGCGAATCATGGCGCAGGTGCTTATTTTCTTTCTTTTTTTAAATATTTAAATTAAATTTGTACAGTGACAGGTGGTTGGACGCATTCATTTCAAAAGGGGATAGTGAAGTTCATTTAACAACAACAAAAAATAATAGAAAGTTGTAAGTCTTAGGGATCAATTGTCAATATTACGTTTATTTTTTATAAATTGCTCTTTGTCTATATATTTTATTTTTTACTGGAAACAAAACACATATTGTACACCTTTTATATTTTCCTAATTTTATAATCTAACCGGCATGCTAATAGTAGCAGTGTTTTTCAAACGGTGTGTCGTGAATTTAAAGAGACCAATAATGATATAACATCAAATCGTCAACAACCTCACACCCCTGACACCGATCGCCAGATATGCAACCAGCCAGAAGCAATTAAGTGGTCATTATTTAACAGCTCATCAGCAAACTGGCCGATCTAATGCACATTTAAGGAAACAAAATTACACTCATCCTGCTCGTACTCTATCGCCGAATTGCCGCAAGCTGCTTTGTTAGCCGAAATTGAGTGCGCCACTGAATGAAGCGAAAACTTTGTCAATCGCACAGCATTGACAAAATTGACGAGTCGTACTTTGTTTTATGGAGCGTCATGTTTAATGATTGTTAGGTCGTAACTTGATGTGTCGCGGGAGTGTGGTTAAGTGTGCTTTAGTAAAAATATCGGAGAGCAGTGTAGAAGAACATTTTAAAAAAATGCGGTACTTTTAAAAATGAATGGACAAAGTCTAATCTGTAATACATTCGGCCAAAGACTTGCTTGACTTTCAAAAATGGACCGCTCAACTATGCTGGGAATTGTCCTTATTGAAACGTATCATCGCAAGTATTCGTTTTTTACATCATTGGGACAATGTTGTGTTGAGAGAATTGGGAGTTTTTACGAGGGCCAAGTAAAAAATAAGGTTCCTTACGCTGTACACTCGCCACGCGAGATGCTAGGCGAAATCCGGCAACACCGCCTTGATTGTTGGTCCCTTAACTACATCCCCACTACCGGGAGCAAACGCTGCGACGCTCAGTAAAGGCCTGACAGCCATCCGCTATGGAACCCGCCATCGCCGTTACCGCCAGGTGTGAAATCCGTTCGGTGATTCGATTTTTAAACGCGAAGAAGCTTAAACCTGTTGAAATTCATCGACAGTTGGAAGAAGTTTATGGCACAGCTTGCATCAGCGTCCAACACGTCCGCAAATGGTGCAGGGAGTTCTCCGAAGGACGCACAGACGTCCACGACGAGCAAAGGAGTGGGAGGCCATCGGTGTCGGACGAAGTCGTGGCGAAGATTGAGCGCATTCTCCTCGAAGATCGGAGAGTAACGCTTCGGGAGTTTGCTGTCCAGGTTCCTGAGGTTTGTGAAAAAACCATCGACAACATTTTGACCGATAAACTTGGTTATCGCAAGGTGTGCGCGCGGTGGGTCCCACACATGCTTTCAGAAACCCACAAAGACAATCGTGTCAAGTGTGCCGAGGGGTTTCTTCGAGAATGCGCCGAGAATACCGAAGAATTCTTGGACTCCATTATTACGGGAGATGAAACGTGGTGTCACTACGTCACTCCAGAAACAAAAGAACAGTCCAAACAATGGCGCCATCCTGAATCGCCTAGGCCGAAAAAGTTTAAGCAGACGCTTTCCGCAGGGAAAGTGATGGCTACGGTGTTTTGGGACCGAAAAGGCGTCTTGCTGACCGAGTTTATGCCTAAAGG
Organism: Eubasilissa splendida; assembly: GCA_031772225.1. NCBI lineage: Eukaryota > Metazoa > Arthropoda > Insecta > Trichoptera > Phryganeidae > Eubasilissa > Eubasilissa splendida. The sequence continues at coordinate 38,246,663 of CM062848.1, read as the reverse complement.
GACCACCATCAATTCGGACAGGTACTGCGAGACATTGACAAAACTCAAAAGAGCCATCCAAAATCGCCGGAGAGGAAGGCTGACCAAGGGCGTTAGGCTGCACCACGACAACGCTCGCCCGCATGTCTCTCGACAGACCACCGCCCTACTGGACAAATTCGGCTGGAAATTGCTTGACCATGCCCCCTACAGCCCTGATCTTGCTCCCAGCGACTTCCACTTGTTTCCGAAATTGAAGCAACACTTGGGTGGACAACGCTTCAATACAGATGAAGAGGTGAAAGAAGCGGTCACCAAGTTCATCGGCGGCCTAGCGGCGGAATTCTTCGAAGCGGGTTTTCAGAAGTGGATAACTCGTCAGGAAAAATGCATAGAAAAATCAGGAGACTATGTAGAAAAATAGAATAAAGTACAAGCTTTCAGATGGTTTACTTATTTATTGCAATAAAAAATACCTTATACCTGAAAAAAATGTAGGAACCTTATTTTTTACTTGCCCCTCGTAAAATTTCGTTCCCTATTCGAGGTTTTTCTTGTTATTGGTGATCGGCTATAGAGCGCGGAGCGAGCTGTCATTCATTGTATATGCATGTAAAGCAGAATGACCAACTGTCGCATACTAACCGCTAAATCTACGAGACGGGAGGTCAATGTTTCATCCAAGTATATCATTATTATATAATAATATCATTATTCTTAATATCATTATTTTATAATAATACAATGCATCAATTATAATTTTATTTCTAATCCTTTAATATTATTTATATTGTATTGATATATTATATAATATGTATATATTTGTTGTAATTATATAAATGTAAATAAATAATCTCGATTACATAATTTTCCGGGTCATGTTGGTTATTCCAAAAAGGATTAAAATTGTTGTTTTTCAACCCTGATATTTATGCCATTATGGCCCATGCCCTCGCAGTGAAACACGGTGCAATAAATCTCAGATATTATATTTAGTAAATCCATATATACATATTGAGATTTTGATCTGGAGATAAACTTAGATATCGGTGTTTGAGCTTGGCAAATAGAGACAAAACTCAAACTAATCATTCTGAAAAGTTAAATAAACAAACGAAAGATATTAAATTACTAACATCTATTCTGTTTTAACAGCTTATGGGGAGGTTTAATTTCACCCAACTAATGAATGGTCAATGGAATGACACTTGACGTTAAACGTGAAGTGCGGCGCGAGACGGCGAATGTGAGATTTGGCGTGTACAATGCAACCGAGGGCTGGTTTCAAAGATTGTCTCGAGTCGAGAATCTCATTCGAGGACGGGTCATCAGAGGGAAGTGGACGATATAAGAGATTAATGTAATTCGTGGCTCGGAAACCGTAATCCGGCAGACTCACACATTAGGGAGAGTCCTTCCAAGCACATCCCAGCGAGATACCCACCGATCTTAATTCTAAATAGTGGAGGACAATCAAGTTGGAAGTCGGACTCACGACGTCTATGATGTGGTGCAAGGAGACTCCGAAGGTGACAGGCAGGGGGCGCGCGTGGTCCTCCGCGGGCCGCACGCCCGGCTCGTAGGCCGCCATCAGACTCCTAGACAGCCGATACTCCTGGATGTCGCACGACACCACTAAAAAAAAGATTAATTAGGTAATAAAATCAGAGTATATCATCGCAGTGATTTAAATAAAATTTCTGGGTATCATAAATTGACTTTTTCAACATTGGCCTTACTACGCTAAATGATATTTTCTCATAAACCATTACATTTTCAATTTGAACCAATCATTCTACCTGCAGGCATATCTTGCCCTCAGATGGAATAGTGGCTCTCAGTGCAATTTGTTATAGGAAACATTATAATGGACTTACATTTTATTATTATTACACAGAATTTAATCCCCATCTCACCTTCCTTTCTATTCTCCCTTCTGTTCTCTCTGGAAAAATTATGGTTTTTTCTTTTCCTTCTTTTAATTTTCTTATTTTTTGTCAGAAATAGTTGTTAGTCTTTTCATTGTCTTCTACACGGCTTAACATTATTCTTTGTTACCAAACCCACACTGCATCGCGTTATTGTATTGAATAATTCAGAAAAAACATGCAATTGGTTGGATTTACTATTATTTTTGTTACTAATGTTGATTAACTGTATGTTTTCCTAATAAATAAAATAAGAAATCTGTGCACATAGATTTTCCAAAACAAAACAGACGTAAAACAAGTTTAGCGATGAGAACCATTTTAAAAGAAATTATCGTTTTGTTGTAAACTCATAACCATTTATTATAACTCTCCATCTTTCTAAGTACAATAAAAATATGTATTCTAAATATAATCCCTGTTGACGTTCAATTGTTTTTGAAACTGTCAGACGAGCTTCACAATTTACCGTATATTCCTTAAACCAGTTACTGACAGTCCAAAAGATGAAAGGCCGATGGTATCAGGCCTGAGTTGTGTGGAAAATGATCCAGTAGTTCCGACATAAGCTTTTGCAGCTCTTCTGCCGTGTTTCGAGCAATTCGAGCAGACCTCGCCGTCGGTTGTGTATAGCGCATCGTCACCTTCTCGAGGTTTCGCAATACCTGTGCACGAATCACCGACAGCACCTCATTGAGAGACGTGATTATTAAAATATGTCTGATGCACTGAAGAGCTCGATACTAATATGCAGGATTGCAGACATTTTTTGACAAGTTCCCGACAACGTTTCAGTGCAAATCGCCTACGTACGTTGACACAAGCAAATTATTATTTCTTTACAAATGAATAATCTTACCTAAAATACCTATTCATATGTTCCTATGTCCTTCCTAATATCGCTAATGTTATCTATATGATATTTTTAAGATTAGCAAAATCAACTTTGTGGTTGAAATCCATATCATTTTCTTCTTCAAGATGTCATTAACTACTCAAAAACATATGCTATTGTTTCTTTAACAGAATCTATTTTTAAAAAACAATAATTATTTAAAAAATAAATTTAGTACCTAACTTAAATTGTTACTAGAATAATTTCAGGAAAAATTTTAGAATAGAACTTGTGGTTAAATTTAGTTGGTTGTTTATAATTTTTTGATTAGTTTTATACGCTTTATTTATCTCCAACGATTCCAAATTATTTCATTTATGACCAACACCGTTTACATGCAAAATAGACAATCCCAAATATTTATCAAAACCATGACCATTTTCTAACAAATGATTAGAAAATTCTGAAAACCCACTATTATTCAAACATCTCAAATGCTTCTTTATTCTTATATTAAAATAAATGAACGTAACAATCCAGTGCCATCAGTGTGTTCACTTTTGACCGCAACAGCAAGGTTTGAATCTCACTAGCGGCGATATATTTTTCATAACACAAGGGATATAGATAGTTTAAATACATTATTAAATATTTTACGTGATGAATATTCAAATACAATAATAGAAATATGTAAGTATGCAATAATCAAACTGAAAAACAAATGCATCTTTACATTATAAAATAACAGTAATATTATTAAACCACGGGAATCGAACTTGAGATTCTCGGATCAGAAAACAAGTGCTCCGCCAGTATTCTTTATATGCAACTCCATTTTTTTAATATTTGTAACTTCGCCTGAATTTACAAGTCTTAACATTAAGCGGATAACTCTAAAGAATTTAAAAGTTTTGAAATATTTGGATCTAATAATATAATAAATTAATTTCTGATACTTCTAAAAACGTATAACGTAAAATACGTATGGCCCTCGTCCACAGATGTGATTACTCTATTTACGGAGATTTTCTCTCGACTCGAATGCACGTAAAGAATAATATAGAGTTTAATGCGAAGCGATCTATGAATCACTACTGCATGTGTTTTTCTTGCATTAGAATGACACATCCATCGGTTAAGTCATAGTTTTCAACAGTAAGTAATAAAATATGACGATGCAGCCGATAGATAATGGGTAGCCGGGTAATATTTGAAATGGTAAAGGTGGAGTGCGGCAAGCGACATCCTTGATTATTATCAGATGTCGTCCTGTATATTATTTTGTTCTTCCAAGATGGCAAATCTTTTCATGATACACTTATTTTGTTTCATGTTAAAGTAAAATAATTGTATGGAAGCATTTTGTAGTGACCAGAATAATTTGACCTATTAATTGATTTTATGTTTCCGCTATATTACTATTTTATTTATATTAAGACATGCTTTTAAAATAATAATTATATCGAAAATCAAAAAGTTTGATAAAAAAGATATAAAATCATTAAAAAATATATTTATAATTAATAAAAAATAAATTTTAAATAAAAAACGGTTGTAAAACAATAATTATTATTATATAGAATATTTTTAAATACTTAAATGTCGTCGCAGAACTAATCTAGTTTTGAATTGCACTGATAGATACCGAAATTACAGTGAATTAATAATAATGTGGAACTTTAAAAAATAACACAGCATTACCTTTTGATAACACACATAAAGTCAGAAATAAAATACAATGCAAGGGTGAAACTTGAGTCGAACATTTTTTATCTAATCCCAAACTTGAGAGCAACATTGAATAATTTTAACAATACGGCGCGCTGTACATCGGAAAATTCCGGGAGTTTCGTAGGAACAGTGTCGCGGCGGGACCCAAGACTCGACCGCGAGCGCCGGGGGCAGGAAGTGATTTGGGGACCCGGGGAGGACCCGGGAGGCTGAATAGAGCACAGCTGTAAAGCCGGGGGTAGGTTCACATGCGCCCGCAAATATATTGTATAATCGCGGCGTACCTACGTGGAATTTGTGAAAACATCACTTTTTGAAAATGTATCCAAATTTGCTACCGCAAAACGTATGAAGCGATCAAAGGGGACAACGAAAATGCATGCAATCAATATCCAACTATTGATGAAGGTAACTGAAAAATATAGATCCAAAGATTCGCGGATTTCGTTACCTCTGACCTTGTCCATCACAACTGCACACATAGCAACTATATACAATATATGTGCACACATAGACAAATGCACTTTGTAATAAATAACCTAATCTAGTCTAACCTAATGTAACCTATTTTAAAGGAATGTAAACTATCGCGAGGTAACTTATATGAATCTACCTAATATTCTATTAATTTGTGTGCGCGCACACGAAAAATTAAATAATAAATAATCTATCCGAGCAGATATTATAGTGCATTATATTCCAACCATTCAATCTGAGAATAAAATCAATTAAACAAAAAATAAATTGATTTAAAGAATCGATTATTTTAATGCGTGTCTAATATAGTCATGGACAATTTCATTAAAAATCGTCTCTTGCAACATATCACAGGGCAGGGCTTTTTTTGTCATATAATGCTGTGGAACGGCTTTCCGGCATCTTTTAACGGTATTTTCAATGTTTCAAAAGCAAATAGATGAAACAATGTTCACGCGTACATAATTAAAATCCATATTTATTTAAATCGCACAAATGATAAAATATAATGTTTTTATGAACCAAATGAAATATGGATGAGTTTGAAATTAGCGCTCTCATGGTTTGATTTCCGGCATCTTTTTAAAAAAAAAACCTTGCGTCTAGGTTAGGGGTCGGCAGACCGCGGCTCTTTTCATAAGCATTTACAACTTCTCAACTCCAGCTCATATTTTCATCTACAATCATATTTAATACATTATATAGTTTGCCTGAAATATATAACACAATAAAAAAACTAGTATTTGTCATTCTCACAAACTTTGGCTCTATCTATTTATGCGAATAAATATTCGGTTTCATGAATCAAATAAAAATAAGTTAAAAAGCAAATTAACTAACGATAATTTACTATCATGCCTAAAATTGAAAACTAGTAGTCACATGCAAGAATAACAAAGCTTTCAAAATCGATGCAAGGTCACCGTTCTAATAAACTTTATAAAGTCAAAAAAGTGTTTAATTATTTAGGTTTTCTTGTTTTATAAGTAATGTATTGAGTTACTGAAGCTTATAACTCCCATATAGTATATTCTTCTAAGTAGCCTACGACTGTATTGTGAATTTGAGTTTTTAATAAAAATCTTGATTTTATCTCGTTTTTTTCGTCATTAAAATTTATATATATGTTTATTATTTATATCTAAAGTGAAAATATATGTTGTGACTATAAAAATTTTGAGATTATGTTTTCTTAATATTTGGCTCTCGTCTGCCGACCCCTGGTCTAGGTCATAGATAAGAAAGAAAGGTATATAAGACTATTATTAAACCAGTGTATACGCCATACTGAACAGAAACCTGAACTATGAATAAATTCTGAAATTGCAGATACTTGAGCACAAAATCTTGAAAAAGTTATTTGGTCCGATTTGCGAAAATAATAATTTATGTCGTCACTACAACTTTATGAGCTACGATGAGCCTGACATTGTATAATTTATCAAGGTTCAACCATTTCAATGGGCTGAAAGAGTAACATATTTAAAAATTTGATATATTTTTCTGCACACCTTCCCACAAACAGCAGAAATACTCAACTGTTCAATTACATATGATAAAATATTAATAATCTTAAATGGTGAATATCAGTACCTACCTATAGTCTGCAGATAATAAGTCGCGTTCATAACGAAACCACTGGGCCAAGGTAGTGTTAAAAATATATACCGTTACGTTGGATAAACTGATTTTTGACAGCCCGCGTTATACTTTTACTGTAAATAACCTAAGTTGCTGTTTTGGATAATATTTTTGTCGGTTTTCTAAGTATACGATTTAATTTGAATATTTTAAACAATGTCTGCCGATATACAAGGGACATTCGTTTCGGAGAAAGTGAACCGAGTAAGATGGGTGCCAGAAGAATACAATGAATCAACATCTTTCCTGACTGGCAGTTGGGATAATGATGTCAATTTCATAAAGTTGTGGTCTTTTGAAGCCAATTTTGAAGAGGAAGACGCGGACTACCCGAAAATTGTAAATACATACGAGTTTGATGGCGACGTTACCGAACTAAAGTTTGTAGACAGATTAAATGTGGTCGCATCATCGTCAAACGGATTTGTTAAATTACTGACACTTAGTAACTATGAAAAATCTACTCCTTTTAAAGAAACCATTACATGGGACAATTTGCACTATTTTGCGTGAGTATTTATTGGATATATTATGTAAATTTGTTCACATCTAGTACATGCGATTTTTCTGTATAGTCGGGGTAATTGGTGATCTTTCCCAACAATTTGAATTAACCACACTAAGTCAATTTCCTCCAAATTCACTGTTTCACCAGAACGCACTCTTGACTGGATTTATACATCCTGAACCATTTTTAGGCGATCATATCTATTCAGTGATGTCCCCTATGTCGATTGTAACAAGTTTGCGCGAACTGGTTGAAACCTCTCACCAAACCATTTGTTGCTGAATATTTATAATAAAATCAAGTATTGAGATATCAAATGTATTTCGTAACATTGAGAATTGTCATTTATTTTGGTTTGTTCAGTGCCAGATTATTCAAGTAGTTCATAATAATTGAGTTCTAATCTGAAAAAGTTATAACTTGTACCACTATTAAATATCTTTCTCAGGGTCCTCATAACTTCACGTGATAGGGAATAATAACTAAAAATATATATATAAAAGTACTAAATGTTAGTACATGCAAGGAAAGGGGTGTTTGAGGAGTTATCAAAATTAATTTAGCGAACCATTGACTAATTGCTATTTAATCATTTTAAAATTATTATTGTAAACAATTTAAAGATCTTGGCATCTTCAAATAACCTAAAATGGTGAGTTATACTGAAATAAGATTGAGTCATGCATGCGGTTGCTGGCATGTAGCCCTCAATCTCAATGTGAACTGGCCCAGTTAATTATGAAAAAACTTATTATATATGTATGCAGTATTATAATGTATTTTTAGTGATGGGTCAGCAAGTGCATGCAGTGCACTGGCCGTGATGGACGGAGACTTGGTGAGTGTAGGAGAAGACGGAAGAATGAACTTTCTAACTTCACATCGGTCGCAGGTGGTCAGAACCATTGAGAACGCCGACAGCTGTTCCTTACACTGCGTGTGTTTTCTCAAGCATAATGAAGTATGTATATCCTTATTCGCAATATTACAATACATTGCGATCCATGTAACTAATGTAACTTGTAAATTATTGTCTATTAAATTAAATATAAGTACATGCTTTTTAGAGAAGTTGTAGAACTAAAAATAAACTTATTATATTATATCATTATAATTACAGATTAATAAAAAATAATAATAAATAAATATTTATGTGCTTTCTTTACCAGAATGTATTTATTTGATTTTCTTGGACTTAATTTGGGGATTCATACAATTAATTCACAATACAGTTCATTCACATTCAAATTAATTGTTTCCTACTTCACTCTCTAATTTTTACAAATTTTACATTAACAAGGACTGATTGCTCATGAAATAATTACATCATTTGATTTTGATGTCATTTTAGATAATATAGATCATTTTTAACAGTTTTGTTTTTTTTTCTCATTTCTGATTATTTTTGAGAATAAAACATTAATAATAAAAAAATGTTTATAAAAAATTGCACTATTTTTATTGTTAAATTTTTTTCTCAGGTTTTAACAGGAAACCTTAGAGGACAAATGAAAATATGGGATTTGAGGTCACCCAGTAATAATCCAATGACGACATTCCTACTGAGCGGGGATCAGGTGGCAGCCACGAGCATTGTCCACCATCCCACTCAGCGCCACCTCGTCTTGGCCGGCAGTGAAAATGGAGCACTGGCCGTGTGGGACTTGCGAGTGAACACCTATCCTGCATCCTTACTTAATGCACATTGTGGTGCCGTTTCTGAAATACAGTTTCACCCCGATCATCCCCAAAGACTCTTTACTTGTTCGGCCAGCGGTGAAATGTGGCATTGGAACACCTCTACAATGGCAAAACAAATCACTACGACAATGAGTGCTACATTAAATGAGTCTGCTATTAATCCTTGGTTGATGAGTGATGAAGATAGAGCTACTTTAGAAGTGACGTCTCTTATGACTGATCTTCACAAACCCATAAATTCTATTGACTGCAATAAAAATAAAATTCTGTGCGGTTGTGATAATGAGGCAGTATACATAATAAAAAATGTTTATACTTAATGTTCATAATTTTGTAGTGTGTTTAAGGCACTTCGGCACACAAGTACACAATTTACCATGTCAGGTTGTAATCATTTTGTAATGTTTATAAGACACTTTATTTTTACATATGGCTTTTATTTTTTCATCCTCAGAAATGAAGAAATGAAGTCAATGCCCAGGAATAACATTTTGCAATTTTTTTTTTTTTACTTAATTTACTTTGAATCTGGAAATCTTTCCATATTGAGAATACTTTTCTTCATAAATTGATTTATAATTACAAATGATATGGAGAAGAGTAGCAGTAGCATTATTGAACCGAATGACATGGACCATCCACATAGAAAGATCTCTATTAAGGTGGCTTGGACGTGGACTACCAAGATGTATCTTCTTAACAACTCCGGAAAGCGGCCGGTGCACCACCCCAGACTCAGCTGGGATCGACAGCAACAAAGACTGTAGACCCTACTAAGATAAGGGGATGAAAATGATGATATGTTAACCAGTAGTTAATTTTGCTTTGGTTATTATTTATACAAGAGATAGAATATGATTCTTTGACTTTTTGAAAACTCTGTACAGGGTTTTAATAAGTTAATAAATTATCTTCTGTCTCTTGTACTATGGTATTTTAAAACCAAGTACAGTAATATCTCGCATAGTCTGGGTAATTGGTTTACAAAAAAATAAATGGTGTGGCTATGAATACGTAACTTAAATCTATAGTATTTACTTGTGTAATTTACTACATGATCATGCATGCATGCATAATTGATTGTCAATTATAAATACTTATGTTTCAACATTCATATTATGAACTAATATTCATTTTATGAAAACAATGAAGTGATTAAATTTTGATATTTATAAAAATGCCATTTAAAAAAAAAATTAAGATGTGTACACAAAATACACGGAGTAGTCAATATTCTTATTATTTTTCAAACATTGTAAAATGGATATGTTACGTGTTCTGGTGCTACTCCAATATTAATATATAAAGTATAAAAACAGGTATACTTAGTTATAGTCGTATTATGTTACGTGATTGGGATGATTTTAACCACAAGCGTTTAACCTAGTGAGCTACGGAAATGACTATGTTTGCAGTATCCTCGTAGGATAGAACAAGAAATGAAGATATTCTCTGTAGGACCAAAGTTCATGATGTAGTCTGCTGAATAGCAAATTTAAAATATCTGAAAGAGCAACAACTATCAAGGTAAGACAGCACTGGAGTATAGGTCCCGAAGCATAGCATAGGGGTCGTTCCCCGGTATATTATCAAGATTTGTGAATTTATTCACAACAAATTTCATTGCATAAAGCAAATGCCTTTTTGTGTGCCTACTTTTATTATCTTATAACATTATTCCCTTTATAATAGAAAAAATAGGTGTACACTTGCCTGTGACCCAAAATAATAAATACTAAACAAAAATACATATATATTGCAAACACTTAAGATTTGATAACATTATCTAGGGTCAATAAATGATAGCCTCAAAATGTCGCGTTGATCCGAGGAGAAATTTTATTACATGACACCAATGACACTATCGAAAAAATGGTAATTATTATAAAAACTAAATGAGCCGAGTACATAATTTGATGAAATATAAATTTATTTTAAATAAATTATTGATAGTGTGCAAAGTCACCATAAATAGTGTAGTCTTTAAAAATAGAAGAGAAAAACGGTATATATCAAATATACTAATTTTTTAAATTTTACAGAATTTTCGATACAATTTTCTCCTGTATTTTGTAAAACAATGCATTTATGTTATTTTTCGGAGTTTGTGAAATTCATATATAATGTTATATAGGATGTTCTAAACGATACATGCATAAATTAGAATATAGGTGTGACATAAAATTCTGAATAAAAAAATACTTATAAAAATTTGATGTAAAATGCTCCATTACAATACAATAAGACACTTTATTTTCTCCAGAAAGTTTATGACACAATCCCATAATTAATATAATATGAAATATGTATAACAATAAATTCTTATAAAAAAAACTTTAGGAGCTAAATTGACTTCCTTTTAAAACATTATACATTTTAAAAAATCTGATGCGTCGTCCCATGCCAAATCCTTAATAATATCATACTACAAACGCAGGTAATGTGCCAGCGTATGATGTTGTAAATCCAACCAAGACACAGACCGCTCGTCACCAAGGCTGCAGGACCCGAAACATAATCTGTTGTCAGGCAGCACATGTGTCACTATAATGTTAATTAAGTTATTGGAATCGTTTTAATAATGTATCCGATTGGATATTTTTTGCGTTGGTTAGTTATATTATGGTAGACCAGATCCCCTTTTTTGATAATAAATTATATTTTCAACATTGAAAAATTAAGTTGTACGGAAACACCGGCCGCGACTAATATTGGCCGCGATGCGTCCACTGCCTAGCAAATGCAATCGGCACGGAAACACTGGCCGTGGCCGCGCAACGATCACTATCTAACAGAGGCAATCGATCGTTTGCTTTCTGCTAGTATATTTTGAATTATCGAAATACTGGATATTTTCGAGGAAAAAAATTGACATCTAAAAAATAGCAACATTTTTACTACACATGCTACTTTTACAGTAGCCATGTTTGCGAAGTCTTGTGATTAATTTTATTTACCTACCTTCATACACTGTTCTTCTGGACAACGGCCTATGATCGTCTCGTCCGCTCGTCGATCATTCCAGCGACGGCGGGAGTAGTGTGCGGGCGTCTGCGTTTCCGCAGTATAGAAAGATTCATTCGAAATATTTTCTTAATCTGCACCATTATGTCGAAAAGTGTAAATTTATTTTCGTCATTATGTTTATTATTTTTATTCTGCGGCCAAACTCTGGCGATGATGAAGTCAAGGACATACAAAACTTTAGAATTCGAAGTTCCGCTGGACCATTTCAGTTTTGCGTCAAACAAAACATTTAAAATAAGATATCTATTGAATGACACCTACTGGGATAAGCAAGACGGGCCAATATTTTTTTATACGGGAAACGAGGTAAGTGTTTTATGAAAATTTAGTGTTAAACATTTTCAATACGTATTTTGATAAGAATACATATATATCTATATCATATACCTTCCTGTCAAATTCAAAAACCATTATCCTAATTAAATTCTCCAGTGCTGCCCTTCTTAAAAATGATACTGACTTTAAATCTAAAAAGTTGCATACACTATAATACCTATATAGTGCTGCAAAAATTTCCTTCGTGCAAGGAAGCGTTCACGACGATCTTTCGTAAATAATGTCAGGTGATTCTAGGAACGCTCAATCTCTGTTGGCGATAATGCGGAACGGGCTGAGAGAATACCTAAAGGGAACAGGGATGGTATTACAGCGGGAGATTGCTTTCGGTTTAAACCATCGCTATTTTGCAAAACCAGTAAAATGTTTTTTCATGTTTTAATAAATAGGTGATATACATATGAAAACTGTTGAGGTTGTCCAGAAAATTCATAAGATCATTGTGTTTTAGATATGGTTTGAACGGCACTTTCGAGAATTACACAAATAGGCTGACATATTTTGATTTCTAATATTCCAAGTACGAAGGAATAAATGGTCTAGTGTCAGGGCTCAGAAGAGCGCTGGTGCAAACCGGAACGCCGCTGCGGCTCGTGGAAATCTCAGAAATAAAGCTCTGATTCGCGGGATTCTCGAAAGTGTAGCTCCGTTCGTGATATCCTTTCGATTTGTTCATTATTTAAGATTCAAAAAAAATATTAAAAAGTCTAAAGGTTTTAACAATTATTAAATGGAAATCATTTACATTTAATCATGGTAACCGAAATATTTTTTCATGTTAAAATAAATTAAAAACGCAGATATTTTCGATATCTTAATCGTTATTAAAAGTATATGAGGTATTAAAACCATTTGTTTTATTGTAATTGCGATCCACAAAGTAAAGGTTTATAAAAATAATTGATTTAAAACTGTAATATGTACGTTTATTGTAGATTATTTTTCGCGAAAAAATCTGAAATCTTTTATGCATCATGTTATTTTTTCAGCCTAGCGGGAAAGTCATAAACTGTAAACATTTCAAAGACGGATAATTATATTTGTTTAAAATGTGGAGTGGTAGGGGTGGTGCGCGGCAAGCGACATCTTTGTATCTATTGTTTATTATCAGATATTGGCCTAGTCTAGTGATGAAGAACCTATGACACGCATGTCAAAAATGACACTCCACCGTGTTTTGGGCGACACGCCAGCGTTCACTAATATCACAGTTACCAAAGAACCCCAAAGTCTGCCCGACAACAATGTTCGAATTTATCATTACATATGTATGTTTCATCTACAGTCTCTTTTGGATCTCTATTTGTGAAAAAGCAATCAATAAAAAATATATAAATGAATATGTAAGTTGCTTATTTTTACATAATTAAATATCTAAAAAAAAATATTTTGGGGGGAGGGGGGCTACGCCAACAAAATTAAGTTATATTTTCCGAATTTTTGACACGCCGTCCCCAAAATGTTCGCCATCACTGACCTAACCAATAAAAAGTTGTCATAAACAGTAGACATTTTGGTGAAGTGGGGCAGCTGGTTGTTGTTATTAGATGCGAAATCTTTTCACATGAAATGTTTGTTGTTTCATGTTAAAAGAAAGTAAATATAAAATAATATATATATATATATATATATATATAGTAGGTAATAAAATATATATATATATATATATTACCTACTATATATTTTTATTCCAACTTTATTACATACATATACATATGTATACATTTTGCATAGTTACTCTTTAGAACCCTTAGTAAAAAAAAATGCACAATCTCTGCTCTCTTTGACCACCCCACCCCCCTCCCCCGAACATAAATTATATTGAATGCCTACTATTATAACTTTTTTAAATAATTAAATGTACTTTTTTGAAGTCTGCGTGAACCACAGGCACATTCTCCTGCCCCTGGCCACCCACCCCTCAATATAAATATGCACTATATTGAATGCTGTCCAAATTTTATTCAGTTACTCTCTAGGATCCTGAGGAAAATATAGTCACATATACAGTGGCACTAATTTTTTAAATATATTGTATTCTATTAATTATATTCCTAACTTAAAAATGCATCAAACAACAAAAAAATTACATTATTTTTATATACAATATTTTACGTTGGAGGGTCAATATATAAAAAATAATATATTTCTGTCTGTTTTTTACAAATCCTACACCCTTTGACTGATCTAAAGCAAAACTGCATAAAATACAGGCAACTTGCTCCCTTATTTTGGCCACCACGCTCGATCCCCTTGATTTAAATGTGTATATTGAATGCCATACAAATATAATCATCTAACTCTACCCACATTTCACCCTTTCTGCACCAAATATTACATATATACATCATTACTCTTTAAGGCCTAAGCAATACACTGGTACCTCCTCCTTGCTAACCCCTTATCGAAATTACTAATTGATAAACTATCTGTACTATGTGAGAAGTACTTAAGAAAAGGTCACTTAGGTGGTTTGGTCATATGGAACAGATGAATGAGGAGACAATGGTAAGAAATATATATGACGCAGCAGAAATAGAGGGCGTCCACGGAACACTTGGCACGGCCAAGTAAACCAGATACTAGAAGATCATCCTGTTAGAAGCTTTAATTATCGACGAGCTTGTATGAGAAGATGTATGAATTTAGATGAGGCGAGAATTGTGTGTCAGAATAAAAGAGTGTGGCACTCTATCCTCTCTGCCTACCCTCGCGAGTATCGCCATGATGGTAAGTAAGTAACATATACAATGAAACAAAACTTTGACAGATTGAAGCTTCAGTAAATTGAGGTATTTTTAAACTTTTAATACTTTACATGCTCCACCCTTATATACTGATCATTATTTGTTTTAGGGTTCCATTGAATTATTTGCAGAATATTCTGGCTTTGTATGGGAAATAGCTCCTGAATTCAATGCCCTGGTTGTTTTTGCAGAACACAGGTATATCCCATTACATATTAAAAAAAAAAAAAGATTTAATTGTAGTATACATTTATACCATATCAAATACTTCTAGAAAATTTTCAATTACATACTATGATCAACTTACTAAGATAACCTGCATTAAGAATGCGCAATGTTGATAATAAGGTTTTCATCCAATCAAAATAATCATTATTATGTATAGCAACGTAAATCAACCTTATATTGACAGCTATCTATCTGTATCACATCCTAACTTGTGTAAGTGTGCAGTATCACATTAAAGTAATTTATTTCACTATTGTATTTTAGTTGTTTTTAAATAAATTAAGATTATAAAAATATTAGTACTCCAATAATGTCCTTGATGATAATTTAGTGCACCAATCATAATAATAATTAATGTGGTATTGGATGAAATGAAATAGAAGTAATATTAAAGGTAGATTTTTTCATTTGAAGATATTATGGCGAATCACTACCGTTTGGGAATAAATCATTTTCTTCTCCACAATATACCGGTTACCTTACATCAACTCAAGCGTTGGCGGATTATGCTGACCTCATTTCGTATCTGCAAGGCAATGAAAAAACAAACAGTCCAGTCATTGCTTTCGGAGGTAATACAACATTTAATTGTAAACACAGCAATTTATAAATTGATATTATTTTTACCATCCATAAAATAAATACTGAATGCAAGATTAAAATTACAAAATATATTTTTTATTTGTTAACAATAATTGTCATTAGTAATAATATTGTTAACAAACTTATTATCAAAATCTGTCACACGTGTCATGTTGACTAGTTTGAAATAATATAATCTCTATAACAATGTAATAATTCTATAACAGATCACCTACAATTCAAAATTGAAAAAATATTTAAACCATTTTAATTTGTTTTTCAAGTGATAATATTTTAATAAAATATACAATCACCAGTTAGTTTTTCCATCCCGATGAAGGAAAATATATTTTTTCCAAACCGGTTGAATATAAAAAGTAACTCAGTGGTTTATAAAATAAAACAAAGTTAATAAATTATTAATTATTAAAACTGAACCACATTGTATTTGCATCAAATGTTGAAAGTACAATCTAAGTAAATATATATATATATATATATATATTTATACATATATCTTTTTTATTATTTTGAAATTTTTACAATTTTATATAAAACATATATGAGTTATTTGAATCTGTTACAAAACTAAAGTTACATATTTTTGTGAATCGCTTACCTTTACAAAAAAGAGACTAGTTCTTGTGCTTGGGGAGAATATGTAATATGAAACTCTAAAAAAATGTTATACGGGTGAATCAATCAACGTCAGCATCTTTGGGTCTAGCAAAAGGACATAGTTATGCCTCTCCTTCCAAGCTTCCTTTTGCTTATATAGCGAGTTCGCTGTTTGCTAAAATACACTATCGCCCCATACCGACGAGCGGGACTGTCAACATTTTGCCTCCCGGTTCAATGTCTCCCCTCAGTCGTCTTTTAGCCCATCTGTTGCTTTCTCGTATCATCATATGCTCTGCTCACTGCCGTTTCAGCTTTACCATTCCTACGTCTTCAAATTTAGTTTGGCAACGAATCCACTCATTTGTCTTTTCACGTAGCGCATCCCAACACATTGAACACTGTCATTATGGAATTTGTGAATATTCATATTTCATACCTATAGGACTGAACAGATAATCCACGCTGCTGAAGATGTCATGTTTGATTTGAAGATGATTTTGAAGTTTGCAAATAAATTATTCGCTATATATGTTATGTTAGAATTATTGTGTTCCGTTGGCAGCGTAAAGAGCATAATTCTTCATTCTACACTATTATTTTTTGGTACATAGGAAAAGCATAGCACAACTAATATCTCTATATTTACACACGCCACTTAGCCAACAATTTTTTTAAAATAAATTTCTGGTAATTTTCGACTCACCTTGTTTTTACCTTGTTAGCTCTAGCAACCTAAGATTGGCCGACTGAACTAACTCTACTGTAGAGAATAAATGTACACAAATAATAAAATAAAACATATTTTAATAGCATGACAGTGTACATAACCCCCATCAACAGTAGTAGGCTAATTAATACAAAATTACAGGTTCCTACGGAGGTATGTTGGCAGCGTATTTCAGAATGAAATACCCTCACATCGTGACCGGTGCCATCGCAGCTTCAGCTCCAATATTGCAGTTTCAGGGAATGGTGCCATGTGATTCCTTTTACAGGGTGGCAACATCCGACTTTAATACGGAGAGCAAGAATTGTGACAGAAATATTTTGAAATCATGGGCCACCATTTGGTTAGTTTTCTAAATTATTATTTCTTAATATCTTAATCACACTGCCAATGTCTAATATACGGGTTTTTATCAGGTTAGTCTAAAAATTTGTGTATTTTTAAGAAATTTTGAAACAATGCAAATAAAACAAATTGTTGACAATAGACTTTTGCATGAATTATTTGATACAATTCTTACAATTCAAAGTGTACATTGTACAAATCCCACCAAACAGACAAGAGTATCTTTTTTGGGTGTAATTCCTTCTTTGCTATTGGTTTCTTATCCTCATATGTCCACTGTCTTTTTCTTGCGATATTATGATACAGTATCCACTTTTCATCATCTGTTACAATGCGGTCAAGAAACGGCTTTAATTCAAAGCGGGTTAAGAGAGAAGTACAGATGTTTATTCGCTGCTGGCAATTGACTTCTGCCGTGGTACTCACTTTTCAAACTTGAATGTCTTTCCTATCCCCTTTAGGTGACGAAATACTATTTCATGATTAAGTCTTTACACAATCCGATCCACAGTTAGTTCTGGTTCTGAATCCACAAGACTTTAGAAAGTCGTCTTCAAATTGAACGAGACGTCCCGACTGGCGCTCATCATTAATGTAGCTTCGTCCACCTTTGCATCATCAAAACCATTTCCGAGCAGTCCTTACACTAATCGCATTCTCACTATGAACATTGTTGATTTTTTCTACTGTGAAACTGGCATTTTTACCACTTAAAAATAAAAAGTATAGAATATGCCGTTTGTATTGTTTATCGATATTAATTTTCTAAGGACTCTTTTTATATCTGATCTTCACAAAAACCAATGACAAACTACTTGAGTGTATAAATCGAAACAGGATACAACTTGTTTACAAGTGTGCTGTTCAATGAAATGAGCCGTAACAAAATATGTACATGATGCAAATGTGTACAAACTTATGGACCGATCCGATAGTTGGTACATTTTTTATTAACAACAAACGATTGCCTTATTCTAGTGGGTAATGCAAATTTTGATGCTCCCTCCTGAATGTTATTGTACAAATAATCTCTCCCACTCTAATAAATCCACTAACTAGATGTCACCGTGTTGTCTATTCATTCTCCTATCCAAATTTAATTATTTCTTCAAAGTTGCCATCTCACTTGAACCCATTTACCTTTGTTTATCTAAATATGTACATACAAGATATATTCATTTTAAAAATTTGATACTAATCGATCCAACTGTAACAATATTATAATTATACATATCTGTGATCATCATTGCTTTCCGCTGAATCTGTATGTGCACACATTTTTTTTTTTTAAAGCTTTCACATAGTCCTATTACAGTTAACTCCCTCTTATCCGGCACTACTGGGAATTGGGAATACTTGAGATCACTAAAACAGAATTTTCCAGATATTTGATCATCGCTCTTTAAATTACCATAGCACTGTACAAAACTCATTAAAACATCATATGTATTGCTAGGGAATGTAAAGAAAATAAAATAATCTTTACTATACTTAAATTTTTAAATACTAAACGCTAAACTGCATTGTATAAAAATAATAAAAAATGTCAATAGTAAAATCACCATTCCGAGTGCTGGTCGCTTGAGAGGTTCCGGTTATTTGAGTAAGTACTGGATAAAATGAAGTTTACTGTACATACATTACAAACTTTCACAATGATACAAATTTCAATAATCTAACTATTGTAATATGATACCATTTAAAATCTACAGGAATATTACGGGAAATGCAGAAGGCAAAGCTTGGTTTTCAAAGGAGTGGAAATTATGCAAAGAATTGAAAGCAGAAAATGACACTAAAGCTTTGATTGATTTCTTGAGCTCAGTGTACACAACACTGGCTATGGTCAATTATCCCTATGAAAGCAGTTTTATGGCACCATTGCCTGCATATCCTGTTAAAGAATTCTGCAGACATTTAGACAACTACACTTTGACTGGAAAACCTTTATTGCAAGTTAGTTTAAACAGTGTTATATATGTATTACTCACAACAACATTACAGGTCAATGTCACATATTTTTTGGCATAAAAATATAAGGGATAATAGTTTAAAATATTTATATATAATACATATTTACTTAAAATATTGTTTGATAAAAGGAAAAAAAATATGGTGAAGGTAGTACATAAACATGCCAAGTCAAATTATAAAAACAAAAGTGTTATGTATGTTGTTTTTCATCTACATATTGTATGCATCATGAATCAGGCATAAAATACTTTCTCTTGCAGGCACTTTTCTCAGCTGTAAATATGTACACAAATTACACAGGAACTACTAAATGCTTGAACACTGGGGATTCTACGTACAATCCTGATTTGGGTGATGATGGATGGGATTTCCAAGTAAGTAGCCATGCGTACATAATTTTTCATTTCACCACAACCTTTGTCGCATAGAAACAAGCCATTAACACATTAATAATCTGTATTAGAAAATTTTATAGACCAGATAAATCTTTTCTTTAAAGTCTCTTTTATTTTACATATACACCATCACACCGTATCCTAAGTAGACAGGATAGAATGTCACACTTGCTGTCCTGACATTAAAATATTTACATTCTTATTTTATTTTAATCTGGGAATAAAAAAATATACCAGAAATAATAAAGGATGTAGCAGGGTGCCAAAAATAAAATTCACACTCAGTGTTTATTTTGTGTGGTCCGTGGATTGTGGTGAAATTAGAAAAATAAATACAGGTAGAATGACAAGAAAGTCTTAATTGCAATACACACAAAATTCATCTTTGGGAATACGGACGCGTAAGGTGCTGAAGGTTGATTGATTTCTCCTCAAGGAACGGAATGAGACACTGCGTGCAAGCGGCGCAATCTCAGTGTTACAAATACTAATGTCAGTACTATAGGCTCTCGGTCAATTATTCAAGGTTATTAAATCGAATTGCGGATTAACTGGGGCAGTAGAAAATATCAAATTTATGTTACATTTCAAAATAGAATCGAAAATAATTTTTCATTTAACTTCATATGTACCAGATAATTAAATTGGTAAAATTGATAGTACTTGTGTAACAGAAAATTAAACTGGCATTTGGAAACACATCATCGATCGGGATTTCCAATGTTTACAAATTATTACTTAGATTCAGAGTTTACTTTTTATGCAACGCACCACCTTAAATTCTAAATTTAAATTATGCAATTTATTATAGTGGCTTATTTATTACCTTATTTAATTGTTTATACAGTTTTATTTTATAACCTTGATTTTGTATTATTGTGTCAAATAGCTGTGTATGCAGTATGTAGGAATAACCCCCCCCATACCCCCGGCACCAGATAAATAATAATAATCATGTTTAAAAATATGATTTAATATGTGAGAAAGATCTTTCGCTGTGTCAACAAATACAAATTACCATATCACCATTTCATAGTACCATTTTACCAGTAACTTTTTTTTTAAATTATTTAATTTATATTTATAAAAACTTAACATTTTCTTCCACAGGAGAATTGGGTTTGAGATTAAATGAATCATTTAAGGTTTGAGATTTCTCAACAATTTTATGTGTCAATTACAGGCGTGCACTGAAATGGTAATGCCAATGTGCACAACAGGAAAGTACGATATGTTCGAAGCTGCCCCATTTAACGAAAAGGAATTTTCCGAATCGTGCAAAAAGAAATGGGGCGTCAGTCCGGAATATTCACTGGCACAAAAGGAATACGGAGGAAAGAAAATAGAGTCTGCTTCAAACATCGTGTTCAGTAATGGCTTACTAGACCCGTGGGCGAGTGGAGGGGTCTTGAAGAACTACAGTGAACACACAGCTGCCATTCTCATACCTGAGGGAGCTCACCATTTAGATTTAATGTCTTCAAATATAAATGATCCATTTTCAGTCAAGTTTGCTAGAAATTTTCACAAGATAATGATAAAAAAATGGATCAAATCTAACAATAAACATTTGTAGGCTAATTAATTGCCAGCTATCAAATTACTTTACACGGTGTAGGTATTCAATTTAAAGACCATCGCATACATTGTTTTAATACATTTATTAAAGGATTATTTAATTGATAGTGGATGGGTAAAATCACCTACATAAATGACATATTTGAAAAACTTCTAAACATGTAATACAGTGTATTAGAATATAATTTTACTTGTACATATTATTTTATCATTAATAGTTTCATAATACACGTAAATGAGATAAACCATAAAATAATTACTGATCAACCAGTATAAACATCAATATATATTTTCTTTTCTCACCTGCCAGTTTCCCATGACTTCCATCATCATTAGACGCACTCACAGTTGATAGGCCAATACATAAATGTATGCAGTAAGTCACCTTGTTAATGTATCCCAAAATTAGTAGACAAGAGATGTTGCCACCTCGCAACCATACAAGAACAATAATACATATATTAATATGCTGAAGTGCAAGTGAAGAATAGATTATTATTATGAATTTTAGCTTGTTAAGTTTTGAATTTCTTTTATAAAAATTAATATAATACTTAAAAACTACACATTTTGTTAAATCTTTGGATTATTCCATTCCGAGCTTTTAAAAAAAATTGATTAATCATCAAATAATAAAGTATCCAATACAGCTTCTACATTCCCATCGTAGAGTTCCGTTAACTGCAAAAGTTTATTGTCTTTGAAATCAAATCCCATGTGTGCCAATATATCGAGTGCTGCTGCAATGTGAGGAACTGAAAAATAATAATAATTTATCATCTAAGGATTACAAAAACATTTTATATTATTATATCTACTTTTTGGAATCTATCATGGTGGAATGCATATCGTACTTGGATTCAGCATGACTTTTAGTCTCAACTTTCAATATGAACCCTTAAGAATTTGAATATTGAAAAATGATTGTTTTAAAACATAAGATTTTATTAATCTCATAACTAACAAAAATGAAAAAGCATTAATACTTGACGTGCTTGTGGTCTAGTGGTTAAGATACTCGCCTAGTGATCTAGCTCGTTCCAGGAGGCCATCAAGTTAGTCCTATTTTTATAGCACGAGCTTAGTTTGAAAATAGTAAAAAATATTGATGTGACTAAATTCAAATTAGTAAATTATTCAAGTACGTCTCATAATTTTCAAAAGCAAATCTTAACAAATATTTTATTATATATTTATTTAGATAAATATCTATCATGATAAAATTATACTCATTGTATAAGGTATACTCAAAATGGAAAAAAAAAATTTCAGTGAATCTCAGTTTTTTCATTTTGCTACAATTTTTTTGTACTAATTTGATACATATTTTGTGGTTGAATTTGAAATTGTAAAATGAAAAAGTTTGCAGGTGATGGGTCAATAACTTACAAATGGCTCTGTTCTCTAAATTTGGTGGAGCATTTTCAGAGATTGATTCCGACTGTTCGACTTCCACAGATGTTGAATCAAATGCCTCATTAATTAAATTGGAATGTTTTGGGTCAGCGTTTATTTCAGACAAGGTATCAGGGATTTCAACTGCAGATGTTTGAAATTCCAATAAATTACTGGACTGACCAAAAAGTTCTGTTGCTATCTCAGAGGGTTCTGCAAAAAATATTATTATTTTAGATTTTTAAGCTCTCTTGTTTTCAATGGCTTCAATATTTTTTAAATAAATTCTGGTACTAAACAAAATCTAAGCAAAAGGAGAACTGTCTATCAAAAATGAACTGACTAATAGAACAGATGCAATCTAAAAAATTTAAATCCAGTTACGTAAACTGTTTTAAGTGGATTTTTTTTTTGTAATAATCTAAACTAAATCTAACGCAGTTTTGTCATTTGTAAATAATTTTTTAGTGCCATTATGATAGAAACTTTTATACTTGGAAGCAATAAATGAAGGCAGATTTTTAAGTTCTCTATAACTTGAGAAATTTTTTGTAACCAAATGTTACAGTATTATTTACACTGCTTTTGTATTCTTTTTCTGAGAACTTATTCATATGTAGGCTAGAAATTAGTGATGAGCTAAACCATAATTTTAACCGTGATTGGGAGATTTGTGTTAGGTTATAATGATGATTAGTCACTTATTGTTCGTAATTCGTCGAGCAATCTCCGATACACTAGAAACTAAACCTACAACAATTAAATCTCATTCATCTCATCAGTCATCACAATTGAATACCAATTACGCAATCACAGTCACAATAACGGTGTAGCTCATCACTACTAAAAACAGCTCAGCAAAACTATGGAAATTAATTAAGTCCTGCAGTTTTGAATAGATGTCTGTAATTTCTTTGATTTCCCTATTCACATACACAGAATCTTAATTGATAAATGGACTGCACGACATGAACATAGTGTCCCCAATGCAAACAATTTTTTTTTTACTGTTGTGCGAAATATGCTATAGTGCTAACGTAACTCTTCAAGATTTGGTCGGTGATGAAATACTAAAGACAACATATTACTCTTTGATATCAGTAGATACTTTATGACTTTTTACTCAAAGATCATAATCTCTATTAATTGGACACTAAGTAAAACAAATTATATTCAAGTAACCAATTAACAATTACAAAGAAAATTTGATCAGATATAGAAATTTCACTAAGATAGTATGTAAGAATGTTGTTGATTTTTGGAGGCCAAGGATAAGTTAGGATAAATGTTACGAAAACATGAAAAATTACATTGCCTCGAGAGTACGTGGCCAGTCAGACTGATAAATTAATTCAGATTTATTACTCTGCCCGACTAACCTGGGCATTAAAATATAGCTTGTGTACTATGCATATTTTTTTGAAAACATATTTTAATACATTGCCCAATTAAGCAAGCCCGTTTTAGGGCAAATTGGCAAACAAATCATATTTCACAAAACCAAATAAACCAATATAATAACTCATTGAATATGAGGCAAAACACAATTAAATAGAAAATGAAACATACGAGGCTAGTAAATGTGAAAATAAAAATACTATTATTCATTTGGTCCATAACAGATGCAACGAAACACACAAAATAAAACTACTAAAAATAATTCTCACCAATATCAAGATCATCATTATTCAACAAAGTCCATCTTTCTTCCATGCTTTCTGAAGATTCTGAGATAGTCTTCACACTGGAGCAATTGTCACATTCATGTGTAGTACTATCCAAATCAAAGAGAAGCGTTTCATTTGATCCTGCATCTGAATTTGTAGCAACATTGGCAGTGTTTATAATTGCAGAAGAGTTTTCCAAATTCTCCAGAAAATCACATACATCACTTTGTGCGTAAATTGGGTTTTTATTTTCCCATATAACATTCATTGATGAAAACCTGTTCTTCAATTGGATCATATTCTCAGTCAGTTGATGCAAAACTTGAATATTTGTATCCAATGGACTGGCATCTTCTGACACTTCGAGGTGGTCAGTGAAATTATCAAGCGCGTTAGATTGTTCCAATACATGATGTGAAATATTCTGACATTGGATATTTAAAATTTTTGTGAGATCGGCCAACTCATTTACAACTTTAGAGAGTTCGGTGAATTTTTCACAGTTCGTTTCAACATCACTGCAATTTTGGTCGTTTGCAATGACATCACTATTTGCATCTGCTTCTGTCAAATCATTCTGCTTACCCGATTGGTAACTCATAAGTCCAAGACTGCTGGTTGGATCGTTTTGAAGACTTTTTTCATTTATACTGCAGCTAAAATGTGATTAAAATGCATTTAAAAATAAGTATTCTAATTTAATATAAAATTGTTGAATGTTTTAAAATAAAGCAAAAATTTCACCTCACAAAAGATCCTGTTGATGCGGAATTATTGTTTTCACCATTGATGCATGTAGTTAAATTGTTTTGGATTTGGTTTGGTTTGGTTTTGGATGCTATCTGAAATTATTATTTTTCAAAAATATTAATAAGTGTTTGGAATTACATATTTGAACAAAATTATCAATTTTTACAAGGCATAACTTCTACTTGAATACTTCAATATATTCATTTAATATAGTTTTCCCATTATAGAATTACAATAAAATAAATAATGCACCATTAAATTACATTTGCTTTCTTCTGCTTATAAAAGGGACAATTTTATTCAAAAAGTAAAAACTCTACTAAATTATTTTCTAGTGTTAATACACATATCATCAAATATTTTAAAGTAATAAATAGATAAATACAGTAAAATCCCGTTTATTTGAAATTCGCCGCAAGTCGTAGTTTTATACTAAATTGTACTAATAAATCGAATATCGTTATTCAAATTATTTATTATTATTATTTTTCGTCTAATTCGATTTTTTTTGTCAAATGTCCGTAATCTGGAAAATACACATGCGCTACGCAATGTGCCTGTCCAAAGTCTAAGACCATCCAAATGGGTAGTTCCTCATCTATACCGATTCATGACGCATAAAGTTAATTCGCATTGTTTGTTTTCTCACTCGCTCTTAGTATACTAGAAAAGATGACAAATATATCTAGTGCGTCTTCGATTTGAAATCTTTATCTTCCTTACCGCGACGTATTAACTTAAGGTCACATGCTTAATTCTCTTGCTCGTTTTCTTTTTCATTAGAAAAATATAGCAAATATTATCTTTGCACCCTTGTAGGTAACACAGTTCTCTGAGTTCTCCCAGCAACTAGTTGCAAATGTCAGTGCTTGCCAATCTTCTGTTCCGCATTATTACCATCATTATTTTTGTTAACTTAGAGTTTGTATATTAACAAAATATACAAACGTTAGTACGCAGTTGAGTTCCTTAGTCTTTTCTGTGTTTTATAAATTATTTAATTTGTATTCATTTTAATACAGACATTTCTCTTTCTATTTAAGTTTAGTGTCAAGGCATTTTAAAGAATGTGTAGTTAGTGTTTCTCAGATTTTCTAGTATCTTGTTAATTATTTTATTGCCATTGTTTTACATGTAAATAAAATTATTAGTTTTTCTCTACTATTTACGTGTTAGACATTTTGACATATGCAAATGCGTGGTTTACGTTCCTTAGACTTTTCTGTACAGTAAAACCGCGATATAACGAAACCCGATATAGCGAAAAATGACGTATATCGAAAAAAAAATCGAAATTTAGTCCCTAAAACCAATTTTTCATACAAAAATGCATTTATATAACGAAATCCCGTTAATATTTATAACAAAATCATTTTTGTCCCGTACGAAAAAATGCCAATACATTTACGTAAATTTATAACGAAATAAAAAAATGTTAAAAGATGAAAATATTATTTCGCACTTACAAAGCCGCGCCGCTGCATCTGCCGTATGCGAACGGTTTTATGGCCTTTTCGGCGGTGCGCGGCGGTCTGCCGACAAGGTAGTAAAACAATTCAAACTTCTTCTTGGGTTCATAGTATCATATTTTGAAGTGGTTGCCGCCGTTACCGGTAAGTACCTTCGTAATTTATATACGACTCATTTTATAAAAATGCCGCGATTCAACTGTCAAATTTTTATTTTTGAATTATTTTTTATGTTTCATGCCCAAAACTATGTTTGAAGCGGCTCTACATTTAAACACAATTAAAATATTGTTTTGTGTTTGCAATATTCTGGAATTTACAAAAATATCTTCCAATTAGTGTTGAATAGGTTCTGTTCTTAATTTAATTCCTTTGATTATCCATTTGCTTATCTGTTTTAATAACAAAACTACTAAAAATATGTAGGTATTCAGTTCCCTATGGCCTTTTTCCTTCTTTGTTTGCAGAATTTGCGATCTTTTTTGAAGCCGCGCGACATTTTTTTGCGACGGCGCGTAACATATAGTAGGATTTTTTTATTTATTTCGTTATATGTGGGAATTCGTTATTACGAATTTTTATTTTTTGGTCCCTTGGATTTCGTTATATCGCGGTTTTACTGTATTTCATTAAATTTAAATTTAAACATTTTTATAATTTTGACTGATAATTTTATATTCTCGATAATAGCATTAATGCGAAACTCCTACAAAACGCCGACAGTTGCTAAAAATTGAATTAATACAAGAGATTGACAAAAAATATTATCCAAAATAAAATCAACAGAAAAATACATAATCCCATTAATGAAGTTGTCGACAATATTAACACATACTCTGCGGTGGTGGGTCAGATTTGACCCGGGTGTTTGTAAAAATATGAATTACGTTACAAATATTGGTTTAATGCTGTTTTCCTTCTAGCTAATCTTTTATTAAATATTTTCAAATAATTTGAGATACAAATAAATGTTATCGGACGAGATTCAAATGAGTTATTGATAAAAATGTGAAAAAACCCACAAAAACTGACCTAAAACATACATTGTCAATATTTTGAGCGGGTAGACAAAGGATACCAGGTATGCGTCCATGTTTTTGTTCTCACTTATTTTCATCTGGCGGCCCCTAGACAATGCCAGTAATATAATTATTTGAGAGGCGTTGCGTCTACCTGTAAGTTTTATGAAACTACCTGCTCGAGTTCCGATGAGAAGATCACATGCTCAGTGTATGTTTGTATTTTGGCTGTGTCTGTTAATGCGTGAGAGTATGTACATTATTCATAATATTTTTAAATTTTTTTAGCAGAAACATTACGGCACATCATGCCATTTCATTAAAATATATTTAAAATGAAATATCTATAAAATATCTTCCACAAAACGGATGATAGACCGAAAACTTGAGGTGTGAAAACCACCGGACGCGTTTTGTATTGACCCACCGGGCAGTAAGTGTTAAACATGATGACAGAAAGAATTTTAGCGTTGAAAGGTGAGAAATGTCACGGAGGGGAAAGGAGTAAGGAAGCGGAGAGTGCCCAATGTCGCCATGACCACCACAAAACAAGTTTTAAAAGCGCTGGAAACTTTTGTTGCTAACTTCAGCGGATAAATGGCAGGTTGACAAGTTCGACTATTATGTCATTATTAAAAATGGCGCGAAAAGATAGTCTATTATAATTGTGTTTTTTTAAAAATAATATTGTGATTTATTTACACTGTATTTTGACAACTTGTTTATTATTTTTAAATGTGTGAATATAGGTGTATATAATTATGTACTTCGAGTTGCTATGAAAAAAGTTAGTATGTAAAAAAAATTGAATTTTTGAAATTTTTATATTCATTATCGTAAATCGTTATTCAAACTTTTTTTTTGATTTTCGGTCCTCTCAACTTCGGGGATGTAATATAATATAGAATAAATGGGATTCTACTGTATATAATGTAGTGATAACACTGATATATAATGCTCATAAAAATCAAACACATTATCAGTTTACTGCATTGACACTGTTGTATAACAAATCAATATTATGTTTATTCACACTTTTATCATAGGTACTAAATACATAACCGAGCATGTACATAATTAAGTAACTTGCTCATTAAACCACTTTACTTTTAATTTGTAACTAAGCGGGTTCCACTCATTAATCCCAAGGAAATCAAAAACAGTGATTCGTTAGTTGCTGAGTTCCAAAATATCTAAAATCTATGTATGTACTTCAAGATACTTACCAAATGTAGAATCTGTCTGTTGACAAATGTCAGAATACACAAGATATTTCCAGTACCAGGATCTTTTTGTTATGCATTACATTACTAAAGTTTACTTCATATTTTTAAAAACTAATAAATTTATTTTTACCAATTACATAATAGTTACACATTTTCATTTATAATGAATGATTTACAGAACTAATTCATTAATTGAAAGTTTAAAAAATATAATATTTTAATCAATAATACAAATTATGATTTACCATTTTATCACTGTTACTCTTGAATAATTTATTATCTTTCTGTGATTCACGTAATTGATCCAAACCCCTCACATTGCAATTAGGCAACGGCCCTGCTGAAACAATAAATAAATATATATTAATTGTACATAATCAGTCGCTTCTTTTACAAAAAAAAGGCACGTATATTTTGGTAGCTACTTTAAGGTTAGGTAGCAATCTACGCATTATCAATGGTGAAACAATTGTTTATTTGGGAGTACTGCAGGACTATCTGGGCTCACTGATGTGCTTGATATTAATTAATGATTTAATGAGAATAATTCTCTGATATGAAACTATTTCTCGAAATAGCCAGTTGGATTGACTGTCTACACCTTCAGAAAAACATTAAACATGTGGGGCCACCCCTGCAACAACACTGTATATTGATTTTGAGCAGATCTGGGTTATGAATGCAAATGCATTGTATATCTTCTTGGGCATCAAATGGTATATTAAACAACCATATACAAGAAATAAAAATACTATTACCCACAATTCCTAAGTGATCTTACCTGCAACAACACTGTACAAATATCATCCAAGATGACCGGCGCTTTGTCTATCTATCGACATTTGTAAATATACAGTGTTGTTGAAGGAACGGACTTAACTTTAATGACTCAACATGGTTTGTTATGCTACATTATGTAACCGCATATTGCAACTCATTTTCATTTCATTGGTGCGGAGCAGACTCCAGACGTTTGAGGTGACATATGTTCTTAAACTCAAGAGAATCTAAAAAAATAAGCTTACATTCTTAATATACTATATTTTTTAATGCACATTCTTACTTAGAAAAATTTACATTAAATTGGGATGCTTTGTATGATCCAATGGTATGTAGTAATAAGTCCCTGCAGAAATCAAATATTGTACACCCATTTATTTTTATATTGATTAATGCATTTCATTTTAATGCCTACGCATTATATTTTTTATTCACTTCTTTTATTTCATTTTAGTTACTATATTTCATATTTTTTCTATACCTATTGAATCTCTTTATCACAGATCATTTAGCTTGTTAGCTATTAGAGTTAGTCATATTTTTTCTTGTATACTAAAATAATTTATTCTAAAAATAGTTTCATACATTTGGGGTATGTCTTATGGTCTGATGCAAAAAATATGGAAATCCTTGGTTAGTCTTTACATTCTCAAAAATTACATGAGACAGCAGCAACACAAGTAATTTCATCTCCCAACAGTTATGCCAACTGTAATAACATTTATGAATCACATCGCTTCAGCTACCAATATTTTCCATTTAAATTAGATAAGGTTCTAATATCAGATTGGAGAGAAACAAGGATGCCTGAAGAATCTTTGTGCAGTCAACCTCAGATCTAGATTGCCCATAGCAACAAATGCCGAGAATTTTTATTCTCCCGTTTTGATTTAACTAACATACATTAAGGCACGACTTGCAATAATAATTCATATTTTCGCATTTTTTACGAAAATGTGAGTTTTTATTATTCATTTATATCAAAAGTTATTCAATAGATTTGACTTTTTTTTTAACTATTAGATTGGACCTTTACATTAATATAAAACTAATAAACTGAATGTTATTTGCCATAATTAAGACAATACAAATATTATAAGAAAGACCGCAACCATTAGATGCATTTTAGGCATGGTACGAAATTGAGTCAATATGCTAAATTAATGCATAAACAAAATATATTTTCTTATAATCTTAAAGCCAAGATTACGGAGACAAGTATGTAGGAAACCAAATTAGCAAAATGTTAAAAATAAATAGAGTTATAAATCATTCAATTTGCAGTACATTTGATGAATTTTTGATGTTTTTAAAATACTTTGTTTTAATAAAAACATACGTTTTTAAATAATATACTATATTTACTCACATGCTTTGAGGCTTCAACTACTATTTAAAACTAAGTTTAATATCAGAATTTATTACCTAGGAATTTACTTTTGGACTTTGGTCTCATGTCTAATAGGGTACCGGGTCCACTGGACCCCTTGCCCCTTATCGTGATGTTTGCCATAATGGCCTGATAAATTTAATTATTAATGGTGTTATTATTATTCTGCAAGAATTTTTTTAAGAAAAATTTAAACATGCCGCATGAAACCTGCTTAATAACGCAGTGATTTAGGAACCTCTAGGCGAGGACTGTCTTGGGTGGTTTAATTTTGGACGGGGTAGTTATGTCATAATTTGAAAGAACGTTTATTATGGGGTTTCGGTGCTTGGGGAGTTCCGCATAGAAACGCTTGGAGATTTGTTTAATGAACTCCATGACGGGGAGTATGCTGGAGTCGTGTGACTCTTATCCATTTTAGGGCTTTCAGAGCTAATCTGGTGACCTTATTTTGGAAGGTCTGAAGTTTTTTCATGTCTGTCTTTACATGTCTTTAGGCTGCGTACAGGAGTTGAGGCCTAAGGATGGCCTTGTGTATAAGGAGCTTGTTGTCTGAAGCAAGTTTGCTGTTTTTGCCTAGTAATGGGTACATTGCGCAGAGTGTACGAGAAGCAGCGCTTAGTTTATTTTGGATATGTTTACTCCAAGTGAGTTTGGAATCCAGCGTAACACCAAGGTACTTGATGTCGCTGGTCCAGGGTATGTTCTCTCCAAACATTTTTATGTGGGGTTTATGGCGTTTTGAACGAGGGCGCCTTCTTGAGAATAGAGTGGCGGCACTCATGGATGGGTTAATTTCGACGCGCCACTTCTTGCACCAATCCTCTAAGAGGATTGCTTGTCATTGAACGCGGCGGATAGCTAGGGTGGGTTTTTTGGAAGTAGATAAGTACGCGGTGTCGTCGGCGAATTGGGTGATCACAGTGTTTGGGTCTTGGGCAGGGGGAATATCGTGGGAAAAGACGTTAAATAGGAACGGTGACATGACGGAGCCTTGCGGGACTCCTGCTAGTAGGGCTCTGATTGAGGATAATATTCCGTCAAGTTTAACTCTGAACTTCCTGTCGGAGAGGAAGCTGGCAATTAGTTTTATCAGGGCGAGCGAGAACCCGGTGAGATCTGCTTTGTAGAGGAGGCCGTTATGCCAGACTCTATCAAAAGCTTTACTAACGTCAACTGACAGGACTGCCGTGTAAGCTTTATTATTAATGCCGTTGTTTATCCGCTCAACTACGCGGAGGAGCTGGTGATATGTGGAGTGTTTTCGCCTAAAACCGTGTTGAAAATCTGGGATTAGGGAAATATTATCAGCATATTCCGTTAGGCAGTTTACTATTATGCATTCGAGGATCTTTCCCGTGCAGGGGAGGAGGCTGATGGGGCGGTGATTTTGCGGGACGGTCGGATCCTTACCTGGCTTCGGGATGAGGATCACATCTGCAACCTTGAACGCGGTGGGAAAATAGCTAAGGCGTAAGGAGGCGTTGCAGATGGCTGTGAGGGCACAGCTTGCTTTCGGGGGGAGGTTTTTTAAGATCTTATTGGAGATCGCGTCTGGACCGGTGGCTTTTTTGATTTTGAAGTGTTTAATTATTGAGGCGATCTCTTGCGAGGTGGTGAATTTTATTCTCGGTCCTTCGGGTGGTTTGTCTAGGAGGGCTTTAACGTGGTCGTCTACTACTTTAGTAAACGCACTATCGCTTGCTTTGTTTAACGTGAATTGGTCTTCAAGGCTGTTTGCAAAGGTCTCGGCCCTGTCTGCAGCGGAGTACACTGCTCCGTTCGGGCCTTGAAGAGGTGTTAGGTAAGTTTTTGGCTTACGTAGGGATTTGGAGACTTTCCAAAATGCGTTTCGATCGGCGTTTACTGAGACGATGAAATCTTCCCATTTTTCATTTAAGAAAACTAACAATTGTATACTTGTCCTTTCCTATTGATACCTTTCACTCTAGCAATATTTACGTAAAAAATAACGCACTTTTATGTTTACTTGATATTGTAAAAGAATTAACTATTAGTCTCATCTTGAAAGGGTATGCAAAATGCAAAAATATCTCAAAATTCAAACTGGAAAAATTAAAGTTGCCTTTTAAGAAAGTAGTGTCAATTTTTTGTGACTAAGTTATAGTAATAAAATGACTAGATTCTAAAATTAAACAAATGATTAACATTTGATATCATAGAAAAACAAGTGATATTTGTCAATATCCATTTCTTGATTTCCTATATATAATAATTCAAAATCGTTACTACTATTGAGACATTCCGCAATGTTCTAAATAAATCTAAAATGATTTCCAATAGTATTCAGAAAAGTTTTATAATATTTAAAGATAGGTACTCCTACACATTCCAGATATTTATAGAAGACTTCCTAATAGTTATAGTACAGTAATAAACTTAAAACACTGCAACCTAAATCAATGCACTTGAACTGTGAACATGAATAATTTTATGGTTGCAGTCAGATCGAGTCTGAAATTCCCATCAGTAGATAAAGAAATGTTGCCTTGGCTATCATAACATTAATTATTAAATCTTACCAGTTATTTTGGACTGTGTATTAGTATGGTGTAATTTCAATAGGTCACGCCGATCAAAATGTTTTAATTCAATATACATTTTTTTAATATTGTCTTGCATACAAGAAAGAGCTAATATTAATTCTTCATCACTGGAAATCGTTACTTCATCCTCATTATCTGAAATAATTGAATTAGTATTAACAAAAATTCAACATTAAAAACAATTCATTGAAATACTCAAAAACAATGTAACTAACGTTCAGAAATTTAGCTTTTTACTTTAGGAAACTTATTACAAAATCAAAGATTGGTGAAGTTGAATATATATACTAAAATATTTTCCTGTAGGAAAACTTACCATTCCAAAGAAGACTGAAACGTTTATTTTTCAATTTGGGAAATACTTTTTTAATTTTTATGTTGAGGTACTCAAAATTATTCAGGAAATCACTATTGATACTGAAACGTCTTATTTCTGACTTCTTATCAATTTTTCTAAGGTACATTTTAAACTCAATATTCTCAGATGCCATTTTGTCAACGCAATGAATGTAGGTGTTTCGTCAATTTCAATACGTTTATATTATTAAATCAAATTTCAGAAAATGTTCACAAATACACAAAATTATCTAGTGTCAGATCGCCGTTACTACGCATTACTATATTGTGCATTTGAAAAATCGCAATATTGACGATTAGTCGATTGTTGGTATCATAGATAAGAGATATGCTGCATTACTCATCTATGCATTACTCTGATTACTCATAGATAAGTAATATAAAACATTACTATAGACAAGAGTATGAAGCAAAAAAGCAAACGGCTATCGCCGATTCCTCGTAGCTAGGCCCTGCGGGCGACTATTGTGGTCGCTTCGCGGCCAACAGTGGCCGTTGTGTGGCCAGGGCTTCAACATAATCTATATTTCAATGCAGAAGTCCCTTATTATATTGCTTTAACAATGCACCACGTAGTGTACTTTGTATTTATTTCCAGTAAAATAAAACAAAGTATTAATAATATGTACACCTAGAGATATCTTAAATTGATACAATTATCGTCAAAAAAGCATTAACAGTTTAAAAAATACCTTAAAATCTCAAATAAATCTAATATTTTGTGTAAAATCATTTTGAACTGCAATGCAAATATTATCGAGAAATTTTATCTGAGAATTATTCACAGTTTTAACAAATATTAAACTGGGTGACATCTATTGCACAATATGGAAAGATTGTAAATGAACATTAATATTCATTACTTGCCATCTAGCGAATTTTTTTAAGACTATGTCCAATGAATTGGCCCATTAATCGGAGAATGGAGGAGATTAAAGAACCTGGAACTTCGGGGACAGTATACCGCCCCAGATATTCTGAGGAAAGTAAAAGCAAAGATGCTGCAGTGCGCGGGATATGTAGCGAGAGTAGATGAGTCCTGTAATACGCCAACAGGATTGAGATCAAGGGGAAGACTAAGACCTGCAAGAGGTAGGAGGACCGGCGGAATGGATCACAGAGGCGATATCAGAGATGAAGGAATAGATTGCGCGTCGTTGCGACTGTAGTCATGGACTCCGAATCCAATGAGACCTTCAAAAAAGAAGACATCAGTGACAGCCTTAACATAAGTCTAAAGATGTAAATATTTATTTTGAAGGAAAAGAAACGAAAAAATCCTTTGGAAGACCGCATAGGGAGGCAATTGTACGCTATAGGTTATAGATATGCGATAGAAAAAGCTGAAAGGACAAAAGTAATTATGGTTAACTTGGAGAAATGTTTGCCTACTCCATTTAACCAATAGTCTAAGCTTTAGTCTCAAAAAAATGTAGGATGAAACTAGAAGTGGAAGGGATGGTTATAAGATCGGCTTTTGTTAGATTAAATGTACTTGGAAAGTAATTGGAAAATGAGAATTGTTTTCACATATATTAGGCTTCTGAAATACATTTCTTAACCCGATACAATAAATTCTTATTACGATGGCATACACATACTGATTCCATAATGCCAAAAAAAAATCTGAATAAAGATCATAACTCATGGATACATTTATTTCCACATTTATGCGTTTACGCATAAACTACGGAAGTTCATTTTTAATCCGTTTATTATTCATAAATTAGTATTTTTATCTATAAAATCGCAAATAATAAATTAAATTATAAAATATACCGTTTATAGACATTAATTATTATAATTAGTTAAAAAGTTATTAAATTTTAAATAGTTAAAACTTTAAACTTTACAAATAACACTTTCTTGAACAAAAGTCAAAATGTGACAACCGTAGTTTGGGCACAGATTAGTTGCATTGGTTGGTAGGTTGACTCCATAGATAAGACAGTGTATTGATTGGCCAATAAACTATACACCATTCTCTGTTGTGTTTGTTTCTATGGAATGGAACATGTGTTAAAATTGTAAAACAGCTGCTGTCATTTCCGTCGGCTGTCATTTTCCACCGTGTATTATAATTTGTTGACTTAAAAATGTAATGGATATAAGAAGGATTTATTACAAAAAAGAGTTCTAACTGTTGTACATTTTTTAAACAAAATACTAACTAAACATAAAATAACAATAAAAATTTAGAACATTTCAACTTCACAAGATGGCATGTTGCAAATACTGTGAAAAGATAGAAAATAAACAGTATTCTCCGTGTTTGGAATGCAAAATTTGTCATTTTTTCGTACATTTGGAATGCCTTGTAGGAAAAGAACCTCCAGGAAATTTCCCTGGTGATGTATTTTTTACATTCACGTGTGCAGATTGCTCTGAAAATGGAGAAGAATCATTTGAACGCGGGAAGATGACATGGTTATATTTTATTATTTATTAAATAATTATTGGCTTTTGCAATAAAATTTCTCTAATTGCAATGTCCAGTTAACCCTTTATTCACATTTTCTCACGGTAGATTTCATCTCTACTCTTATGGTGTGTTTACACAGATGAGACTTGTCTTGAGAGTTATCTCAACAGTCATACAAAGGACAGTAAATGTTATACGCGGACTGTGTTGTCATTTGTTGTTTATTCTAATATTTTATACATAGATTAGAATGACCATCTGATACATACCAACCTTATGACCTATGTCCACGACGAACTCTCATGAGATCAATCTCTGATAGTCGCTTAAGGTATGTGTATACTGGATGTGTCATTCTAATCCGTGCACAAAACATAGGATGGTGATTTATAAATCGCTTCGGGCTTAAGTTTGTACCGTCTTTTATGCGTACTCGAGTCGACTCTCTGAGAGAAATCTCATTCATGGATATGGGCCATTAACTTTCAAATCTCCGAGACAAGACATCAAAGTCTTATCCTTATACTATTTCTTTAATATTCTTCTTTTATAGTATTTTGAATGTATATATTGATAACTAGAACTATTCTAGAATCAAAACACTAACTTACATCAGTTAAGAGCTTGTCCAGATAACACGATTCTCATCGCAATTTACACATTTTAATGTATGTTTTAACATATTTTTTAATTACAAACGATTTCATGTATTTTGTATCCAAATACTACATTTCTAGTGTTTTACACATGAGCTTACTGGAGCCAGTGCGTCGTCTATAGATTCAGTAAACCAAAAAGTACCTCCAAAGTAAACCAGAAAATATTCACACTCATTGATGATCATGCATGTATTGGACACAACAGTAGCCGCCCAAGTACTTTGACTTGCGCATAATAGAATGTGCGCTAAGTATATAACGTGTAAGAGCTTATGGACAACTCAATAAGGGCACGAGTATCTCTGAATCTTGTGAGTCAAGATCGCGCATCATATGAACAAGCTCTAAACATTGTACTTACTCCAGTTTGATACTCTCAATGTAAACTATTTACTTTTCATTTTTTTATCCCACTCAATTTGAAAATAGCACATACGCATCTAATTAGCATTAATTTTACCATATGTAATTTTTTTTATAGGTTCAACTGTTTGGTAATTGTTCTTTACGACTTATCTTCAAAATGCAATGCCATAAGCAATCAAGGATTCTTCCACTGGCGGACTCACATAGGATCTTTTATAAATCGAAATTGGCATCTCCTGTTTTCTCCGCAATTGTAATATATTTAAATATTATTATTATGTACTTATTCAAGTTTTATTCTTCATTTCTTCTTAATGAAAATATCTAAATCCAGAATACTGTATTTTTTCTGTACAATCTTTTTTAATCCATCGCTTATTGCTAATGTTAATTTAAGTTTTGTGACTTTATTTTAACTTATATTATTGATAGAATCGCTGTTAACTTTGTAGAGTTTCATCATAATGGAAGAGTATAAATAAAACATTAACTCTACTTGAGTTTATTACCAGAAGTATTAAAGTAACTACACACAAATATAGGAGACATGACTTAGGTGGTAGACATACAAGCAATTAGGTACTGACAGATGGAGTGGGAGGGGGCAGAGTTACTAGTGGAAGGTGGAGGGGTGGTTGTAATGGGAATATTGAGAGGAGAGGAGATTTTATTTCTAAACTTTCAAAATTATTCATTTTATTACCTTTACGCATGACGAGATGGAGAAGTGTAATGGTACACAAATGAAAGGAATTATTATTATCAATGATGTGGTTCGCGAATTCGGAAAAGTTGTTACTAGTTAGACGACAATGGTCTTTTAATCTAATGTTGAGATTTCTAGAGTTTCGTCTGATATATTTACTATTGCAATCTCCGCGTAAAATTTCGTAAACCCCGCTATTTTCTAAGTTACCTATTTTTGACTTTGAATTAAGAAGTAATGCACCTATGTTGTTGGTGTAATACGCGGGTCTCATATGAGGAGGGAGAAATGTTGTTATTTTAGTGGATATTAAGCCAGTATGTAGTATTTTCCTCCATGAGTGTTACCAATGGTATTACTGATATTATGTCCAGAATATAAAAAGCGACCACTCAATTTTGCACGGATTTTTTTATTTAGCATTTTTCTATTAATGCGCTGTTGTAACCGTTATTATTGGCAATTTGTTTTACAGTGTTTAATTCGCAGTTATAATCAGTATTATTGAGAGGGATATTTATTAATCTATTAAGCATTGAATGAAGGTTGGCCAATTTGTGTGCAAGAGGGTGGGAAGAATGTGCAGGGATCACTGTGTCTGTGTGTCTGTAGGTTTACGATAAATGTTAAATTATAGTTTATGGTTATTTAATTAATGAAAAAATTTATCATTGTTTTTTCCATGGTGAATTTAATATTTCGGTGTAGTGAATTAATGTGGGAGAGGAATGAATCAAGCTGTCTTGTCAGTTTCAGACAAGGGAAACAGTAGTGTCCATAAAGTTGTAAACTTTCTCGAAAATTTAATGAAACAAGTTATTAAGAATTGTCCTACCATTAGTGCTAACTGTGGGGAATTCCTGGCGATGTCAGGTATGAACAGCTAGTATTATATGGAGTTTAAATTAACTAATTGATAAACTATCTGTACAATGTGAGTAAGATTAAGAAAGGATCACTTTGGTGATTTGGTCATATGGAACGGATGAATGAGGAGACAATGGCAAGAAAGATATATGACGCAAGTGTTGATGTTACCGTTTCAAGTCTGCTGCTGCGCCTGGTGCGGTGGTGTCCGAAGCGTCGCGCGGCGGTACCAAATTGTTTTCCGGAACAATTTTACTGCAAAATTTCTTTTTTCAAACCCACAAGTACACACAAAATGATACATTACACACTTGACCTATCAGTTATCATTTAAATGCCCCAAAGAACGGTTATCCATCATTTTAGCGAAATTATTATTTCTACCAGAAAGTAAAGACGCATGCTCATGCATTAGCACATCGCTCGTTCTACACATAATTTTTCAAATTCGGATGTTTTCAAGTTTTATCATAATTTAATGTTTTGTTTGTTTACTTGTCGCAAGAAGTGTTTTTAGACTCAATATTACTCGTATAGTGGCATTTTGGTGGTGTTCAAGTGACTATTTTTGTGAAGTTATGGCAATTGTGCTTTTTGTTTTTATTATTCAGTGTATTTTTTTACATTGTTCAAACCTATTTTTTTTATAGGCATATAGTATTTTTGGTGGGGGTTTAGTACAAGAATCATATTTTATTGGATTTTTGTAAACTTATACTCGTATTTTTAGTCTGAATTTATTTCCTGAAAATATCTGGAATCAGATATCATGAATCGACATCCATCAAAACGATCCGGAATCGAAAACAATTATTTTGAGCAATATGACAGTGAAAGTGAATATGAAGAAAGTGGAGATGAAATGGAACACATTGTCGTGGAGCGCTCTACACCGGGTCCAAATCTGACATCTTCTCAAATAGTGGACGAAAATTTAAAGTGAGACATAATAAAACAGTATATGGAAGGAAAAAAATCAAAGTATGGAATAAAATTATGTGTGTTTGGAGAATTCAATGGATTCACGTTAAAAATAATTGTGTATGGTGGTGTAGCAGATCCTCTTATAGGAGGCACTAAACACACAGAAAAAGTTGTGGATCATTTGATGGAGGGAAAAACAAATTCCGGACATTCATTATACATAGACAATTATTACATGAGTGTCGACATGGTGGAGAAGATGCTAAGTAAAAATATTTATGTTACCGGAACACTCACAAGTAATCAGAAAAACAATTCATCTAAAATTGTAAAAAGAAAATAAGACTATTCCCCAATATACCTCACAGGGTATATGTGTCACAAAATGAAAAGATAGGCGAGAAGAATAGATTTTATGAATTTGACAGTAATATGATTCAAACAACTTCTCGACATGGCTTGCTCAAAAATAAACCGAAAATACAATAAGTGTATGGGTAGAGTAGATATACATGACCAGATGCTATCATACTATCCATGTGAATATAAAAGACTAAGATGGTTTAAAAAAAATGGTATTCATATGTTCCAAACCATCTTAATTAATTCTTTTTATTTATATAATATGCATAGTGGCAATAAAATGTCCCTGTATGATTTTTGATTGGTTATAATTGATAACCTTTTGGGACCACCACAAAGACCTCAACGCCCAGTATTGATATTCTATTTACCGGAATTTTGTCCCAAAGATGGGAACGGTAAAACAAAAAGACGTCGCGCTGCTATTGTCATGATTCCTTCAACAAAAGAACCGACTCAATATATTATTATCCTCAATGTGACGATGAACATGGATTATGTTTGAGCCATTATTTTTGGCTGTACCACGATAAAATACAGGGGAATAATACGAAATTGTGGGAAATAAGCTCACCTAATGCATTTTAGTAATCTACTTTGTAGGGAAATCCATTCCAAAATTCATCTCTTGGAATTCACATGAATGCAAGTCAGGTATGATCCCGAACAATACAAGTACTGCAAGGGTTAGAAACAGTCAAATGAAATTATGAAGACTTGTAATAACTGTCCCGGTCAGATATCTGAGTAATCGGCTAATCTGCTCGGTTTTACCAACCCAACAGAAGTATTATCGGCAATAAAGTTCTTTGCAGTTTCGTTTGTGAAGAAACCTTTTTGTTTTGTGCAGCGATACCCTGACAACAAATGTTTATCCGTACCAGTCATTTTGGTATGTTTTTAATTTTGTATTATTGTAGTGTAATAAATATACAAATGAAACAAAAATATATTTTAAAAAAACCAAATAAAATTTGAAACAGAATAGTTGGTATGAACGTACCTTTATGATGAGACGCAAAATTCAAATGTAGTTTTACACAATTTTCTTAAAAAAAAAGATGTTATATATTGAACGTACGCTTCCTATGCGTGAGTAGCATATTTTTTTGCAAAATATATATGTTTTCGAGACTTTAATTTTTTTTTTACTACATCGATTTATTTACTGGCACCGTGCATAATACATCGATTTTAATATGTGGCAGTGAAAGATTTAAGCAAGTAAATAGCTCCGTGACTTTTAAAAAAAATATGACTCGATTGGAACGAAAATTTAAACACTGTCAATATAATATGCATTAATGTAAAAAATGCGCCTTGTTTACACAAATATTTAATTTTCGAAGAGTAAATACTTTTACTGTTATATAAATGTGTCATAAACTATCGGATTTATGTTTCCACCAAGAAAGTGTATAGTCCCGCAAGTAATGTTCCAAACCCCTCTCCTATATGTATACTTTATATAACGTCTAATTATTTACTGATCTGAGTGTTGGTTATATTTTTATAAACTCTATTATGTAAAGAGCAATATTATTAGTCAATATTTTGAATTGTCATTCTGTCATTTACTATATTAACAAAGCTTTATTTACATTTTTTCAGTAAACGAAGAAAAAACTGGGCAGGAACATTTTCTGGGATACTCTCAGTGTTCAGTCCAACTTTTTTTCAATCTGGTGCAAGTGTTTTAAATGAGCAAGGATGGTGGAAACTGTCCCATGGATTTTCTCCAGCATTAATAAAACATCTAAGTAATTTATATTCTTTTCGTTGGAATCCATTTGTCTCGCTGATTATATTGATTAGAGATAATTTTCAAATATGTTAGTTTAATAATTTAAGAGTACACCGACCCTGTAATAGTAAATACACTTCAACATATGGTTTGAATTTGAAGAAAGTTGGATACACAACACAATATCTTATAATTATTTTTTACAATTAATTTTAATTTCTTCTTGTGCTGTTCAATGGACGTTGGCTATCATCAATTTGTTTACTGCGGCCCGGAAAAGTTCTACAGTAGATTGGCCAAACCATTGTCTTAGCTTCTTCAGCCTCGATGTTCTCCTTCTTTCAGGACTTTCAGCAATCTTTCTCTGCATTATGAGGTGCAAGATCTCGTACTTCTCCGGATGTCTCATTATATGTCCGAGATATTGAAGTTTTCAGATTTTTATTGTTTTAAATCCTTTTTTTTTTTTTTATTCATCCGAACCATAACATGTTCATTTGTGACCAATGTAATCTATATGAATTTGTTTAGTGTAATATTTTTATTATTTGTGCAGATTCAGAAATCATGCTTATCAAGCAAAAGGAACGTTTAAATAAGAACATAAATACATCTGTCAATGAAAAAGATATGGAGTTTTTAATTTTGAAGCAATTAGTAGCAGAAATGGGTACTATTAATTTGTTATTAATATTTTAATTAATAATAATTCATTTCACATGTGCATGGGCATTATAAAATAGTTATTTTATATAAATTGAGATGTATATTTCACTTTATGATTAAATTAATATTAAAATAGGCATAACTATTAACAATAATATCCTTTATTTTTTTTCACATTATTTTAACCGAGAAATGTATTTTAGGCTTCAGCGACTTACTTTCTAAAGTCCATGATCATTTAGATGTCAAACAGAATGAAATTAAACACGTATCCGATGTTATTCCAATTATTAAAAAGCAAAAACTGGAATCAGAGAGTCCTCATTCATCTTTCAAAGAAAGCTCTGCAAGTGGAAATTATACATTCAAGTAAGTTATCATTTTGCGTTTGAAAAAATTTCATTTATTTACTTATCCTGTTTCTTTCATGTACTTACTCATACATATAAATGTATATTTTAGTGGTGTATTATGTGATAAGTATTTATTAAGATTATTTAAAAATTTTAACATTTTTAGAAATGAGTTAAAAAGCCTAGCCATTGATGATTACTTATCAAATTATTTTTTGGATGGTGAAGAATCTTTATCTGATTTCGATGGGTTTTTACCAGACTTTGAGGAATTGTCCGAAAGCAGCAGTGGTAATCAATTACAGGTAATATGTGAGAGAAGAAATATAATGTAGTATTTATTCTCTTAGAGTCTGTTTTATATTTAAGGCAGTCCAATGAGATATGTATTTAATAATAAAAAATCTTAATTTAATTATGTTTCAGAATGAATTGACAAATACTCGCTACAATAGTGACTATTATAGTAATTATCCTTCATCTGGAGAAAATTGTGATTCTGATTTTGTGAGTCAGTCCCCGCCGCAGGTTCAGCATATTGCTAGATTTAATACATTCTCTGAAGAAAGTAACGATTTTAAAGTTGATTCTAATTTAAATCAATCTCATCAAAAACCAAAAAATTCTTATGAATATTCATTTCCTCCAGTTGTTAAGGGACTATTTACTAGAAATTGCGATGAAGGAGGATATTTATTACCCTGGGAAGATTATATTGCTGTGCCAGGCCAATCAAAACGAGAATCCATTATTCCAGCGACAGAGTATGAAGAAATTCAAATGCTTAATCATTTGAATA
This sequence comes from Eubasilissa splendida, assembly GCA_031772225.1. Classification (NCBI taxonomy): domain Eukaryota; kingdom Metazoa; phylum Arthropoda; class Insecta; order Trichoptera; family Phryganeidae; genus Eubasilissa; species Eubasilissa splendida. Next base: position 38,202,814 of record CM062848.1, on the reverse strand, counting down.
GTGTATGTCGTAAAGTGCAATATGAAAATTTAAATAAAAAATTAATTAGGTTACGAGCTAAACTGTCCCTGAGAAAATTAAAAAAAAATAAACATATGCAGAGTTGGAATTTGGACAGGTAATTTTTTGTAACCTCACAATTAACTTTTTATTATGTATCATTTGGTTGTTTACATTTATATAATGGATAGATTAGAGTCACTAGTCTGCTCATAAGTTTTTACTATGTTTTCAAATTCTTGTTTATTTATTAATTATATTTTATTATTGTTATTTATTTGTGCTATAAGTGTCAGGTTTTTAATATTGTTGTTAGAGGATGGAGTAATTTTTCTGTCTTCTAATATATCGAACCAGGTGTTTAAAAGTTGTTGTCTCTATTATTTGAACTATTGTTTGGTCTTTTGTAAATTTCTATTGCTTCTCTATACATATACCCTTGCTGTTTCATTGTTCAGGCTAGCAACCATGGATGCCCCATAAAAAATATTTAATGCCCCTCTATCATAGTATGCTGTGCTAGAGATGACGTGACGATTAACATGGCACAAATAAATAACCATTATTTTAATCACAGTATTACCAGAAGCTCAACATTAGGTCGTAAACGCCTTAATTATACAAATTATGTTTATATATATATATATATATATATATATATATATATATACAGGGTTATTCAACAAGTTGATAGAACATTAAAATGGAATAAAATAAAAAAAAACGTATGATATCAATGTTTTTATTTTATTTGAAAGATCATTCCATGCCATTAACAATGGAATTTAATTTCATTCAGATGTGCGCATTCTTCGAATCCAATTTTCAGCCATTCTTTCACATAAATCTGGTGCAATTTCACCAATAATGCAAGTTATGATGTTTTTTTAACTGTTCGATTTTTGAATTGTTAGGTTTACCAGCATAAACAAGTGACTTTACATAAATCTCTACAGAAAATAGTCTAATAGAGAGATATCACATGATTGAGGTGGTAAAGTGACAAATCGACCATTAAATTCTAAAAAGTGCACATTGAGTTTGCGGAATCGAAGACTTATTTTGATGATAAGTTTTAATAACTTGTAAACGTTGTTCCCATGTGAAATGCTCCATGATAAAATGATAGACTATACTGAATATAAATAACAATGACAGCTGTCAAAATATTATAAACTACTACATACTTCTTACTTTGAAATTCTGTCACATTTATTAGATAACCCTGTAACATCAATCAATTTTAATAATAATCTGAACAATTCAACTTATTACAGACTGGTTTGCAAAATTGCTAATTTTCCAGTTCAAGATAATTTGTCTCAATTTAACCAAGAAGACATCAGGGTGTTGGACCGGTTTCAGGTAAGGAAATCTTTTTAAATGTATTATATATATATACATATATAATAATATACATGTTGAAAACTTTTGCACATTACATATTTTTGAGTTCATTCTAGCTCTGACGAGGATCTGTTTGACCTTGTTTGAAAATAAATTGTGAAGCAAAGATATATAATAATTATATTTATTCTTCTCATTATTGTGAAGTTGCAGTTTTTTTGATAATTTTAATTGATACATTTAATTTGTATTAACTTTTTATATTAATGAAAATATACTGTATTGTATTTTAGCACGTTACTGATAGCTTGAGTGGTTCAACTATTCCATCCCAAGTTGATTTTGCCACGAAACTTGCTGGATGTTCAGAATTGAACCCATTCCTATCACCCTATAGCGGAAGATTACTGAAACCTTATATTAGGCGAGATGTTGAATCCAACCCACTGTGGTTGAAGCTAATGAATGAGTTGAGGCAGAAAGTGAATGGCAATAAATGTTTTAATTATAAAAGAGCACCTTTGGACTATTGCTATGTTAGACCACAACACATAGCTTCTATTAATAGTCTTTGCGCTCAATATTTTTGGCCTGGGATTGATTGTAAGTATTATTAAGTATTGTATATGGTGGAAAATGTTTAATATAAAAAATAGGTTAACCTGAAAAATATTTTGATTTTGACCAATGTCCCCTTTAAGTTGTGCGGGAAGCGCGCGCACACGATTTGGCATCATAGCACACACAAAAAATATACCGTGCCCACAATTTTCATCAAGACTTCTTCATGTGCCGCCTTCTATTGAAGGCTGGTGACCATGTTGCAGTATGTTGACTAATTCTGTTCACTAACAATTTGGACATTAAACCACTTTCTGAGATTACTCAGCCAAGATAATCTTTCTATTTCCCCCTGCATAATGAGTTGTAAAATATCACATTTTTCATTGTGGAGAATCTGACCAGAGTATTCAGCTTTCCTTGATAGTTGTTATTAGTTCTCTTGCCTTATTCATGCATCTTAATGCCTTATACTGGTATAGTAATATTTTTCTTGTTTTTTCCCTCGGCGCACAAATATTAGCATTGGTCCTTGAAATTGCATAAAAAAAAAATTATGAGCACACCGTGATCCAAAATTAGAAAGAATATTGGTCCTGACAAAGTACTATGTGGTTTAATTATTTTTTTTAAATAAAATTAAAATCTCAAAAAATGCTTTATTTTTTTTCAAACATTTTAATGTTTCTCCATAACCTTCCTTTCAGTGACTGAAGCCCTTCAGTATCCAGATTTCAGTTGCGTTGTACTATACAAAAAGTTAGTAGTCGCATTTGCATTTCTCGTGCCTGATGTAGGACCAAATGAAACTTATATATCATTTGTTTTTACTCGACCTGAATGGAGAAAATCAGGAATTGCCAATTTCATGCTTTATCATCTGATTCAGGTATTTATGCACATACTGAAAGTAATATTAAGAAAGTGATAATTCAATGGCTTAATAATGCAAAAACTTATCTACAAAAAATGTATTGAGTTAAATATGCAGATTTATTCAGAATAAACAGTTCTATATATAACACAAAGAAATATAAAAAGTATCTCACGAGTTCAAAGTTAAAACAAAGACGCATTGCTTGAAGAATTATGTTTTATAAAAGAGAAAATACCATTTATATATCTGTTAAAATTTGGTTCAGTTAGTTAAAAATCAATATTCAATTTTGAAAAAATCTTGTTTCTCTTATAAACTTTACAGTAGATAGGTTTTTGTATTATTAAGCCATCAAATTAAAGACCTAAATTAAAAAATTCTCTTACCAAAAATTGAGTGTCCATTTTGAGGAGTAGTTTTATGTATTCTGGGATCTACTATACTATCTATCTATATAGCTGTGTGTCGTGTCAATTTCAGTAATACAATCATTACTACACAATAATTTGATATGAAATATTTTAAAATGTTAGTTAAAGTGTTCTTAAGGTCTTTAATTAGATATTATTTAATTTATATGAGAGCTTTTTGAAGTATTATACAAGCATTTTTTGTTCTTTTTACATAAAATGTGTGGAGAGAATGATATAACACTGTTTAAACCTAATAGAGTTGTTTTTCCGTAAATAATTAAACAATGTAAGCCTTTGTTATATAAAAGATTTTTCCTTATTTATTATAATTAATTACCATATAAGGAGTCTTCCAAAAATCAGGAGACCGGTTGCCATAGAAGTCCCCAGATAATTAATTAGTATTTGTTCTTTTGCATTCAAATTAGTCCTGTGAATAGGTCAAAATATAAATTAAATATGTATTATGTTTATTGTTATTTACTCCTATTTCTATTACATGTTGTGTTGTGATCTCATATAAGTTTATCTTTCAGACCTGCATTGATAAAGATATCACGCTGCACGTTTCAGCAACCAATCCAGCAGTATTTCTTTACCAAAAATTTGGTTTTAAAGTAGGTATTTTTTAAAATATGTTTTATTTTCTTATAATTTTATCTCAAATGATAACAATAATTCATTAGTTGATTCTGATAAGTCCTGACGCATTTCAATAGTTTTTTTGAGAAAATTTTAAAATAAAAACTTAAATTTAACTGTCTCTTTGTTTGATAAGTTTTCCGATGCCCCTGTAAACGAGGTTATGAATGTTGACTAAAAATGGTGAAGATACAGAAGAGGTAGTATTCAAAAGATGCAAGGTTTAGTAAATGCGCAAAATGTATTAAAAATTCCCAACCAAGATCACAAATTGTTTTTGTAGCATGGGGCTGAACGTCGTCAAGTGCGGTACAACATTTTTTGTTGATTCGCCAACGCATTTTTTTAATGTCTGTTTTTGCTGTCAAGCGGGTTCTTATACAATTTCCAACATGTGTAGATACAAGACACCAAAATCAAGAAGATATCATAATTGGTGCGATAAGAACATTTCACAAAACACTCAATAAAATTTATACATAATAATTTTCAGAAAATAGTTCTGTGGTATTTTAATACAAATTAAATGAACCAACTAGAAAGATATACAGAAAAATCTACCTATCGAAAAAATATTTAGTTGTTACCTTTATATTAATTTAAATGGATATTTATATGTTATGTATTTCTTGTAAACTTTATATGTATGTGAAAATTAGTGCCACTTATGATGGCCGTTACTGAATAATTACGAATAAGAACAATAATATAATCAGAAAAAAGAAATATGTATTTCGAAAACATTATAATTGGCGATGACACAATAAAAAATTATAAAACAAAATATATGCCAAAAGATTAACAGTATATTATAATATATAAAAATAGCTGGCAAAAATACTTTTTTGGTTGATATTAATATACATTTTGACTATTTGGAATCACAATTTGTAAAATAAATTTTATGAAGGTTTATTAATAAACCCTTCACACATTAGGTAATCGTAGAGTTTTCTTGTTTTGTTCACATCTATTTTAATAAGTCTTCTAGCATCGAGCAGGCGTAAAGACCCGTTTTTGTTATTTTCATTAATGAGCAAGTCTCTAAATATTATAAAGTTGGTCGGCACTAGCCTAAGTGACGAACAAAGAGTCTTTTCTTTTTCAGTGAGTTGTTCGTATCCAGGTAGACCTAATATTTCTAAGGGAGCTGTGCCTCTTTTAGATTGATTTCCTTTGGTATTAAAATCCTTAGACATCGGATTGAAAAGTAAATTGACATCTTTGTTAATATTAAATAGTGTATTAGAGGTATTCGGAGACAGTGATTTCCAGTCCAGTTCGGGAGATGTCAGATAATTCTTCAAATCTTTTGAATGATTTTCTTCCTTTCTTTTTAGATGTCGATACAAGTGACACCCTTTGAATGTTTTCAGTCCATTTTTTCGGTAATCATATAATCTATGTAAATACAAAATAAGTTCCTTTTCAATACTAAGACTTTCTACAAATGCGTCAAACTGAACTCCAGATAAAAGCTGCATGAAAACTACTAGCCGTTCACACGTTTGGCGATCGAGTGTTTCTTCAAATTGTTGAATCCATTTGCAGAATTTTCTTACAACGATGAGTCCGTGTTCTCTAATAATGCTGTATCTTCTCTTCCTTTCTTTTAGTTTATTATTGTAGGCCATTACTAAAGCGCATTGTAAGCTTTTCCTCAACTCGTCATTTTCACTGTCATCCATACTCTGCAATGTTAAGACACTTTCAGCATTGTTGTCAAAGTTCATTTCAAAATCTGATCTGTATGGATTGTAGCCAGCCACCTGATGAGATATTGTGGAGCGAGCTTGTCGAGGTGGATCGTCACTGTTTGATTCTCGCAACAAAAAGGGGTACATGTCTGCTTCTGCACAATAGTTGTCACTCGTTTGGAAATTTGGAAATTCCTCACACTGAACATTGTCTATGTAAAACTTCTTGTAATGTTCTTGACACTCTAATTTAGAATGTGTTTGCATAGATTTGGAAATTTCTTCCCAATTTCCATAGCCGTGTTCACCTATGTATTTTAATAGAAAATACTCATCTCTTGCAGACCAGTTGCAGTTTTCAAATAAGGGAAAATTATTTTTGCGAACTGCATAATTGTGATTGCTTTTATGTTGCGCCACTTCAACTCCTTTAGAAAAACATAAACAACATAGATTCACATTTTCACATTCTGCACATTCTATGTAGGGTTCCGAGAGTTGCGTGGAGCAAGAAGAGCAAGAGGGCTGTAGGTGTTCCGTCATTCCCTCCATGTTTATTAATTTTGTTTGTCTTCTTACAGATTGAAGAACTGATACAAGAATTTTATGAAAAATACTTTTCGGCAGAATCGACAGAATGTAAACATGCTTTGTTTCTTAGGCTATGTAGGTAGTTGTGTAATTTTTTGTTATTTGTGACATAGAAATGAATTTCTTATGACTTTATCAACATTATTTTTATAAATGCTTTTATATTTTATTATTTTTATGATAATTAATATTAAATAAATAAAAAAAATCGTTCAATGAAAGCGAAGTGCCCGAAATGAGTCGCACAGTGTACATAAGATAATTTTTTGTTGCTGTCAGTTTGACATTTGAATTTAGTATTGCCAGCATTAGTCATTGGTTTCTTTAATTCTTAGTACCTACTTTTTATATCGTTACACTACCTGTATATTTCTTTACAACATTGTGTGAATAATAAAATATATGCCGATATTTTCAAAGTGTTTTTTCTTAAAATATAAATCAACATTTTTGAGAGGGGGCAGGGCGTGGCTATAAGTTTTTTACTTACTGCCTGTAAAAAATCTAATTAAGATGGGTCTCCCAAAACACTTAATAGTTCATATACCCGCTTCAAGCACACGGCTCAACTGAAGTGAATTGGAAACCTGACTTCGAAACCATTCCAAGTGCGCAAAGTATGACAAGAATGTAAACTGTCTTAAGATCTCTTCAATATACAGAGTACAAGCGGCTGAGCTTATTTGTCGACTTCGGGGAGCAAAAACTAAGTCTCGACATCAACAATCTACATGCAAAACAAAACGAATTATTGTAGGCCGTAGTAATTTTTGGGTCAGTACACAAGTTTATATGTTAAAGAGGTTTATCTACAAATACCGGTGGATGCAAATCTGAAATCCGAAAGAGAAATGGCATCACAAAAACCGCCATGACTAAGCCCGACAATCGCCAACATATCTTCTTTGAGATGCATTATCTAAACTCCCATGTGTGTTCATCACTGCTCAGTTTTGCATATAGCAGAAGACCGGGGAAAATGAATAAGGATTGTCATGTTGAATTTAGAGAAGGATGACATCCAAAATCACTGCGCCTAGCAATGAAAGAGGAAATATGAAAATATATATTTTTTAAAATTAATTTGATGATTTTTAACTGTTTCTTTTGACTTGCACCTGATCCTCAACTGCTGCGTTTGTGAGTATGATTCTACAAAAGCATTAGTACTGCGTGTCGATATTCGCATGTATTTTAGAAATGATTTGTCTATATTTACGTGAATAATAAAAAAGAATACAGATTATCTTAAATTATATAATAGGGCCTCAAATATCTGGGCTAAGTTCAAATAAAATTGGACTTTGTGATACAAGTGTTTTTAGATTTAAAATACCACATTGATTTTTTACCGAGGCATTTTGGACTAAAATCTAATAACTGCAAATGAGCATGGATAAGCGCTTTACTATGGTAAATCTTCAGCGAGTGCAACACGTAGACACGAACCGGACTGACGCATCTCGAATTCATACGAAGGTCCTAGAATATTCTGGAAGTTTTAATCTATATATTCTCGAGCGCCACCTCTCGCGGGCTTAGTTCGTGAAACATTATTGGTTTGTGGTCGTGTGTCGTTGTTTTTGGATTGTTTTTCAAATAAATCAAGGTAAGAAGCTTATAATTAGGTATTTCATTTGTGTATTTTTAAGTTCAAAGTTATTATATCCGAAAAAGTGTGTCAGATTGGCCTTTATTAGTTGTAAATGTATAAACTTGATATGATTCCGCTGTGTGTTTTGTTGGCTGTGTCGTTGATTACGTGCTTCGCCGTATATTTTTAGTAAATGCGTAGTATTTTGGTATTGGCTTTTAACCAATTTTCTTCCAACGTAGAAACTACGCCTACGTTGCTTTAGTATACGTACATCTTCGCCGCGGTCTTCGCGAATTTATTTTCCTGTGCTTATTGGAATTTCTTTTTTTTGTAGAGACATGGGTAAAGATTATTACAAAATTTTGGGGATAAGCAAGGATGCTTCCGACGATGACATCAAAAAAGCATACAGAAAACTGGCTCTGAAGTATCACCCTGACAAGAATAAAGCTGCTGGTGCAGAAGAGAGGTTCAAGGAGGTCGCTGAGGCCTATGAAATATTGTCGAACAAGAAGAAGCGAGAGATTTACGACGCCCAGGGAGAGGAAGGTCTGAAGGGTAACTTCACCGGTGGAAGTGGAGGAGGTGCCGGTCCTAACTTCCAGTACTCCTTCCATGGAGATCCTCATGCTACTTTCGCTCAGTTCTTTGGCAGTGGTAGCCCTTTCCAGGCTTTCTTCAACATGAATGGAGCAGGCGGTAACAGAATGTTCGGTGGGTTTGATGATGAAATGGACGTGGACATGGATCCTTTCGCAACAATGGGTCTGGGAGCCGCCAGGCCTGGCGGTGCATTCAGATCTCATTCCTTTAATGTGAACGGACTTTCAAATCGAAAAGATAAGTCTCAAGACCCTCCCATTGAACATGACTTGTATGTTTCATTAGAAGACATCACCAAAGGATGTGTGAAGAAAATGAAGATATCTCGCAGAGTGGTTCAGCCTGATGGAACTGCTAAAAAGGAAGACAAAGTGTTGACTATCCACGTGAAGCCTGGCTGGAAGTCTGGGACCAAGATCACCTTCCAGAAGGAGGGAGACCAAGCACGTAATAAGATTCCTGCAGATATTGTGTTCATCATCCGTGACAAGCCTCATCCTCTGTTCAAGAGGGAGGGCAGTGATATCCGGTATACGGCCAAGCTGCCACTTAAACAGGTAATTTTTTCTTTCTATTGCAAATCTAATTTTGTTTTATTATTTATATAGAATGTGGAGTTCGTTAAATTAATGAATCGTGTTTAAATAGGTCAATATTATTCAATTAACGCTGGAGTCTGGGGTTTGTCGACACACTTATTAATTTAGTAACTCCAGGGCCATATCAATTGTCATGTTTGTAAACAGTTTTTGTATGATTTTATGGGGCCGTGTAGTTAATTGGGTATTTTGTTTTATTTTATAATGATGCAAAATACCTCTTGTGTCATTATCTTTAAACATATTTTTTTTGTGCGCTTGGAATGGATGCTAATTATATATGTGCCATTTAAATTGTTATCCCAAAATTTCTAACATGTCATGACAATTTTTTTTCTATAAACACTTCTGTACATTTTCAAGATGAAGTCTGAATGATGATGGTTAGTTTCTTTTGATTTATTTTTCTTACATTGTAAGCTTTTTAATGACTGACGTGCTGATGAATGTTAAAATAGTCTTGAATGATTGTTGGTTGCTGCAAACTTACCATATTTGTGCATGTATTTTGGAGCAATTTCAAACACAGCAGAGAAGACAATAGTGGTTTATCAATCATTGACCTAATGAGAGATAAAGGTGATTTTGCATTGTTGCCTTGAGTTATGAATATATATTGCAGTATTGTCGGTGTAGAGATAATTAAAGTTTTATATGCCTCATTCTCAACCATGTCTATAGAAGTTAATGAACGAGAGCACTGATCTGAATAGTAATTTTAGAGTTTTGTAAAAATTTTACAAATTGTCTTTAGTTATTCTGTTCTGTGTCAGTTTTGGCACGCATTGTAGTGGCCTTCACCAAGGTGTGATGGTCTCATGGTACCGTGTATACTGTTGAAAAGTGGCTCATAATATTTACTATCAAAACTGACAGAAAGAACAATCTTCGGACCTTCATTATTTCGCTTAAACTTATTTTATGAAAGTGCATGTTGTGAACCGTAGGTTCAAAGTGCATCAGTATACCGGTGATGTGATATGGAAAATAATATGACAGAGTTTGCATTGATACTGTCGAGGCATATAGTGATAAATCTTGGAATTATTTGTATGAAAGACTTCCGTGAAGAAGTATCTTCATGGTTTTGCTCAAAAATGGAATTAAAATTCAAATCTATTTAAATTTGTAGTATAATTTTTTAGTAACAGGATTTGGAAAGTGACGGTTCAAGAATGGGTTACTTAATATTTTATATATATTGTGATGGTATTAACATTAGAAGTTTTGTTAATAATTGATGATGAAATTATTCCTGATACTCAATCGGCGTTACAAAAAGAGCGACATTGAGTTCTTTAGTTATTTTGAACATATTTCTTTCTGTTATGGAATGGACATATGGTTACATTTGACCAAATAGGGATACTGCTATTAATATTTCATTCAGCGTGTCGGGCCATATTTGTCATTGTTAGAGAATAGTCATTTGCATATTGACATTTCATAGATATGGCAGTGAATTATTGTCTTCTTTTATAGCTTCTGCTCGCACTATTCATCTGTTTGGTGTAAACATAGTTTGTTCTCTGTTTGTTCCAGGCTCTCTGCGGCACTGTGCTCGAGATTCCTACGATGACTGGTGAGAAGTTATCAGTAAACTTGACCAATGAAATAGTGAAACCAAATACAGTGAAAAGGTTTGCCGGCTATGGATTACCCTTCCCCAAGGAACCGTCGAGGAAAGGAGATCTGCTGGTGGCGTTTGATATCCAGTTCCCAGTCAGACTAACACAAAGTGCTAAAGAAATTCTCATGGATACGCTACCAAACTGAAGACCTCCGCCGACTGATAAGTGATGTGTTAATTGCCGTTGAAGAGTGCTGCCGAGTGTCAGAGATGTGAATTATTAAGGAACTACGTGGCGAGCATATTATTATAGACAGTTATTTTTTTTGTACGTTTTAGTACAATGTTATTTGTGATGAGTGACTGATTTCATTGAGCAGGTACTGTTTAACTCGGACTTTCATTCCTGTGTATCTTTCATCTGCTGTAAATATTGTTTTCTGTGTGTTTGTGACGAATGAGAGAGACTATCGAGTGAATATTATTGAGGTAATTTTAATTTTTTATCGCTTTATTAAAAATGTTATAAATGAAGCACAAGGCTATTAAGAAATGTCTGCAGAACTAATTAAATGAATTTTTATTTAAATTAAAGTGTTTTATTGCACATGTCATTTGCTTACCTGCATATGTATATTATCATCTTTGTGTTTCTGTGTTAATATTGGGGAATATTTTTCAAATAATTTGTGCTGTTGCTTGTGCACATTGTTTGGCCCAATTTATTGTCAATTGTGTTGTAACGATGGTCGAAATGCAGCGATTTGAGCGCCGATTGTCAAACTCTGTTGGGGAGTTGACTAAATGTATAAAAATATCTTCAAATAACTAAAGTTTTGAAGTACCTTGCCTAAATATTTTTAATCAATATATTTACTACTGTTGACTAGACACTTTTATTTATTTAGTTTGAAATGATACTACAATACTGAGAAGCACTTCCATTTAGTTTTCTAGTTATTCTTCTGCCAAATGGCGCTATATATACATGTGAGAACATAACACTGCAGCCCTGCTGATGCTTTCCATAAACATATTACGTTTCCCTAATTTTAATGTCTTTTAGTGTTTTATTAGGTGGAATTATTTTTAATCTTATTTATTTATTTAACTCATTGTCAATATGTTCATTTCGATTGATTATTTTGTTCTGAATTTAATTTCATGAAGTGGACAAAACTGAGCACAAACAAAACAAAACATTTCATATTCAATGTTTTCCATGGAAAGATACCGATAATACAATTGATTAGAATAACATCTTTATTTTATCTAGATACTTATCTGGAGTTTCATTCATTATTGATGCAGATTGTGATGGATATTTTATTTTGGAATATATTTAGAACTTAATTTTTCTGACAGAATTTAGTAAACTAATAAATAATAATTGATTTTAGAGTGAGTTTTACATGTATTTGGTTTTTCAACATTGTATATCGTAATACGATAAGGTTGTTAAATATTATTAATTGAGGATGTAATTTTTCCACATCATTCTGAAATTGTTTTTATAAATTTGAGTTTATTGGTTTCGAAATTTATCGGAGGAAGACACTTTTCAACAGGTGTCCTTCTCTCTTATTTTGACTAGTTATACAAAGGTTAGCCCATCTCGGTGAATTGAGATGTTTGCTCCGTTTTATTTCTGATTTTATCAATGTCAAACAATATTTTTGGAAGTGCTTTATTTTGACGGTCGGATTGAGAATCTCACCGGAGTAGGTGGGAGTGCTTACGTCACGCCGTCCGCAAACTCAATCTGTTTCTTTCTTTGGCGATTCGACGCCTCGGGAGTGAGGGAGACGGAGACGGTCTGTTTGGTCCCGTCGTGAGGGCGCGCCATTGCTATTTTTGGAGTTGTTTGCCGCCGTAACGTCCGCGGCCAGACATTGTTCAACTGTCAGAATGTGAAAGTTGTCACTTCGTAATCAAGGTTTGATCATGTGAGGTTAGCAGACGAAGGTTGCTGGCGAGGAATGACGCGGGAAAAGTTCATTTCTAGTAAAATTTCCCTTGAAAACGTAATTTTAATGAATTTTATAAAAAATTATTGCGCAGAAAAGATCCCCGTTTTAGCTACGTTTGTTTTTTTACGGGGTAATTTTCCTGATTGAATATATTTAATTAGTCGACTTCATTGAAGGTGTAGTTATATTACCAGCCTTTTAAATCGAATACGGACAAGAAAGGTGATTAAATTTTGCTCTTTTCAAAAAACTGCATACAGAGGAGATATCCCTGGACAATCGTTTACCTGGTATAATGTATTAAGAATATTGTGTAAGATGCAGTTAGAAATGACGGCCCAAGAAAATCCGTGGACATGGACGGCTGCGTATCAAGAAAAGCATTTGAGATTTATGTATTTCGCAATCTAAAACTGAAAACCGCAAATATTGCGCGATTTTTAAATGCCAAATCACGTCTTAATCCCATTAGTTTCCGAAAGACCTTGTTTACAAAGCATAATTCATTATGTCCATTTCAATTTATAACAAACAAGTTTGGAGTCAACTTAGGTTTCTTTTCTTTCAATAGCTTTCGTAAGTCATTTATATATATATTAGCACACTTCATCAGCACTTTTTACGATGACAAAGGGTTGACCGGCACGTGCCGAGCATACAGGTTGGTGTGACATGCAGATGGGTGGATTGTGTTGATTTTTTAATGTTCAGCACTAAACCAAATATACGCCGGATGAAAATATAGTGTGACGTACATAATTTGAGAAAGATACAGTACGTTTATGATACTTTAAGACAAGGAAATGATATGAAGCATTTTTATGAAGATAAACCAAGCTACTGGGGCTTGTGGATATGCCATGAATGACTGGATGAAACGAATTAAAAAAAACCCTTTTAATATCAACGCGTGTGCCATAGTAGGTGTAGAAAAAAATGAGATGTATATCATACAAACATGTATAATAGACCCTTGCGTCGTATAGCACGTAATAGCAACAAAAATTATTTCAATAAATAATTTTGAACAAAAGCAGAATCTGCCACAATAATTTTGAAAGTGGAACATCGTTAATCGACACAATAAATAAGTAGGTACTTGCGAGCAATCAAAATTGACAGACAAGAAAAAATGTTCAATTTATAGAGATATTGATAAACAATATAACGAGTACGATAAAAATTCAGATATTAAAATTATTTTGTTACTGTGCATATTTTCGTTAATTTTAAAAATAAATAATTAAGGTCATAAAATCTTCATTATAAGTAGTGTTATTATAAAATGTATACTTCCTCATGCTGATTGCCTATTTAGGCAGATCATTGGTCACTGATTCGTCTGCCGCATATGTATATACTGTAAAGATTTGTGGAAGGGTTGAAAATCCCGTCCCGTTGAACTGGGTCGACCGCGTCCAGATGATAAGCGATAACTCCCATGCCATCTTCTACTTCCACAGATTGAATAGGTAATCTATTAGGTACAGCAGAAGACTGACAAACTCGATAACCAGGCGCATTGAATGCAGCGCAGTGTATATTACTACTAGTTGTAATTAATTATATATCGATGTATGTTTTTATGTGTTATGTGAATTTTGAAAATTAAATAATTTTTATTATATAAATATTGTTTAATTAATATTTATCATCAATGGCCAAAAAGCTAATGAATTAATATACTTTTAAACAAAAAAAAAAATGGTGAAAAGATGATTTATTTTTAAAAGACGTGTGGCGCAATTTATTTTCGATTTTTATGTCTTCTCATTTCAAGATATAAAAAAAATATTTTCATACGCTTAGATAAAATATGTAAAATCTTTATTTTTGCGATACATTTAGTATTTTCTTGTCTGAAAAAAAGGCGACTAACGATAGACGTATATATATATATATAAATTGCGTTACATGTCTCAAATACATACATCATACCACCCCTGCATATAATACATATTTCTGATGCGCCTCGCCTCGCCTCGCTCCACCAGTTTACAGATAAATGTATTTTTTTGAGTTGCCTATATATTTATTTTATGTTGACGTTAACAATAATTACATGTCAATGTAAAAATAAGAATAGTTACGTACGGATTTTCAAGCTAAGACTTCGCTCTTAAATGACAGTTAATATCCTAGGGCAATCATACCGATGATACCCTTTTGATAATTCTCGAGGAATCCGTTTTTATTCATAAACAAATGAGAGCGACGTTAAAAACAATATTTGGGTCATTCTCAGAGAGAGGTAAATATAACCTGATTTAAGTCGTATTCTAAATATAAATATTTTGGAGTGCACGTGTAGCAGTGGCCGAGTTTGCTCTTCTTTGGAGAAGTAGTAATGTAAGCATTTTCCATAAATACATTTTTTATGGAGTACCATTTCAACCTTTTTGATTTCAACCATTTACGAGCACACCGCTCTTTTTCTGAAAGAGTTTTCCATATGTGTCGTGTCTACATATACATATAATACATAGTGATCCAAATTCAACCAATGTTTTTAGGGTATAAAACGTCATGACACCTGTCAAATAAAAATTATGACTAACAAAAATATGTCGATGTACGGTTGAGCAACGCATTGAAATTGTGAAAATTGAATACAAAAATGGTGAAAATTTTTCGGAAACTAACGTTAGTAAGTAACGGTCGAGTTTGGATCACTCGTTATAAAGGGCAATGTCTATCTTTGTTTGTTACCATACTCGAGATCGGCTGAACAGATTTTGATGAGGTTTGTTTTTCTAGCATATTGGACTTCAAGCAATGTAGAAATATGTTTGCGGAAGTCTGAAAAATTCAGACGTACAACGCATAAAATTCGCTACGGTGCCTGAAATATAAATAAATAATTTATGAGATATTTTTTATATTTAGATATTTATGCAGAATTAGGTATCAATCCTATTTCCAAAATCCAGATTATTGAATTTTCTGCATATTTTCATTTATTATATTTATTTCGTTGCTAATATTCAGGCCTATTCTCAAAATTGCAATATTGAAATGAAGGTGATTGTTACACCAACCCTCAAAAATAGTGTTATATTTGAATGAGAGAGAGTGAGGGAGATAAACGTACCATAATCTGTCAAAACTATCTGTCTATTTTTGAGGGTTGGTGTAACAATCACCTTCATTTCAATATTGCAATTTTGAGAATAGGCCTGAGTATATGCTTCTTTTTACATACAGGGTTTAGATGATTTAGAATATTTTGAAATAGATTTTCATACTGTATTACTAATATATACTGCGATTTAGCATACATTAATTCCAAATTGTTGAATGTAGGAACTATTGATACTTAACGAACAAGAATTTGTGAAAATTTTACCAAAAAATTATTTTACTGCTGCTGAAAAGAAAGAAAAGGACTGTACATTTATCACTAATAATTATATGTATCTTTATCTTGTTTTCGATGATTTACAGCTTTTTAATTATCGTAAGATATAACTGTTAAAGCGTAATTTCATCATCTATTCGGGATCACATTGAGAAATAGTTTCAGTTTAGGAAGGATGGTATTTTGTGGTAAATATTGTTACTTGGAAATCAGCACGTTTTACCCGTCATTAAGGACCAAAATAACTAATTCGTATTGTCATTAAGGGTCGGTTGTGTGATCAGTAGTAACTTTTTACTATAGTAAAAAAAGTTACTGTAGTAAAAAAGTATATGACAATTAATCATTCAATATTCCGCTATTTTAGTGATGAGAGTTCGTCCGATGATGATCTCGTTGTTTAATACATAATACGAAAAAAATTCACCACCAAAGTGACAGATTTCGAACGCCTAGGATAATCCATAGATAATGCATAAAATAAAGCATATTTCATGATTATTTGTCTTGCCTATAGACATCTCCATCTATGCGTGGACAGTAGTAAATTTGATGTATCAACAACCCGCAAAGGATTTTAACTACGGGCGTTAGTAAAAAGTTACTACTGATCACACAGTCAAGACATATTCATTATTTTAATAAATTGTCAAAAATAATACAACCAGATGCTCTTACCCCAAATTTGGAGTAAGTGCATCCACTCGTCCAATTTTCATAAAATGTTTTCAATATCAGCTATCCTAAAAGGTTACATTATAATTAGGAAATGATTAATGCATCAAAGTTTCAAAATCATAGCATAATCTTATGAAGTTTGAGAACAGTTCAAAGTTTATGTCAATGATTTATATGTCGCACGTACCCCGATTCACCTTAATCAATTTTTTTCTCTGGTTATTTCTTTTACCATCTCTGCGTATTCTTGTTCTGGGAATTGAGTTCGTGGTTCGGTACAGAAAGTACGAGTTTCAGTCTCTCACAATGTTGAAAATCATTTGAAAGTACCTACTTGGTACTAGGGAATGGCAATCAAAAATTGATATTGAGATTTATAGGTAGGTAAGTGGTTTTTGCCGATTGAGAATAGTTTTCTCTTTTTTATAGTTTAATCAATTTTTGGCGGATTGTCCAATCCGCGTAATTACCGCGCGGTAATTACGACCATTATAATTTTGTTAAGTTAGGTTAGTTCAAAATTCAAAAGCGAGAACATATGTACGTAAGAAGGTACATGAGTAGTATGTATATATAATATTATTGAGACTAGAAGTAAGTAATCAGCTATCGCCGATTGCATGAAGATAGGCATGTAGGTCCGTAGATATTCCACGTTTCCGTAAAACTTATCGTTCAATATTGGAAATATAATTTAATAATAAAAGGGAAATGGTCAACTCCATATAGTATGACCTGACTTAATCAATTAACGCAAACGAATACCAAATCGAATTTTAAGTAATGTATCGTTAATACGATACATGTGCTACACGGTGATGTGCCGAGTGAGCCGACGTTGCCTGGCGACAAATTAGAGTAACACGGTAAAGCGGATTGTGTCTTGGCTATAGAGTGAAAATCGGCACCACCGTATGACAGGTGGTGGTAGTTACATGCGTTTGCGTTTTTTAACACAATGTAGTATACCAGTTTAAACATTGGTTTCTGTACACCGTGTAATATAAAATCTTGGATGGGTAAAACGCGTTCAATGACGAAATCATTACGTTTGTCATTATATATTAGTTGACAATTTTCTCTCTCTTAGTCGATGTGCTCTTGATTGAGCATCAGGGTCCTCTATTGCGCTTGTGCTGCACGAGCTGTTTATCTTCACTCTTCACAAAATTCTGCGGTATGTAAAAAGTGCCATTGGGCACATATGCAGTTGATTTTGCTTGCGCTGGCAGGTCGTGTCCGCGTCATCACTCGACTCTGACCTCAAGCTGTCCGTGTATTATAACCTCTTTGGTATAACCAGACCCATAGTGCAGGCTCAACATGTGGTAGTAGGCAGGGGCGGACTGGCCCAAAATTTCCCGACATTGTCATCAGAGTGTTGCAATTTTTGACTGTGTATTTTTTTTTATCCCGTTCATTGCCTTCGATTAGACTGGTTGCGCCTGGGTCACGGGCCGTTGTATTGAATCATCCGCGGAGTGCAGTGTTCAAAAATAAGGATAGTGGATACGTTTTTGAAATGAAAAATACTCGTAATGTATGTTTTAAATTAATATCGTATACGATGTTTTAATTAGAGATATTTAAAACATCGTATACGGGGTTTACGACGAATTTGTTTATTCAATTCCGAACAATGATGAAATTATTAGAAAAAAGTGTTACATTATATTTATACAACGTTTTATTTATTTATAACAAGTGTCACATTACAGCAGATCGAGTGCCTGGCAGAGTAGGCAGATGTTTGTAATGCTAAACGCTGCCATTCAGTGAGAGATATTTTTAAAAACCAAAATAATGTTAGGTAATTTGTCATTTTTTCAGTCGTTCGTATCAATTAATTAAGACTTACTACCCAAAATAAATTACGATGCTATTCTCAAAGAGTAGATGGGTGCATTATCAAAACTGTATGTATTTTATATAAAGTTAAAAAACGGGCTGGTGAGTTTTTTTCAGCCAATTTCCTGGATCTGTTTACGTTGGAAGTTCGCCTCTGATTGTGGGTGATGATGGTAGCAGGTAGTTAGCCGCTTCGGGTTCGGGAAACTGTGAACTTCTGCTCTGTGAACATAGACCAGCTGCTTTGAACTATTTGGTTGCGGAATACATACATATTGTTGTATATTCATCCACCAGGGGCGTGCGCTCTGTATAATCAAAAATGCTGTGCATAACTATAATTTCTGCGAAATATATAATTTACTTGATATTGTATTAGGTTGTCTAATAAGTCTTGTTCAATTACTTATTATTACGTTAATTTTTTTAAACAAAAATTACAACATTTTAATCAATGATGTATTTTCCATTATTGTTCAGGACTTCATCCCATCTTTCAACCATTTTGTGGATGCCTTTACTATAATAATCGGCTCGTCCAGTTTATATATATGTATATAAAATATATAATATAAAAACACATTATCTGTAAAAATTATAAATAAAACAATTGGACGAAATCAAACAAATACATGTATATATATACAAAAAAGAACCATTAATAAAGAAACACATCGGAAGACAATAACGTACGTATAATATTTGGCCAAAGTCAACTGAAGTCCCCCCCATATAAAGTTTTTTAAATTAAAATAAATTTTGTTTCGAAATATGATATGATTTTTTTTATATCACATTTTACAAGGAAACATAATTTCCTGTTTAAACAAACCGACATAACCATTTATTTTGTTGGTAGTAAATAATTGAAAAGTAATTTCTCCTTAATGCATATTTTTATGGCTGATCATATATACCAACTATGGAAACATTCCAAATATTTTTTATATACGTAGACTCCCAATTATCGGGCTATCAGTGGGGAGAGGCGGCACGGAAAATCGAAAAACAGGGATAATCCGAATTATGGTTTTTTCTTTTCAAAATACATACATGTTATACATTTATAAAGCAGATAATTATTTTAACATGTTTAATACTCATTATTTTTGGTTTGTTTGCAGGAATCTTTTAATAATTTTCTAATATTAGTTCGAATTTTCTTAAGAACTATTAAATCGTTATATTCGAATTCCCATTGATCGATATACTCCAATAAAATGTCAACAGATGTCAATGCCGTGTTGTGACTAATGCGATTGATAATTTCGTCTTCTTCGCTTTCAGTCTCATTCTCTTTCTCTTCTGGTTGAATGAGATTTGAAATAATATCTACGTCACTCGTTGTTTGAAAACCTGGATCACATGAATCATATTACAACCACTTTTCAATATTTTCTCTATCAACATTTTGAAAGCCATGTACATTTGCCGTTAGCTCACATAGTTTAGATATTTCGTAGAATCTAAAAAAATGACTTCCTACATTTGGTAGAATTTTCCTCCACGATCGAACGAGTGTTATTATGCACTGCGAACATGAAAACAGTTTTTTTACCAGAATGTTTGAGCACAAGTCTCTCTTAGTTTGATTTCATTAGCACGAACAATTGCACTGCGAACATAAAAACGGTTTCTCGGTATTGCATGTTTTTTAAATTACATTTTTGATTGCACGAATAATTACACTGTGAACATGAAAACAGTTTCTCAGCAGTGTGTGAAAGCAAATTGATTTTTATTGTGATTTTTTGATTGCACGAATAATTGCACTGTGAACATGAAAACATTTAAACACGAACGTGTGCACTTATAAACCTGAAACCGAGCTAATATAAAAAAAAAAACTTACATATGTAAATTAAAACAAAAAAAATTCATGCACGGATAATTCGCACACGGAATATCGGTAGCATACTGTACTTATTACACATGTACCGCTCGTCGCTGGGTCACTACCTGCTCTATGCTAATGGTCAGAAGGGATCAACTCAAATAACTTGTTTAAAATGAATAACCTCAAGAAATTTTCGAGTCTCTAGTTTCAAGTTCTGGGACAGCAAAAGATCATAGAATTCCCGGGATGCCTCAACACAGAATCCCTAAATACAACCTCAAGTGACAATGGAGCATATCGTATTGTTACAGCATCGATATTAGTAGCATGACCTAAGTCCATGCTTAGTGCGCGCCTCTGTCATCTACTTACCTATCTAATAATTGTTAGATATATTCCAGCTGTGTATATGTTTACTAGGGTAGCGATCGTTCTTAGACGCTCCACTTGTTTGACGGTCACGCCTCTCGTTGTGTGTGTACTGCAACCTATGAGAACTCCTTCCTCGGTAAATTATGCCGTGAAAATGATTATTTCCATGATCAAGTACACTCGAGGTTGTAATTATTAGATTATCTGCTCGCATTCGCCAAATGGTTCTACGATTCTATTGTATCGGTTGCAACCACATAATTATAACCCAAAATGGTTGAAGTATTTTATTTCGAATGCATTTAAAAGGTTCAATGATGGCCATTGGTAAGTTAAACGGTTCCGAGATTGAGCGTAGGAAGGTTGGAAATAACGTTGATATTCCGAGTAAGCTTATTTGGAATCCAATCGCCACGTTTGGCGCGCGGCGCACGTGAATCTAAATAATGCGGCCCACACATATCGACGTAGTGCTTGTTTCCCCGGCCGTGAAACACACGCACACGCAATCGCAGGATTGTTTGCAAAAAATGCATTATATCATGTTCTAATTTTGAATTCTAAGACTCGTTAATTGTGCCAGTTGAATTTTTAACACTGAAAAATGTTTAAAATCTGTTGAATTTTCAAACTCCAAAAGAGGATTAACTACCACCGACTGCGGGGATTGCAGACAATTTTTTTAGTCGCCGAGCTAATTTTTTATACTTATGTCATTATTATACCGGAACGGTCAACATTATTCGAAATTTTATATTTATTTTTAATTAAAAAATGTTCACTTACATTACAATCGCTCGTGAATATCATTTAAAAATATACTTTGTTCGTGGGTTATTTCTGCGTCTTGAAATATGGCCCGCCCTTTTTCATTAATAGATACTTTCTAGCAGTAGCAATGACATGCTTCAATTACAATCGCTCGTGAATATCATTTAAAAATATACTTTGTTCGTGGGTTATTTCTGCGTCTTGAAATATGGCCCGCCCTTTTTCATTAATAGATACTTTCTAGCAGTAGCAATGACATGCTTCAATTACAATCGCTCGTGAATATCATTTAAAAATATACTTTGTTCGTGGGTTATTTCTGCGTCTTGAAATATGGCCCGCCCTTTTTCATTAATAGATACTTTCTAGCAGTAGCAATGACATGCTTCAATTACAATCGCTCGTGAATATCATTTAAAAATATACTTTGTTCGTGGGTTATTTCTGCGTCTTGAAATATGGCCCGCCCTTTTTCATTAATAGATACTTTCTAGCAGTAGCAATGACATGCTTCACCTTGGTTTGCGCTCTAACCTACGTGTATTTTCATCTCTCGGTACGCTGCATCGTCCGAGTTAGTTTTCATTACCATAAGGCCCGAGACTTTGAACTCTGAGAATTAGTAAAAGTACTTATGTACTGCATGAGTCATTCTGAACCGGGAGCAAAACACATGCGATGATGATTCATAAAACGCTTCTAATCTAATCTAACCTCGCTTCCCATTGGTCGACCGACAAAAGTACCTTTCATAAAATTTGTACATTATAATATTTTCTACAAAATATGCCTCGAGCAACTCTGTTCACACGTTATACGACTCACAAAGTTTCAATGCACTCATTGAAGTCACCTTCGAGGTAAAAATGATTGAGAAAAGAGGTAGAAAAATTGAAAACTCACTATAAAACAACTAAGTAGTTTCTCGTAAGTAATGAATTAATTACAATTTTTAGATTTAATGCGTAAGAGCAAAATCGTCACCGCCCTGTCTTCTACTCTCTATATATAATCTCTTTGCTTAAGACACAGTGGTATGTTTAAATATCATATTTATTATATTTTATATGTTTATAAAATATAAAATTTATTATTTAGGAGAACACATTCTTATTGTGAAGTTGTAATTATTCAGAACATAGCTCTGTGATATTTTAAATATGAATTAAATATATTAATTAGAAAGATATACATATAAAATCAATTTAATCGAAAAATATTATTGTTGCGCCATCGGGATTCGAACCTGGATCTCTTTCCTAACCGGGGAAGGTGCATAATTCAACTATGCTACAGCGACAATACGACGACGAGAATGTGTTCTCCTAAATAATAAAGTTGTATCAATGTGTCCAAAATTTAATAAAAATGAATTGATAATTCTGGCGTCTGCTATCAGTTTACTCAAAGGTATTTGAGATTCTGTAAAAATAAGGTAGATGGCTCTGTCAAATAATGGAAAGATTAAATGTATTAATATCAAAAAGGTAACATATAGGTTCGAAAATTGTCGCTAAAAATATTGTCGCTAAAAATATTGTCGCTGTAGCATAGTTGGATAATGCACCTTCCCCGGTTAGGAAAGAGATCCAGGTTCGAATCCCGGTGGCGCAACAATAATATTTTTCGATTAAATTGATTTTATATGTATATCTTTCTAATTAATATATTTAATTCATATTTATTATAATATTTATTATATATACAGTAACCACACTGCCAATATTTAAATTTGCAATTTTCTTTCTCGTTGTCACACGTGTGGTTGATGTGCAATGTCGGTCAGCTGTTTATATTATGACAGCGCTCAGTAATTGTTCTACTGCTTATACAATTGGAAATTTTTTCCAAGGTGACATGTATCACATTACGTAACTGGAGGATTATATATGTATTTATAAATCGAGAAACGTTCTATTTCTTCTTCCATATGTGCAAAACGTGTCCTGTGTGAACGCTGCGTTTACACAGCAATACATTATTCCGAAAAATCTAAATAAAATTTCGATCATCCGGTTATGATAAAACATACACCTGGTAATAATTTAATGACGAATTATTACATTTTTGTCTGGATTATTGTATCGGATTCTGGTATCACATTACTCCATTTTTTATCTTCATATTTTTATGTTGTCTTTCTTGAAAATAAGGGTTTGTACACGACTTACGTACGGAGCGTCTATTGTATATATCAGAAGGTAGATTTTAAAACACAAATGTTACCAACTTCATATTTATCTCAATTAGACTAATAATGAAATTGTCACCATATCATACCATAGTCGCATTTTTAATTTATATATTTATTATAATCTTTTGAAAAACATAGTTTTGTTTGTCAGATCAAAATAATATAGGTAGGTAGGACTGAATAGTTTCAAGACATGTGCAAGTCCACAGGTACAAGCGGTGGTGGGCACTTCTTTTGACATGGTACTTACTTTTCATGTACATTAAAAAAAAAAATACAAAATATTCCGCATAAAAAAGTACATCAAATATTGTGCAGCGGACGATATTTGAGAATGCAAAAAAAAAATATGGAACCGAAACAGTTAGTACTAGGAAATGAATAGTTTTTTTTGTTAAGAATTGGACCATCTGCATCCCATTCTTTCAACCATTGACCACCGCATTTGGAGATGCATATATGAAATATGTGAATTCAACTTAAATTAAAAATTTTCCCTAAATTTACATGTTACAGTTTGATAATTGTTTTGGCATATGCATGGTTTTAGCGTTTACAAAACCTAATTTATTGCTAGATAAAATCACTTTATTGTAACTAAAAAGGAAAGGACGGGGGGGGGATTAAAATCAAATACCGCCCATGTAGTTTTTTATTTATCACTACGTTACTGGGTACGATACGAGATTGCACCTAGAAGCAAGTCCAAAACAATCGATTGTTCCGTGTTATATTTAACGAGTATATATGTACTTATAATATTATTTGTGATACATTCACGGGACGTTTTATTGACACTGATAACATTGACATAAATGTATTTTTATAATTTAGTTCTGGCGCGATAAGGGATAAAGTCATGTACAATGGAGGCTTTTAAAGATAACGAAAAAGTGTTTGACAACATCTTGAGTAGGTCTGTAATCTTCCTACGATGATAGTTAATTGTACTTCTTATTTATTTTATATTAAAGATACAACAGACAACAGCTTTATGAAAATTTTTTCACGGAAATGTGAATTGACATGTCTGTTCCGTATTGAATAGTGTAGAGCTATTTTCTCTCGGCAAAAAAACGTGATGGTAAGTAAGTATATCGCAAGTCTACTTGTTTATATTTTTTATATCTTTGTGCAATTTTCTATAAATATTGTTTGCGAAGCTTGTTCAATCTGTCTGTAAGGGTATCATTGCTTTTATAGCGTTGCATGTTTTGGTCTTGAATTCTTTTCCAATATTCCTATAATAGTCGATGGCTCCACGCGTTCACTCACTGGCTTCCGTTATATGACTAGAAATATTTTTTAGTGTCGGAGACGTCACTATCTAAAAACGTTTTTTTATTGAATTCATCAACACATCGTGTGTTTTTCTAACCTTGAATATCGCGAATATTTCCACAATATAACAGATTTATTTATTTAAAAAACTAATAACGAGACCGTGTTTGCTATTTATGCGCAATTATTTTAATTTTTCCGCAAATAGATTTCTTAAATTTTGTGGGCAGAGCGAGCATTGTCGTATTCATTTAGGCCAGGGAGAGCAATAGACGAATGTCGACCTTGAAAACATGATTCTTTGATTCATTTATTGTTATATTATTTCGAGGAGGTGTGGTTGGGTGTAAAGAAAGGTCACTTTTGATCTTGTCTAATTCGATAATGAAGTTATAACTATATACAACAGATTTTTCTAGGAATTGCACTTTAAAAATAATATCTCTATAGATTATCCTAGTCCTCTAGTATGACAAAAAGATATAATGTAAAAACATTTCAAGGCATTAATTACAGATTACACTTTTATATGATTGAGAAATTAGAAAGAATGATTTTTTTTTTTCTTTTGTTTTAAATTGAAAAAACAGAGAGTGAGCAATATTTAAAAACTACCGCATAAGTACAGAGGTGCATGGGTTCCAAGGTCGATGCAGTCTAATTACGTGATACGCGACAGTCATCAAGGGAATGTTTGTATTTCACACCCGAATAACTATTAGCCAAGTATGTAAACGATGTTTTTTTAGAGGTTTGTTTTTCAATTTGGCAACACTTTTTCCAGCGACAGCCAATTTGGTTTACCATTTTATCATGAATAGACTTACATCAGAACAGCGCTTGCAAATTGTGCAAATTTATTTTGAAAATCGTGGTTCAGTTTGCGAAACTTACCGTGAGCTACGTCCATTGGACGGTCGATATAATCGTCCATCCGAGCAAGTAATTCGAATAACCATGGATCGTTTTCGCACCACGCATACTCTAATTGATAATACGCATCCGCAGAGATGTCGTATAGTGGGTACCGAAGAATCTGTTGCTGAAGTGGAGTGTAATGTTGAGGAGGAGCCGGATGAGTCGATTCGCCACCGAGAGATGATTATTGACTTTTGCGTTTCCCAATTGAATGGCTTTATTGGGAAAAAGCTCAACATGTCGGCGCAACATGCCACACAGCGCGCGCCACAATCAATTTATTGAAGGAAACATTCTATGAGCGCATAATGGTCCTGTGTTTTGGCATCCAAGATCGTGTGATGTAACACCTTTGGATTAATTTCTGTGGGGATATGTGAAGTTGCTAAACGCACGCTGATAAACCAGATACGATAGACGACTTGGAAGCAGACATTCGTCGCGTTATTGCCGATATACGTCCCCAGCTGCTCCAAAAAGTGGTCGAAAATTGACTTCCAGATCTTGCTTTATTCGAGCCAGCCGCGGCGCCCATACGCGTGAAATCATATTTAAACACTAATGGCGTACAATTATCATTTCCAATAAAGCCAATATCGTGGCCATTACCACGATTTTTATGTGTTTTATTCCATTTTAAAGTTCTATACCTCTAAAAAAAAACACCTTTTATAATACAATTTTGATTTTAAACCGAGCCCATGTCACGGAGAATATATAATATCAACGTTAATAGATGAGCTCTCGTTAATATGTAGAGTTTTCGCGTAGGATCCAGTAGAGGTTCATTAATATACTGCATAACATGTTGTCATTTCTGTCATCATCTGAATATTGATGTAAACACAGAATATTCGATATTGAAATATCGTGGAATACATTAGAATACTTGCGTTGCTGACGGCGAGAACCTCAGCGCTGACACCGGAAAATAAGTGAAAACTCCAAAGCTGCCCTGTTCGCAAATTTCATTCTTCATCATTTTTAAAATAATCCTGAAATCTGATAATTTCCCAGAAAAAACTTGCACGCGAATTCTGATTTAGGACGCGAGCCGTGTTGAATATTGAATTGGTTTATCTTCACAGAAATGGTCCAACCGATTCGCTAGTTCTCATTCGGGTCAAGGCTTCCTTTTAAGGATAGATTAAGAATGCAAGAAGAGAGATATTAATTGGAAGAAATGAAAACCAACATTCAGTCCAGGTTTGAGTAGTGCTTCAACTTACAGATTAAGAACGTGAACACGAATAGCGAGATATAAATACACGTCCATTCAACGATTGGAAATAATTTCGCAATGAGATAAATATTTTCATTTCAAAATCATTTTTTAATGTTTCCATCGAAACTTGGCGTTTACCTCTTTATAGTTCTGACGTGTCTGGGTACATTCTGTTATGTTTGAACATCTCACTTTCGTAATTTTATCAATACTAATTTGAAATTAGCAGAAAGCGAGCGGCTACGGCCACGACCGGTGTTTTTGCTAAATAATGTAGTGGTCGCTTCGCGGACAATGTTGGTTTTTTAAAAAAATTATAATATAGTAGTATTTACTATCAAATAACTGTAGTAACAAAATATATTTTTGTTAAGAAAATGACAATATAGCATACACATAATGTACTAACTGTAGTATTAGGATCCATAATTATTGAAGCGAAATTAATACGTAATATGTTACTGTAAATTAGCAAAGAAAACGGTTATATTAAAATAATTTTCGGTTAATTATATCTAGAATAAACTTATAATAATTAATGATGTATAATTTCGAAGCGTAGAATTGGAATCATCTTCCAGTCTTGTCATTTTGACAGACGTTTGAAGTTTATTTATGAAAAGCATTATACCTATATATTATATGGTTGAGTATAACCTGTCTACACGGAAGCAAGAAACTACTTACTGATTTGAAAGAAAGAAACGCTAGTGTTTTTTCTTATTGCTAATAAAGGCAATGTATCCTACTACTGGATGGGAGCCCGAATAGAGCAATATACTTAATAAATTAAGAGAAAAGTATACGAACCCGCATTGAGGTGTTATGTATTTTTTTTATCCTACAGAAATAACATTTTTTTGAAGATTTGCAGAATAATAACGATAAATAAAGATGACGGATCTTGACTTATTTATTTTATTTTTTTGTCATAGTCGATTAAAAACATAATTGAATTTCTGCCATATTATACGTTACATTCTTACATGACTTGTTTTCACGAGTGCGCATTTTACATTTAAATAAGAACGATTCAAGGTATGGTGAAACCCACTTAATTAAGTTTATGATAAAACATTTATAATATAATATTAGTTTGTTTACGTTTGACGACAGCGCCTGTCGGTTCGCTACTGTGAATTTGAGCCACTTGCGATTGCATGTTCACACTGCGATTCTAGCGATATTCTGTCCATTTCATAATATAAATTCTTTTAATTATTTTAGGTCCCAAAGGCGACAATCAAAGTATTTATTTCTTTCGTTCGGTGCACACACTCTTTTATTATTGTTGAAGATTTGAGATTATCCAATTATTACGATCGTTGACGAGATAACAGACACGTAACCTAATTGGCAATCACTCAACGCGGAGACATGTTCGGTTTGGAGTGCTTCGATGTGAATTATTGCTCTCTTTATAGATCAACCGCGTGCGGGGGAGGGCGGGTACGGTGTGGACCTAATAATAATAATAATTTGTTTAAAGTTTTCTGTATTTTGTCATCAGATTGTCGAATTAGTTAAGATTGGGTATGGAAGAAGAGCTTTGGAGAGAAAAGTACGTGGGCCGCGTGAAATCTTAAAAGGGAATACTTGCGGGGCGTCGCGCCGCTATGCGGACCTGCTCTCAAACATCCAAATTGTAAGTAGGTGGGATCCCACCGATATTTTTTAACCTTTATCATACCATGATATACAATACCCGAACGCAGCCATGCTGTCAACTCGTGTTACCGTAAATAACTATTAGAAAAAATGTTTTTATTAGCTTAAATGGCTTTAATGGCACGAATTTACTGTAAATATTGAGCATTCAATTTTGAAAAAATGATTGATATCATAATTTAGAGCATTCATTAAGTTCTATACAATATATTCTTCCTTCTTATCTCTCTTCGTTTAATTTGTAAGAAAGAGACAATTATATTTGTATGTTTGTTATTCTTTTCACTGTGAAAATAGTGTGTGATCTCTGTCTTTCATATCACAAATGGTACTCGTATTTTTACCAACGTATTAATTTTACAACGGATTGAATGACATAAATAATTGTTTTGTACGATTCCCTTTTCATAATTGGTTTTTCCCTATTCATTCCTAAGCGCTAATATTTTCTTTAGGATTATCTAAAATATGAATTTTATGTTGCATGTATTTACCGAAATATTAGTGGTTTAATATGATGGTAGACCTGTGTTACTGCATGGTTTGGGAAGGGTTAAAGAAAAAATAATTATATTCTTAGGAAAGTGTCTCGAGGTACCTACAGAAGAAAGACTTGTCATTCTGGTGGATGACGTCAGCTGTGAAGAGTAATGTCCCATAGCGTTCTTTAGTTCTTGTCGCCGTGCAACATTTTATATAATTTATTTAACATATTATACTTTTTAACCTTAATGTATTTATTGTCCGTGGTTTTCAATGAAATTAGACCTAATCTTAAATCAGATAGATGTAAAAGGTAATCCAAAATGAGATAAAACTAGAAGTAACTCGTCAATAATGACGGGAAATTAGTACATATGTGAAAATAAAACACTTGTTTGTTGATTCTACTCGTTTAATTTATTTGATGAGACGCGTTTCGCCTTACAAGGGCATTATCAATCTAACAATTTTAACTAAAAAAATTGTATTTATAACTATTAAGGGGGACAGCTATACAATTATAGTATTTTATTATAGTTAAAAATACAAATTGTTATTATAGAATACAAATTGTTGTGCAAGGCGATACGCGTCTCAAATAAATTAAACGGGTAGAATAAAAAAAAACAAATGGTTTATTTTGACATATGTGATTATGGAGTTCTACAAACTTACCCAAAACAGTAAATATGGGAAATTAATAGTTTATATAAGCTAAATTTATTTGAAAAAATTGGATAAACATTAATTTATTTATTAAATAAAATAAAAAAAACTAGCAAACTAATTCAAATAGAATTATTATTATTTATCAATTTCACCATAAATTACACATTTTTCCTTTCATCTATGAATTTTGAGAGTAAAAATTAATGTTGAGTACCTACCTCCTCTTTTATTGTGTCGATCGAGGATGTTCCGCGTTGAAAATTGTTGACAGCCTCGAAGTCTGCTTTTGTTAAAATATTTATGTATAATTTCGTGGCTATGCAATACGCGGACGGGAGTCGCGAAGGGATCTAAGGCAATTATATATATATATAAGGTCAAATATATTGTAGTATCCATACATACATCTTGATCAATTTTTTTTTCCATTTCATTGATATACAATACTAAATTTACAGTAGATATGATATATTGAAGGAAGAAAGAAGTCGATCGATTATAAATATAGCGGTAAACGGGTAGATAGCTATGTGGGAGAATATATTATTATTCCTATAAAATACAATGCAAGTATATATAAGTTTTTAATAAATAAAATGTCGAAAATACGTGTGTCTAGGTAATAAATTTTAATTTTTCCTCCCTTCCCAGTGAATAGTGTAAACAGCACATATTAACATTGTATTAATTTGATTTTGCTATAACGGCCCCATGAAAATAATAAAAATCGACGAATGTAGGTAGAAAGCGTCGCTGGAGACAGCGATGCCAAAAAGTCTGAGTCTGCCGCGGGCCTTGACAGAGTTTCCTTTGCTGCATAATTCATCATGAATTATTTACAGACCAGCTCGGCCGCAGAGGCCGTCTCGAGACTCTGCCCACTTCAATCCTGCGTCATGTTCAGGAGTCCTTATGACATAGTCCGAGAATACCTCTGCCCCGCGCCGCGCCGCGCCGAAATCCTTGGAGTAATGGGTTAAATCTACTGCTGATGAATTCTATTTTTTATACTTTAGTGATAGATATTCTAGCTGAGTCTGTGATCCACAATATAATAATAAACAGGTTACAATTAAATTTTAAATACTAATTTAATGTATTAATTATAAATATATACATCACAGACCGTCTGTTCTGAATAATTACAACTTCACAATAAGAATGTTCTCCTTAATAAAATAAAATTAATATTTCTTCATCAGGAATAATAATCTAGCTAATTAAAACACGCTACCTACATATATATATATATATATTTTATTGGAGCACTTGTTGGATTATTTAATAAATAAATCTATGTGCACAGGCGGATTTATGGTTCAATAGCCTGAACTACAAAACCTTTAATGGATATTTTGAGGGCTCCTAGTTTAGAGACACGAGTCCCCCAAAATGGTAATATCACATAATGTGATCGGCCTTACACATTTTCATAGATGGTAGCAAACTAGATGGATGTGTCGTAGCAGCCTGTGTGGTTTATAAAGAGCAGCTGGAAATATACCACAAAGCGATTAGAATGGCGCGAGAATGCAGTGATACGGGAAGCTATAAGCTGGGCAAACAAGGCTATTAAAAGGCATAAAAGTGTCATACACAGCGATAGCATGTCGAGCCTCATAGCAATCAGTGATAATAAAGCGACCAATTCTCTCGCGCATGATATCAAGCTACTTATCGGCGTGAGCAATCAAGAGAATGGAAACGGTCTGGGTCAGAGCGCATGCGGGCACCACCGAAAATGAAATGGCTGACGAGTTGGCAAAAAAGCGACAAAACTAAAAGTAAAACAACTTAGTACCACCCAGCCATGCCAAAAACGCAATCAGAGAAAAACACACTGAAATATGGAATAAGAGGTATACAGAATCAAAAAAAGAAAAAATCACTAAAATGTTCTTTGAAAGCGTACACGATGCGATACAAATTTTAAATAGACATGAAAGAAGTTTCGAGCTGACTCTAATGCTATCGGGATATGGCTTCTTCAAAAGCTACCTATTTAAATTTAAGAGAAGCATTGATTATTCATGGCCATGCGATACCGAAAAAGAGCAAACCCCTGGACATGTATTATTTGAGTGCAATATCCATTCGCATGACAGGTGGGAGATTGTAAAACTGTGCCACCAACACAGTGTTGACCCCTAGTACCCCTACAGCTACAGCTGAGGATGTGTTGAAATGTGAAAGAACTGCGGATGACAATGTTAAATATCTAAAAGCAATTGTAATTAAAGCGAAAAATATAAACAACGCCAATAAGCCATTAATGTTATAGCGATATATTTGATTATGTTTACTTACATTGTTTTTATGATTATGCTTACTTACCATGTATTATTTTATGATTATGTTTACTTAAATTGTCTTTATGATTATGCTTACTTACCATGTATTGTTTTATGATTATGTTTACTTAAATTGTCTTTATGATTATGCTTACCTACCGTATATTGTTTTATGATAATGTTTACTTAAATTGTCTTTATGATTATGCTTACCTACCATATATTACCATATTACTTACCACATATACTAAGATTGTTTCTATGATTATGCTTACTTACCATATATTGTTTTATGATTATGTTTACTAAGATTGTTCATATGATTATGCTTACTTGCCATATATTACCATATATACTTTTACTTTTACTCACCATATATTGTTTTATGATTATGTTTACTTAAATTGTTATTATGATTATGCTTACTTATAGTGTTCTTATGATTATGCTTACTTACTATATATACTTTTACTTTCTATATCACTTACCAATATAGTTTTTATGATTATAAAAAATAAACGCAACCAAAAAAAAAAGTGATCTACGAATAGCACTACAGATACAGAGACGATGTTTTAGATTAAACTTAAATAATGGTTGGAGCCTAAAGATTCCGACCTGACCCGACAAAAGCCGAGCGTTTACGAAGTCGTGAATATTCGACGGCACCTGAACACAATCGGAATATATTTGGAGCTAAATAGTGTTTATTTGACAGATCTAAACCAAATTTGACATAGTTATTCTTTAGGACCCTGGGAAAAACATAGAGAACCTCCTTCCTCCCAGCTATCACACTCCCTTCCACCAATAAGTATATTGAATGCCATCCGTTCAAAATTTTGCTTACTTGCACTCTAGGACCCCGACGAAAATATTTCCAACCCCCCGGCTATCTCACCCGGATGGTATGAGTGCCGTTCGAACTTCATCAATGCTTCAGATATGTCAAATTATTTATTAATAATGGGTTTTTACGGGGTACTTAATCACGACTCACTGACAAATTCGACATATGTAAGGTAAACTTATAATTTGTAGAGAATCAATTGTCTTTCAAGGACGTAATTAATATTCGTTCAAAAAAGTTTTCTGCTATATAGTTACGTAATTACTAATTTGGTTATTAGATTTTATTATAAGCGTTTTTTTTTTGTTATTTGCGTGGTTTGCATGTTCTTGTGGGTATACCATTTTCCATCTGCTGACGCCTGACAGTTGCCGGTATATAAGTAGGCACATTTTCATGTATTATTATTCGGTCAGTGTAAATTTGACTCGGTATTTCCCGGTCAAAAATCTATCTTTTGGACACTGACTTGACCCTTGGTTTCGATAGAGCCATAATATCTACTTGAGACAGTCTGATATATTGCTACCGAACATTTCGATGGATTCTCTGTTAAGTACGATATTGCCGTTAAAGGAGTCTAAGTTATTACAATTATAAACACTGTAAATGTAATACCTATGAATCAACTAGAAAGATATACAGAAAAAAAATAAAAATAAAAAGTAAGTTGATCATGTTTACTATGTTGGTGCGGGTAGAAAAGGATCCAGGTTCGAATCCCGCTAGCATCAAAATTTTTCCTGTATATCCTTAAAATTGATACATTTAATTTGTATTAAAATAATATTTAAAACAAATAATTTGAACATCATCGAGTTTGCAATTCAAATAGTTCTTTTCATCATTTTCAGCTTTCTGGAACGCTTAGTAAGTTATGCAAATATTATCTCTACTTATGAAAATATTTTTTTTTATTCTATATTCATCATTAAATAAGAAAGAAAAAAAGAAAACAATAAAAAAATGAGTAAATTTTTTTACAAGTTCGAAATAGGTAATGAAGCAGCAGAAACTGCACTTAAAGAAACGTACCGTACTATGGTGATTCCGAAAATTTTGTGCTGGGGACTAGAGCCTTAAATAAGAAGGTTGTAGGCGTCCTTCAGTGGACAACGACCGACCGAAGGCGTTAGTTGAATCAGAATGATGCACAGCAAGTTAAGAGTTAGTCATCTGACAGTTCTGGACCATTTAGAATAGCTAAGAAAATAAAAATAAAACAGACGAATGGGTGCCGCACGAACTGAATAAAAACCAAAAAGAGGCTGTTACGAAGTTTGTTACACGCTGTGGACGTTATGGTTTGTAACATTGCTTCATCCACCATACTCACCGGATATATCACCAACAGATTATCACGAGTTCGAGCATTTCTTCTTACAGGGTATAGTCTTCAACAACCAAGATACATTTCGAGATTTTATTAAATCCAGAATTTAATACCATCAGAATGAATATGTAATTAATTGTCAAAATGAAGTTATTAGTTGAGAAAAATGTATTTGAATTTAAAGGTCATTCACCAGAATTATCGAATATCAGACTATCCACAAAAACGAGTGCATGCCGAATATTTATTTGTCAATCGTATATAAAAATACAAGGTGTAATACTCTTCATTCATCGGTTCACGAAGCTGACTTCGTACATTTCTGACCTGATTTCTGACAAGGTCTCTAAACCAACGAACGCTCGGATATTTTTCTAATATTCACTGTCATCAATCATCAGAGGGCTCTTCATCAAAAAGGTCGGATTTCAGAGAGAAAATAAATGTAAGACGATAATCATTATTCGCTTAAAAGAGAAGCAAGAGGCAGTAATTGTTTTATAGCATTTTAACGGGTATATTGACAAGATTTGAATATACTTCTTCTAATGAGACACTTGAGAATGATATGTAGATAAATATGAATTAAATATATTAATTAGAAAGATATACATATAAAATCAATTCTATCGAAAAATATTGTTGTTGCGCCATCGGGATTCGAACCTGGATCTCTTTCCTAACCGGGGAAGGTGCATTATCCAACTATGCTACGGCGACAATATTTTTAGTGACAATTTTCGAACCTATATGTTATTTTTTTTGTTGATATTAATACATTTAATCGTTGTATTATTTGAAAGAGCCGTTTACCTTATTTTTACAGAATCTCAAATACGTTTGAGTAAACTGATAGCAGACGCCAGAACAACTTCACAATAAGGATGTGTTCTCCTAATAATAAAGTTGTATCAATGTGTACAAAAATTTAATGAAAATGAATTGATAGTTCTGGCGTCTGCTATCAGTTTACTTAAAGGTATTTGAGATTCTGTAAAAATAAGGTAGATGGCTCTTTAAAATAATGGAACGATTAAATGTATTAATATCAAAATAAATAACATATAGGTTCGAAAATTGTCACTAAAAATAATGTCGCTGTAGCATAGTTGGATAATGCACCTTCCCCGGTTAGGAAAGAGATCCAGGTTCGAATCCCGGTGGCGCAACAACAATATTTTTCGATAGAATTGATTTTATATGTATATCTTTCTAATTAATATATTTAATTCATATTTATAACGTTATTGTTTAAGGTACATTTTTATAAAAACTCATTATGTGTATGACAAACAAGATCAAAGTGCGAACATAAATGATTATTACTATCTATTATGTGCTCGATACTTATGTCAACGTTGTATGTATTATGTGTGTCACAATTAAATGAAAGGTAGAATGGCGGAGATTAGAAAAACAGTTCGCTAAACGGTCCGAGGACTTGGAACATATCGCGGAACCATAAACTAGCTATTTTCTGGGGGTCAGCCGAAGATGTTGAATATACATGAGGGCCTCTACACACCTGCAATATTATTTGGCAGCAAGGGCGAGAGGATTTGTGGGTTTGCCCTCCATTAAATCTGCCACCGGACAGGACAGGATTGGAAGCTTAGTAAATATACGCGTGGGTAAATATTTAAGTTTAATATAAATATAAAGTATATCATATATAAATAAGCAATGAATGATTTTCCATTATCATTTTTATGGTCAGTAAAGATTATTATGGTTGGACTAAATCATGCGGTATCAGATGTCAGTGAAATTATGATGATTCACAATCATTTGTTACATTCTAATCGAAAGAATAAATTAGGAGAACACATTCTTATTGTGAAGTTGTAATTATTCAGAACAGACGGTCTGTGATATTTTAAATATAAATTAAATATATTAATTAGAAAGATATACATATAAAATCAATTGTATCGAAAAATATTGTTGTTGCGCCACCGGGGTTCGAACCTGGATCTCTTTCCTAACCGGGGAAGGTGCATTATCCAACTATGCTATATGTTACCTTTTTGATATTAATACATTTAATCGTTCCATTATTTGAAAGAGCAATTATTATTCTATATTTTAGCTACAGACCCTAAATTTTCTAACAAAAAATAGTCTAGCCGCTCGAAATTCGTTGACTTTTATTTTTTTGTATTGAATAATGGAACGATTAAATGTATTAATATCAAAAAGGTAACATATAGGTTCGAAAATTGTTGCTAAAAATATTGTCGCTGTAGCATAGTTGGATAATTGCCCGGTTAGGAAAGAGATCCAGGTTTGAATCCCGGTGGCGCAACAACAATATTTTTGGATAAAATTGATTTTATATGTATATCTTTCTAATTAATATATTTAATTCACATTTGTAAGAATAAATATACGTCTCAGAATATATTTATTTATTTAGAGTCAGATTATTGCTGGTTCAGTTTTTTATCGTTAACTTCATCCTCGTGTCACGGAAATGGGGAAGCAATATATGCAGTGTGGTCAATGGTATACTACATATATTATAATGGTAATAGTATAATAATTTGTTAATGGAGTACGATTCTTGAATACTGGCACTTCTAGTAACGTGACATATTACTATAAATACATATTATACCTAATCTACGTATTAGTATACCAATAAGTACCGAGTCTGAGGCCCGGTTATATGATCCGTGGTAAATTTTCACCATAGTAAAAAGACAGACTCGTCACAGCTGTTTCAAAAGTCATGTGTCACATTGATACTTGGAAAGTTGCTGTATACGATAATGAATCATCTCACTATTTTCGTGGTGAGAGTTCGTCCGATGGTGATCTCGCTGTTTAATTTATATTACCGAAGATTTTTCGTCAGCAAAGTGAGACATTTCAAACGCAGGGGTGAATAAAACCTAAAATTGTATTGTATATATGTATTGCCAATGGTAAATATTCTATATAAATCAATTTTGGTATAATTCACAGATATTTGATGATAATTCGGCTTGCCGCACTATTATTAGGCAGGGTGAACTTTGTCAGTAGTAAATTTGACGTACAAACAACCCGCAAACGTTTTTTAACCACGGGCGATGGTAAAATTTACTATGGTCAAAATTTACTATTGATCACATGGACGCCCCTTAGCGTCATTACATTTGAAAGAGTTGTAGTTTACAGGGACTGACACGCTTGTGAAAATGATATGAAACATTAAATAGAGCGAACAATAGAAACAGGTATTGCAGGTAAGATATCATTTTACATTGCGAGGCGACAGTTTATCGCCACGGATCAGGGCCCACTGAATGACAATCTTCTTTGGGAATATTGAACGTCGTCAAATATGATATTTTAAAATGTAATCTTCACCACCCGGTCGCATCATGAGTTTCCTTTGATGACTGAGATCCCAGCAGCCTGATGGGGCGAGGCCAGGAGCACGGAGGCCGGTCGCTCAGCCCAGGCGGTGAGCTGGGGGACGGAGATGGAGGAGCACCTCAAGAGAGGGTTGTCGGGCCCCACGCTGCGCATCACGAATGTCTGCGCAGTAGTCAGCGAGTCACCGTTTTGGCAGATGACTCCAGCCAGGGTTGTCCTGCGAATCTCTCGGAGTTGCTCTGGAAATATAAGTATACTTTCTTATATGAGGTAAACTGATGATAAACTGATTACCGGGTCTCTGAGAAGCCAATTTGATATGAATGAAACATTTTTTTCTACGTATATTATATTTGAATTATTGTCATTTAGTCGTATTCTACATTTTTTTGCTTCAGAAAATTATATAGGTGACCCAAATTAAACGCCGGATTTAAATTGGTAATAAAACGATATTTTAATTGATTTTATTGAGTATGAAAGTGCACACTCTCCGATTAAATATAAAAAAATGCGTCGGACAAATGATCACCTCTGCTTCGGCTGCAAATCTTGGTTTTTTCACAATTGCTCGAGTTTTATGGCAGGTGGCGCCGTCCTGCTGGAATCACATCTGTTCAAGGTCCATATCGTCCAGTTGGCGCCAAAAACCTCCGTTATCATGTTACGTTAACGATCGCCATTATAACAGTTGCCGCATTTACAGCCTCACTTTCAAAGAAGTATCCAGTGGGGTCTATCCAGCCGTCTGCCCAAAATCCACACCATGCAGTGACTCGTTCGGGATGCATTTATTTCTCGCAAATCACAATCTCAAAACGTCGAGATGAAAATGATGATTTTTCGACCAAATTCAGAGTCCATTTCATGATGCTCTACAAACCAACTGGCAGATCAGCAAGCTAATCGCATTAATCATATATTACAACTGTCAAATTATCAGAATTATCAACCGCAGAACAAAAAAATTGAGCAAATTTTAATTTTAATAATACTACGACACTGTTTTGTGTTGTAGAAAATATGATATAATATCTCAATTTTTTGACTATGATACGCACACTTAAAATAATAATATAATGTTATATTCAATACTATTTGAATATACATAATAAATAAAGTTTCATTGTAAATATTAAAGTAAGGATATGACACTTTTCTTTCGAAACTCACGAAAAGGACAGCAGAGAAAACAGAGCAGAAGACCAACGGTTGAATAAAGATCTATTACGGAAAATGTCGAGACTCGAAAGAAAGTTGCATCCGTTTACACGCACCCTTAAGACCCATGTCCGCAGAAGTTGACACGATGAGAGATTTAATTGAACACTTGCTTAGATTTTCATCTGGAGATACGGCGTTCAATCGGTCACTTAAAATCGCAATACATTCCCAAAACTAACTCTTTTGAAAAGTTAGACATCATTTAACATTAAAATATGAATTAAATATATTAATTATAAAGATATACATATAAAATCAATTTTATCGAAAAATATTGTTGTTGCGCCACCGGGATTCGAACCTGGATCTCTTTCCAAACCGGGGAAGGTGCTTTATCCAACTAAGCTACAGCGACAATATTTTTAGCGACAATTTTCGACCCTATATGTTACCTTTTTGATATTAATACATTTAATCGTTCCATCATTTGACAGAGCCATCTACCTTATTTTTACAGAATCTCAAATACCTTTGAGTAAACTGATAGCAGACGCCAGAATTATCAATTCATTTTATTAAATTTTGGACACATTGATTTAACATTCATATTAAAGTAAGGCGTTAAATTACATTTATTTGACTCCGTCTTAAATACTGCTGGGGAGATTCAAAACCACCCAACTGACGAACAACAATGACATTTATGACGTATAATGAGTATGAAGTGCGGTGCGAGATGGTGAATGTCCGAGATGTAGCGTGAACACGGGGACAACGAAAGCTGAGAGTTGTTTCCAAATAATATAATGGGAGCAAAATCCGTATCCGAGATTGTCTCGAGTCGAAAATCTCATTCGTGGACACAGGCCATTACGATGCGCAAGGTAATGCCTTACAGTATAAAGATTGAAAGACTTGATGAAATATTAGAAAATACCTTCAAAACATCTGGTTATTCCTGTCATATCTGTCCTGGTCGAAGTTGAGGACTTTCATCGACTCGGAACGATGACCAATGAATCAGCGTTAGTTTTGACACCGGACACGATTTTTCCCGGTTTGATTATTATTAAAGTTCACGTGGGCTGCGGCGCGTTCCGCAATCCTACACACACACACACACACACACACACACACACACACACACACACACGTGTCGCGTGGCTAACTTTATACATGGATGTGTGAACTATAAAACGATTTAAATTAATCAAAAATATCTCTGCCAGATGACACTTATTCTTCAAATTAGATTACAGTCAATAAACTTTATTGCGACTAAAATATTAACACAGATACGTGACGAATTTTACACGAGCACAATATGAAATGGAGCTGTTTATGATTGATCCAAATGTTCCAGTTTCCAAATCTACAGTCTTTACATCGGTATGTGAACGGCCGACGCTTTCATGTTCATAATTAGATCATGAAATTGACAATGGATGTAGTGACACCCGGATAGGTGACAAAATAACAATTTTTGACTGACATGAGATATTTAGGAGAACACATTCTTATTGTGAAGTTGTAATTATTCAGAACAGACGCTCTGTGATATTTTAAATATGAATTAAATATATTAATTAGAAAGATATACATATAAAATCAATTTAATCGAAAAATATTATTGTTGCGCCACCGGGATTCGAACCTGGATCTCTTTCCTAACCGGGGAAGGTGCTTTATCCAACTAAGCTACAGCGACAATATTTTTAGCGACAATTTTCGACCCAATGTTCTCCTAAATAATAAAGTTGTATCAATGTGTCCAAAATTTAATAAAAATGAATTGATAATTCTGGCGTCTGCTATCAGTTTACTCAAAGGTATTTAAGATTCTGTAAAAATAAGGTAGATGGCTCTGTCAAATGATGGAACGATTAAATGTATTAATATCAAAAAGGTAACATATAGGGTCGAAAATTGTCGCTAAAAATATTGTCGCTGTAGCTTAGTTGGATAAAGCACCTTCCCCGGTTAGGAAAGAGATCCAGGTTCGAATCCCGGTGGCGCAACAATAATATTTTTCGATTAAATTGATTTTATATGTATATCTTTCTAATTAATATATTTAATTCATATTTAAGACATGAGATATGATTTTAAAAAATATGTATGAAAATACCTATACAGGTGCTGGTGTTGGGTGTACACGGATGTATACAATACGTTGATATAAATAACGATGCTTAATGGCATTAGGAGTTTCAAGAACTACGCTTTCGGTAGATTTAGATGGAAAAACTACCCATTGTAGAAAGTCTCATGATGCTACATCCGGTAAACTTCAAGGCACTTTTTTCGATCATAGCCAAGAGGTCTCAAAACAACCTTCTGTTAAATATTTAGGATATAACGGATTTTGCAAATGCGATAACTCCTACTGTAGTTCTTATCAAATTTCGATGAGACTTTTCTGAGACATTGTCTTTGTAGGAAAGTTTGTCAGCTAGTCTGAATCGCCCGCCCTGTTTAAACGTGGCGGTTATTCAAAAATTTAAATTCCTAGAGAAAAAGTAATAAAAATGGCAGAAATACAGGCATAAAACTGGGAAAATTCTTGTTGCCAATGCCGGATGGCTTTGTTTGGTTATAAATACGTCATTCTTGCTATTGTAGAACTGTTCGGTCGAGTACGGAAATGTTCACTGTATACGCTAAATCGAGGAATCTATTTCCCATTGACTATATTATAAGGAATCAAGATAAACGAGGTCCTGTATTTGTTTGAATGTGAATCATTCTATCTCCGTAATTTGTAAGATCTCCTGATAACCCACAACGGTATGATACAAATATTCCCATGCAATTTATTATACAAGGGATCATATGTTGACATTTATAGCGTGTATGATATGTCTGTCCATTCTTTATAAACTCTAACACCCATTAACCGATAATAACCAAATTTAGCATAATTATTTTTTAGAATTCTGCGCAACATACACACTTTCCAAAGGCGTAAAACATTGAAATCTTCCTTCCTTCCTCTGAAAACCCATTCCCTTTCTACGATATAATTGACATCGTTTCTGAATGTAAAAAATGGCACCCATGTCTGAACCAAATTTCGCACACATTCAGGCCTATTCTCAAAATTGCAATATTGAAATGAAGGTGATTGTTACACCAACCCTCAAAAATAGACAGATAGTTTTGACAGATTATGGTACGTTTATCTCCCTCACTCTCTCTCCCTCTCTCTCATTCAAATATAACACTATTTTTGAGGGTTGGTGTAACAATCACCTTCATTTCAATATTGCAATTTTGAGAATAGGCCTGATTGTGTATATTTAGGGCACGCGTAAAACAATGCCACCTGCACCTTCATCCGCCTTAACCCCTTTTAAAATTATTATTAAATCTGTACTGAATAATAATTTATTCGGGCATCGTCGGGTAGGAAGAGCCGTGTTGTATTATAAAAGAAACAAATAATCAAATCGGCACCGACGGTGAATATCGATTTCGATTGTTGCGTCAATAATCGGTGCGATTATGAATGGTGCTGTGCTGTGGGATGTGGTTTGAGGAGTGAGTTGGAGCGGAACGGCATATTCGGATTGGTTGAGAGTGTTTCCGAATGTTATTGCAAAGTGAACTCTGCCGGCAGATATGAGCGAGATAGTGAATACATTTGTTCGCGTTAATTTTCTTCGGAAAAAGCAATAGTTTTATGATTTTTAAAAACTAATTTCTAACCTCTAATTTTTTAATCATTGTGAGAGCAAAAATCTTTTGTGCATTTTTAACGAAAGAAAAAACAATATCTTACCACTATGAGCCTATTTATATGAATTTGTATACGTATAAGGTATAACAAGAATATAGATAACTGATATTTAAATTTACATTTATGATTAGTTTTATTACCAGTCAATTATGTTTTAGTATGTTAAAATTTGTGTGCAAATTGTATACACGCTTTACACAAGGTAACATACTTATTACAGTAAGATTTGTTCAGGTTTCAATTTAAACCATAGATAATGTAATATATTTTCTGCAGTTCCATCGTGCCTTCGTCGAGTGTGCCGAGCACTCGGACAGATAAACTCACATCTCACATCTCATTCACAAAAAGTAGCCGGCGTTAATCCCGTTAAGATTTGCAACTTTGGCATCGGCGGCGACGCGCTTAAAAAAAGTGAGAATTGTAAAAATTGGCTCCAGTCCAAACGCCTTCCTCTACAATTTTCTTATATTGAAGATTAGCAGAAAACGTTCGGCTTTGCAGGTGTATACTGCGAGGCACTCTGGGCGCTTACATCGCACGTAACTTATGTGACCAATCGCACGACAACTTGTCTACTCTCTATCTATGATCTATTGCCATAAAGAAATTCATAATTCGGTCCATATTTGAAACCTCCCTTGCAACAACACTGTATGTCGGTTTTTACAAACGTTGATTGATAGACGGAACGTTGGCCATCCTGGATGACATATAGTGTTGTTGCTGGTAAGATAACAATTGTGTATAATAGTATTTTTATTTATTTTATATGGTTGTTCAATATGCCAAAGAATATAATGTACCCTAGAAGATGTATAACGCGTGTGTATTCATTACGCATATCTGCCCAAAAACGATATACAGTGTTGTTGCTGCATTTAACTCGTCTCTTTCACTAAACTCACTACCGTGAAAAGAATTTATTATTTTGCCGGATTACATTAGATTTATCGCCCTTATTGCATCTTTTAGAATTTTTTTAATATAAAATTCAATGTTTTTGACCTGTTTTCACGTTTCAGGCCTCAGTGGGAAATAAAAAATTAAATAATTAGGCAAAATAATTGCTTGAATCTGTGTGTTTTGTGCGTCAGTTTTTTTATCTACTCGCTGATTAGATTGTATTACATTGTACCGATTGCTGTTGCTGGTTTGATGTGTGTCCCAGTATAATTATAGTTTTTATTGTAGCCTATGTATTAAAAAATATTATTCTACGTGATAAATATTTTTGATTTGTTGAAAGTTTGTTATAATTCCCAAGACCTATAATTTGACTCACGATCCAAACACCTTTCACCGTATACAAATATATACACACAGTCTGGTATAGTAAAAAAATATATTACTTCACAAAATATATCCACACCTATTATTATATTTATTCTACCATCGTAATTATTATAATAATAGGAAATAATTTAAAAGATTTAGTGCAATCAGTGGCGCAACAAAAAAAAAATTGGTCCCAATACCAAATGGATTATGAATAATATAAATTGTAAATATATAAACATACTAAGTTCAACTCGGTTTTATACATTCAATATTTAGAAAAAAATTGATCTCTTTCGTTCTATAATATTTTCATTTTCATGAAATGCATTTTTAAACATTATCTTCTCTAAGCTTACGGTGATTTTCAGTGTTCGGTGATATTCTTGTCCCCAACCTAACATATTAGCTCTATACATCATATAACAGAATACGTCGATAGTGTTTTCACATGATTTTGTAATACACGGAAGAAATGCTGTCTTAATTTTCATAATTCTATTTTTTGCTGTGGTGGATCTTAATAATTATTTGTCCTATTGAACTTTAGGGCCGCCATCTAACGCGGACCCCGATGCACCGAATCGGTTGCATCGGTATTAGTTACGCTACTGAGTATAATCGAAAACGTTATTTTAATTTTAACATAACTATCCCAATAGAATTTATTTCCTTTTCATTGCATATTTTAATTTTTTTTTTCTC
This sequence comes from Eubasilissa splendida, assembly GCA_031772225.1. NCBI lineage: Eukaryota > Metazoa > Arthropoda > Insecta > Trichoptera > Phryganeidae > Eubasilissa > Eubasilissa splendida. The sequence goes on along the minus strand of CM062848.1, from coordinate 38,158,322 downwards.
TTTTAGTATTGGACAGCTCACCGTGAGTGAAGGCTTGAGGTTTCTCCGGAGTCTCGTACCAGTACCGGTCTGCTCTCTTCAGACGCAGGAATTGGTCGGCCAGAAGACAGGTCACCGTGGGCCCCAGCACCCTGCCCGGGAGGGGCACCTCGCTCAGGGCTGCCGTGTACAGGTCCACGTCCTCCACTCGTCTGGGGTGAGGAATGATAGATAAAAGGCAGGTAAGTCACAGATGGAAAATTATTTCTATAAAAATGTCAGTTAAATGGAGCTCACGGGGCAATTTGTTTAATTATACATTAAATATAAATATATTGAAAAAAATATAACTCTCGTAGTTATATGTAAACATTGTGAGTTATGTGTATACTTCCCTGGGAAGAAAGAAAGGAATTAATTTTTGTTATATTTATTTTTGACATTTTAAAATTTAATTTATTAGAAAACGGTTGCCTAGCATTGTATTTTATATAGGTAGGTACTAGGTATGCTTTATTTTTCGATCAAATCAAAATGTAGGTAGGTACCGTGTAGGTATTGAATTCAGTTGATTAAGTTTGTTGCCTACGTACCTACTAGTACGTAATATTTCAATTTTCGTACATGTGAATTTTTGAAGTTTGACGTTTATGGGCACTAAATAAAATATGTATCACGATGACTATGACGTATTTGATCAATTTAACGTTACATATTCTTCTGAGATTACTGGTTGTTGGATATATATATATATATATAAAATCATAAATTCACAATTTAAATTGATTTGATGAGATTTAATGATAAATTATAATGTTAAAACCCTTTAACGTTAAAAAATCTGAGCCAATAATAAAGAAAAGTAATGTTAATCTCCGAGTGTTTTAAATGAAATAACTATGTATATAGTTACATGTTAGAATAAGATCGATTCTCTAACTCGCCTATTTTCCAACGTAATCGCTATTTAATTGGCTTATTAGATAAATTCGTTAATCTCGAAGGACAAAGATAGCTACCGAGATATATTAGATTTAAAAAAATAAAATCTATTAATGTTTCTACTATTTACATATTCAAATATCATTTCACGATTATTGTGAAAATTTAATGGCAATTTTCCAGTTGTTGGAACTTTGTACGCTTGGCCAGTTGACAAGTTCAGGATGTACCTTCCACTTCAAGAACTTTCATTCTATATTCCATTCTTGGCTCGAGTGTGCATTCCTCGCATTTCGGTATCCACCGGAGTGGGCATCTCGTAAGTGCAAGTTATTAGTTAAGTCATCAAGTTCGCAAGTCAGTCTAACGAGCGATGTGTTCATAATGAGAATGCATTGTCTGATTACCATACGCATCGCTGGAAGAATGTATAGAGCGAACGGAAGAAACTGGTTTGGAAACGTAGCGACCTTTCACCAACGCGATGCTGTATTAGCTGATCGCTCTCGGCGTCGGTGTTTCGTCATTTATTTTTAGAGCGTTACGATGATTTTTACAAATATCGAAACACGGTCGAATATCTTTCGACTCGAGGCTGGCAATTCATCTACTGGAAAGAATGTAAAGCGCCACCTGTGTCGCAAATCGTTGAAACTATTTACCCGCGTTTAGGTTCGAGTCATCGATAAAATGTTCGGTTGGCTTATACTAACATGTACAATAAGGATAAAAAAACGTTAGTATTTACTCGAATACGCTGGATATCCTCTGCAGCGAGGCTGGATCCATGACGCCTCTCAGGTCCTCGAAGTTAGCGGGCCTGGAGAGCCCGCAGTGCTCCCTCCACGAGGGGTAGGAAGGCAACCCGTGGTCGCGGCCGCGCTGGATGTTCAGGGAGACGAGGTCCAGCCCGCACAGAGCCCGGGGTTGGTTGCCTACCTTCGCCTCCAGGGGCGTTCCCCGCTTGAACAGTTGGCTGGTAAGCTGGGGTTACAAATACGATTGGTAGAAACGCAGCAAAGTTAATTTTCTTCTAATAAATTATTGTCCGTAGAAAATATCTTCGAGAAAGTTTTTTTTTTTTAAATTCGAATTGGGTGCGTATTTTCGTGAATTATGTTGAATATAATTAAAATCACTTGGTCACTGGAAACAGCCAAACACCATATCAATATTACGTTCTTTAATCCGATTTCACGCATGTGTAGTAGAATGTTTAATAAAATTAAATGTAAATGAATTAGACATACTCTCCAATTGATACTAAATATGTATATTTTTGTGCTAAATATTTATTTATAATTATATTAAAGGGCCTGCATATAATTATAGAGTATTTAAAATTTTTATTTGTTCAGATATATGCTGCGACACTCATTGTTATGTATATCATTGTCAATGCACTGTAGTACGAGTATCTGCAGGCTGCGGTAGTAGTCGCACTATAGGGGCATATATACTGTCGTACCTTTGGACAGGGGCGAACCTACCTTTGGACAGAGGCGAACCTATCTTTGGACAGGGGCGAACCTACCTTTGGACATTAATTCATTTATATGAATATGATATTATGTAAGAGTAAGATTTAAGCTACAAATATACGTTGGTTGTTTTTTTAAAATGTTTAATATATTTTTTTTATAATCTTCTGAAAAACATGGAGTAACAGTAATTAAACAAGGCTATCGAAATAACGATATAAGATGTTATCAAAAAACAGCGAGAGAGCTTGATAAAAAATATGATGTAACTAAACTTTTAAGTTACGTTGGTTTTTTAAATAAATATTGTACAAATCTTCTGAATCCACAGAATTATTTGTACCGGATTCTTCTAATAGAATAAAACAATTCTAGCATAGAAAATTATATAATATCTTTGTGTTGTTTCGGTATGCACCCTACATGAAAATTATTCTTGCATGCGTCACCGGTGTGTGGATATACTCCATTGACCAATTGCTTGCATATATAACGTGTTACAACTATTTTATCCATACGGATATACATTTTTGTAACTTTATTTTTTTCATTCTTTGTAAAATTTTCCATAATCTCATTTTTTTCAGTGTCGATAAGAATTCTTGATTTTCCTTTCTTCCTACCTTATTGATTTTATATCAGAAGGGGTTGATGGAATAGGAGTTTCTGCGAAAACAATTTCTTCGTTCTTTTTTGATTGGATCCTGCTTCGGAAGCTAGTCATAAATAATATACTCTTTTAGAGCTGGTTGTTTGATCAGTTGAAAAAGTAACTTTAGTAATTTTTTTTTGAGGAAATGGTTTGTTTGAGAGTACATTCAATAGTAAACTAATTTTATCCCCCAATATCGGGTGATAAAAAGCGTAAATCGTTAGATAAACATGGCATACTCTTCACAGGTGTTTCAAAAGTCATCTGTCACATTAATACTTTGAAAATTGCAGTATACGACAACGAATCATTCAATATCTCGCTATTTTGGTGATGAGAGTTCGTCCGATAATGATCTCGCTATTGAATTTATATTAGCACATAGACTGAAGATTTTTCACCAGTAAAGTGACAGATTTCGAACGTAGGGGTGAATAAAGCCATATATATATAGCATAACATTGTATGAATATTTAAAACAAATAGATTTTGGTACAAATCTTAGGTGTTTGATAATTCGCCTTGGAGTATTAAACTCGACAACGTTTTTTACCACGGGCGATAGTAAAATCTTACTACTGATCAAAGATCCGGCAAATGCAAACAACTTAATTGAGTTAATTTAAATACTCATGAATATGCGGATCTGTATCGTAATAAGAGCACCCTGATTAACATAAAAACGAAATATCGTTCACCTCTGGCGTGAAGAAAGCGTCCACCTTCTGCATATCTGTCTGCATTGCTCCCCTGATGGAATTGTCGACGCCACCCTCGGAGTACAGAGAGTAAGGGTTGAACAGCATCTTGTGCAGGTGGACAAATTCAGGCGAGCTCGTTTGACTGTTCGCCATCTTCATCAATGTCTGAAAGGAGTAGGTTTTTTTTTGTGAATTTCGTATCTATAATAAATACGTGCACAGATGATGATGAAGTAGTTATGATGCAGCACTTACTGGCAGAAGAGTGTGGGCGAAGCGGAAGGCAGCCGAAGCGAATTGGTTGGCGATATTTGGTTCCAGGGTAGAGTTGTAACCGCTGTAATATCCGTCGCTCTTTGGCGAGAGCTCCAACATTTCCATCAATTGTTTTCCTGCAATATTAATACATTTATAATTAAAATTATAACAATTATGTATAGAACATCGTAGAAAACATCCTATATATAGATATAGATATGTACGTTATAGTATTACGTACATCAACATCCGTCTTAGCGTCTCAGCATTTGCGCATATCGCTAAACAACGAAGTCATACAACAACAATATTTCAATAATCAGTTTAAAAAAAAAAAAAAATTAAAAAACGCAATAATTTTGAATGCGAATCATTGTTAGTTGTAAGTAGGCATTCGAAAAACTTTTTAGCTGTCAAAATTCATTGACGGAAGAAAAATTGATAAACAATAATGTAAGTAGGCTTTATAATTTGAATATTTAAATTATTTTACTATTGTACATTACTTGATTTTTTAAATAAATAAATAAATGAATGATATAAAAACTATTAATATCCCAATGTACTAGTACAATAATAATATTCCAGCGCTAGTGGCTCTGTGATTCTGTCATTTTGATCAGTTGCGTTATTCTACTTTGTGTACAAAATACATGCAATAAAGCTTCGCGCTCAACTCTGTATGGGCCCTTACGCGCTCTCAATATGACTCGCGAGTCTTCGAGACAATTCTCATTCGTGTACACGTGCCATAACGCAAGGTTTAAAAAAAACCAAGTACGTATATGAAATACTCGAACTAAATTCGTGCTAATAAAGCTAACTCTTTGACTGCATTCAGAAATAAAAAATAATCCACATACGTAGGATTAATAACATCATCACTCAATTTAAATTACATACATAGAATACATATGAAATTTCTCAATTATATTTATATTTACATATATTCCGAAACAAAATCCCGTAAATAGTGGAATAGACCTACCAAATAGTACAGGCAAGAATTCATTATAGGTTATGTGCTGCATCTGCGCTCCCACTATCCTCCGGGCCTCTTCGAACAGGGTCTGGTCTCCCCAGTGCGGGTTGAGTCCTCGCAGCTTCCGCGCCACCCGGTTGTGATGGCGGGCCCACAGAACGTGCATCGTCGTCAAGTGAAGGTTTTCATTGGCGCGGATATCACCTGGACACAGCGAGGAGATCGAGTATTATTTACGAATAGAATTCAATTATTTTCAACAAATTTTTAACATATATTCTGTAATTAACACATTTTTGTTGTGGAGTTGAATGTCTGAACATAGGAAAAGGTCAATGATTTTTTTAAGAAAAAATTTGACCAAAGTGTAATAATATATGTTCAACACGTTTTTAAATAAATAATCGTTTTGTCATAAACGCATAACTCATAACAATTTATAGTAATTTACTAATTACAATGAAAATATGCGTTAAACCACTTTTAAATATAATTTTCGTTGACGTCCAAGCATACTTGTAATAAATCCAATTCTACAGTAATATTGTACCTACTTATTCTATAAAGTGTAATTTTAATTTGATTAATGGCACAAATCACTCTTGAAGAAGGGTGGATTGCCTAAGAAAAAGATGATAAAGAAGATGTCCAAGCATTTTTTGAGAGCGGGAGACGAGCTTGGCAATCCCCTCATTGAAGAAGTCTGCCGCCTATTCTCGATCCAATTATTGACAGTTTCACCATCAGATTGTCATCAGTCCGCGTGCGTTTTCCATCCAAGATTTCAATTAAATTTTCGGAAAAAGATAAAAGTTCGTTGGCCTCAGGTCCAGGCTGTGGAGAATGGTTCAGTAGCTCCCGCCCAAATTTCTGCAGGTCTTCAGTCGCGTTGTGAATTAAAATATGAATCACTGATCGCGCCTTGCTATCAGCGGGAATAATAATAGACATGGTTAATAAAAACTTCCGAGAAATAACGTTTAACGTCCTGAAAATACGGAACTGATAGGTAGGGATATTAAAATGTTCTTGACAACTTTCCAGTCTTTTTTGCCTGTCCATTGCGGATCACAGGTTTTTTTTACAATAATCTTGTCAATGGTAATTTTCAACTCCCGGTTAACTTGTGGCATCTTCTTTCCCTTCTCACCACATTTAAGCTATATAATAGCAAATTTCTTGAATGTCAATGGTATTAACTTGTAACGCAATATTCCCTTTCTATAATATTGTTGTACTGCTTTCTATGAAATAATGTTTAAACTTGTTTAATGGCACAAATCACTCTTGAAGAGTGTTTGAAAGAAGAAGAAGAACTTTCCAGTCCAAAGCGCACACTTACGTTGTTAATATACGCAGAAGATTCGTACTTTAAAAGTACAGGTGAAAAATATTTTTTTAAAAATATTTTATTAAAAAGTAAATTGATAAATAATCAGCAATTAATAATTGCATTTAATTTTAAAATCGCCTACTTATATTTAAACCAATCATATGGATTTCAATAATAGCAGCTGTGCTGTTAAATGAGTTTAAAAAGGGTCATTGCTTTTATGGAATGACTTCAATAATTTGTTTTGTTTATTTGGGTATTTTTATTAGTAGGGGATATTAAAATCGCAATATGACAACTGTTTTAAAAGGAAAAATAATGAACGCGTATATAATGAACTTATTACAATTAATTTTGAAGTTAAAATTGTATTGATGTTGAGGGTAAAAAGATTGATGCGTTTTCCGTTAATTTCTAAGAAAATTTTACCTGAAATGAAGCAGTATTTTCCTTGACTATTGAGGGCCTCCTCGTTGCAGCCGTCGTTGGGGTCCTTTGAAACGGGGAGGAGCTCTCGGCCATCCGCTGTCTTCATCATCAGCAGTTCGCCGCCTTCGAAAGTTCGCAGTGCTTTGGCCAGCTCTTCGTAAGGACCGTATACTGTAGAGCCATCAATGTAAGCGGTCGCTTGGTTCAATTGTTCTCTGGGACCTGGGAGAAATGATAATCTTCATTTGAACCTGTCGTGGCTGCCGCTTCAAAAGTATTAATGATTTTAAATAATAACAAAATTTATGTAAATTTAGTAATTAATTTGAAAATAAAAAACACAAAACATAAAGGACAAGATCAAACTATTTTGGATTGACTATGAGTTCACTTTGGCTTGTAGGAATAAAATCATTCTAAATTTCTCAATCGTCTTAAAATATTTGACTCGAATGAAGTAAAAAAAAGCTCACCCAAGAAACACGTCGGCGCAGGAGCGGACCGCACGAACTCCATGCACGTGATGTTGTACTGGTGGTAGTTGGGGTCCCCAGGGGCTATGGACACCGGGAAGCACTCAGGATGGGGAACGAGACCCGGAGTTTCGTACGCTTGACAGCAGGATATTGAAGACCCATTGGAACCTAAAATTAAAAATGTGTGTTTTAAACAGAGATTCCTACATTTTTTTTCTTGGAAACATTTACATTTATAATATTTTTAATCTCTCTCTCCGTCGATGTGCTCATGACTGAGCATCGCAGTGCTCTATTGTGTTTCCACAGCGCGGACCGATTACTTTCACTCTTCGCGATTTTGATCAGTGGCGTAACTATGCCAATGCAGCTAATGTAGTGCATCGGGGCCCACGTTAGATAGGGGCCCAAAAAGTTCGCGCTCCGCAATACATTTTCATTGATATTTTTGCGAGTATCGATACCATTCCCAGCTATAGTAATTATCTACAGAGAGATTGAATTGTAAAATTGATAAAATTACGAAAACACGTAGAACGTTATGAATATATCCAGTAGCAATATCCCGCTGCTATGTCGCGTTGGGGACCGCCTTAATCGCCTTAAATCGTATTAAGTATTTTTTAAATTGCAAGTGTTTATAAATGTCAAAGAATATTTTTGTTTTTTTCATAATACTGTGAGGCAAGGTTTTGTTTTTACTATTTATTAATTAAATCACGCAGTACTAATATTCGTATATATACTATACATTTAAGGGCCCTTTTTCCATTCTGCATTGGGAGTCAATTTTTGTAGTTACGCCGCTGATCTTGGTCCTTGTTTAGTGCATCGTGTAGCGAGGCTCTGGCCATGTCTCGGAGTTGGTCTATCTACCTTATTGGAGATCGATATCTTACCTTTCATCCGTCTATGTGATCAGCAATTTCTCCAGGCTACCTTCATCTCTATTAGTAACATACCTAAGGTATGAAAGAATTATTTTCCTGTACGTTGTAAAGAGCCTTTCTTTTGTGCAGTGTTCCTGAAGAATGGATACATTTGTTCCTTTAGCAGAACATAAGACGCCAACACCACAACTCGAATGTGTTAAGCATGTCGTTTTCTTTATTTTAAAAATAAAATGTTATTAAAAATTCCACTTTTTAGTTTTCACACGCAAATAAACACACATAAAAAAAATACACATTCTGTCGAATACAAGAATTAGGTAAAGTAATAATAAGTAATTACCTTGACTGAGTGCAGTGGCGGTGATGTCGTGGTCCAGGAACTGGCCCCACACAGCCAGCATCACCGTGAAGTCCGGGTCTGACCTGTACACGGGCCGGTGAACCTGAACGCTGATCTGACGGGCTGACGGGAGGGCTCCACCGTCCTTCGCAACCCTGGGACTTGAAACTCCTAAAGAAGAATTAATTCATTTCTGTAAATTGATAATTAATGTGAGAACGATGACTACTGTCCCACTCTCCAAAATGAAACACCAAATATAACCACAAGCCTTAAAAAAAATTTAAGGTGCAACTATGACAATTTTTATTCACGACAATTGTGCTAACTCATTTTAAGTAAAACATTAATTACCATCTGCGTAATCAGGTGGTATACTTCTCCTGAAGGGAATAAAAGCCACCCCCCATTCGTTGGGGTGCTCCAGATTATTGCATGTCCCGTTGATGGTCCTGTACTTGCTCCATGAACAGGTTTTTCTGTCGTGAGGCACTGCACATTCTGGTAAGGTCCAGGGCGCGTCTATTGCGGGTCCCCTACCTATACACCAATTGGCCTCGTAAGTTTTGCTAAAAATAAAAACGACATTTAAAGCGTTGACAGGATTGGTGAGAATTTATATAAATTCGTTGATTAATTAATTCAGTGCCCTGCCCGTTACACTACTAGACAGTGCTTTTACGGTGTAGTGTTAATGCAATGAAATAATGTATAATAAATAATAACAATCCAAAATTAAAATACCCGAAAAGAAAAAGAGTAAGCAGTAGAAGTGGAATATCCGCAATCTTTTATCTATGACTATGTATTGGATTCCGACTATAGTGAGTGGCATTGTGGCTGTAAAGTGCTTGGTTAAACGGCCAGGTCTGTGAGGCGCGAGCAGGGGCAATAAATTTTGACGACTGACAAGTATATTGAGCATCCTTATCTATGGTCGCGCTGTCAAACGGTGCGACGCGAATGACAGATGAATGTTTGACATTGTAATTAGTCCAATAATCATTTATGTAAACATGATCTCAGTTTTTGAATGTCTTTAAGTGGATATATGTATATATTTCAAAGTTGATACGTAAGAACACCGTTTGTACAATTCTAGGGAGAGCAATACACAATGCACTAGGAGTAAAGCAATCGGCGATAGAATTTTTGTAGCATGGATCTTTGGAATTGTAGCGTATGAGGATTGTACTAACTTCTTGACGAAGTACTTGGTGGCGTAATCCTTGGCGTATCCGGCGTCCGCGAGCCTGGCGGCGGGCGGGGCGGCCGCCATGGCCCTCTGGGCGCGGTGCGCGGCCGAGCCGGGGGCGAGCTCGCCGTCGCCCCGCGCCGCGGCGGCCTCCTCGAACCTCCGGCGACCCAGCAGCGCCGCGGCGCCCGCCAGCCCCGCCGCGCTCAGCTCGTCGCTCGGCGGCTCGCTGCTTGACCAATTGCGGCCTGGTTTATCTGCAAGGGGTGGTGTCGCAATCATGCGCTTGTGAATTCTAATAAATTTAATTCTGTTATTTATTATTGTTTCTACTCCGCGAGTGAATCGTAAAACTTTATTTAATTAAATCATTTAAAAATACTAATTGGTGAATTTATGTAACAGGCACAGACGTATAACCAAATACAATAAAAATAGGTATTTTATTAGACTTTGGTCTAATTAAATGGAAGGGGAATATCTTTACTGTATACTCCTACTTTAAAATTTGGTAAATGTTGTAATTAAAGTATTGAAATATAAATAAAATAATACAAATTTTTAACACAGATTTGAAAGAAACTATCTTTAAAAAATGATATTCTAATTAATCACAATATCGCATGTGATCTTTAAAAGAAACTACAGTATATTTTGCACTTATACAAATACGTGTTACACGATTATAGTAATAATATGATTGCAGTTATACTTGACTAAAAAAATAAGTTTTTGTTAGGTTAGGTTAGCACTCATTAGTGACCAAGAAGTTGGTGGTTTTTCTAGTGGTTACGATACTCGCCTAGTGATCTAGTGATTGGGGGTTCGAGCCTTGTTCCAGGAGGCCGTCACGTTAGTCCTATTTTCATAGCACAAGCGTTTAGCTTAGTTTAAAATAGTAAGAATATTGATGTGACAGAAAAAAAAATCTTTATTCAGCGAGTCAGTTTGAAATATACATAGCATTTGAAAAATGCTAAGAATATCGATGTAACATATGCACATTTTAAAAATATATATGAGACCCCCCTGCAACAATACTGTATATCGGTTTTTACAAATATTAGATAGAACGTCGGTTATCTTGGATGACATACAGGGTACGTAAACTATTTATATACCACATATAATAGTAGACACGAATAACAAACTCCCCATCGTTAGGGGTTGGTTGAGTAGGAAAAAAAAAACATCATGCAGACAGACTTATTTTTTACTGTTTTTGATTTTAGAAGTTATTTTATCGCTGTCATTAATCGACCCCCACATATTTATTAATTTGGCCTAGCATTAGTGAAAATATTAATAATTCAATTGTAAACTTCCATGCATCCTTAATAGTAAGTAAAATAAATATACCTTCTCTTGGCCACGACAGAGTGAGGAGAGTGGTCATGGCCAGGGCTCCATCGGTCAGGTTTCCCGCGGCATTATTATCGTCGTCCGGTGGATACTCCATATTGTAAGAAATCGAGATGACAACCGCCAATGTAAATATTAGTCTGAAATTTATAAAAATGTAATATTCTGAAATGTTGACACACCGGTGCTGTATCGCTCACACGCACCCGGGAATAAATTCCCTGGAATCCCATGATATTTTATTGTTTCGAACTCCGGGACTTTAAAACAAAACAAGTCAAGATTCTGATTTTTTTTTGATATTATTCATTTTAAAGAAGTTAAATTAAAGCTAGAAAGGTATATAGAAAAATATATATTTATTGAAAATAAACTTTAATTGATGACTAATAACTACTAACAAAGCGAACTATATGGTCAGCTGTAAAAATTCTGAAGGGAATAGTTTTGTCGGTTTATTCAAACAGGGGATTATGTTTCCTTGCAAAATGTAGTGTAAAAATTTAAGATAAAATTGTGTTAAAATTTAGATGAGATAACATTATTTAAAAAAGGTTATTAAGGGACTTCAGTTTGTCATTGATTATGACCAAATATATACGTTATTGTCTTCCGACGTGCTTCTTTATCAATAGTTTTATTGCAAATATTTATAATTGTTTATTTTTTGTAATTTTTATAAATGTATTTGTTTTTTGTAATCAATTTATTAGTGTAAGCTTAATTTCAAAGCAAATACAAGATATTTGCTTTGCGGCGATGGTCTACTCCCTAATCCAAAGTATTAGCGGGGTACTATTGTATGCATATATATATATTTTTAAAATAATTAAATAATTTTTAGTAGCTTTTTAAATGAAATTAAGCTTACACTAATAAATTGATTACAAAAAACAAATACATTTATAAAAATTACAAAAAATAAATATTTGCATAAAACTATTATTCTACTATTATTCTTGATAATCATGTCGATCGGAAAAATATATGACTTTATGTACAATCCATACTTTTCTAGAAGATACACGCGTATGTATAATTAATACATAGCTTCACAATGAAAGTTTTATACTCCACTGGAAAAATGACATCGAAACTGTTGCGGTTTGATATCTACTGAAAAGTGACGGAAAGTTAGATCTCGTGTCACCAGACACCAGTCACATTGAAACCGAAGCCTGGAAATATTGTAACCTCTATACGTATATACGAGTATACCTCCATACTACGAGGGGGCTGTCTGTTTAATATATTAAAGAAAGACAAATAAATCTACCTAAATAGGTAAAATTATTTTGTTGAATGTATGAGTCTGTTCTCTGTGCAGGAATGGATATGTTCAAAAGGACCACAGCTCAGATCTCGAAAAATGAATTCAAATAATCCTCCAAATATATCTGTTACCAATTTCTAAAGCGAAAGTTCACGCAATAAATTGATGATAAAAATAATATGTTTTAATGAAATAATATATCATTTTGTGAACAACAAAGCAAGAAGAGAATTATTAAAAAAAAATTAATGACGACGTTTTAGTTAGTTTAGGTTTTTTTTGGTGCTCCCAATATATACTCAGCCTAGCAATGTACATATTAATCACATGTGTTAATTAACCACGTATATCAACTTTAGATGGACTGTAGTTATTAATAGTCTTATAATTATTAGCTGCTGCCTAAAAGAAACCTCAATGGCTGGCAAAAATATCTGTACTTAATATTAATTGAAAACCTATTTGTGGTTGTATAAAACAGTTTGTATACAACAGTGTTGTTAATTTGATCAATAATAGTTATGTACTTAAAGGCCACCGCACACACAAACAACGACCGTCGTCGAATCGAAAGCAGAAGCCACCAAAGTGCCTGCTTTAAAATGCATCAAAATATTGAATAAAAACTAAATGCGCATTTTTTTTGTTAGGATAACAGAGTATTGTTAATAATAGCGTCCTTGAGGTGAAATTTTTTACGAAAATGGCGCTATACTAATTAATTCTCAAATGTGAATTGGAACTATTGAAAAAAATCTATGTTGGTCTGTCTACCTTCAAAGAAGTGTAAAATTTATTAAACACACTGCTATAAAAACAAACCATACAGTTATAATTACCATGATGATGAGATAAATGTAGTATTATATGTATAGGTACAATCGAAACTATTTAATTTATTATAAATTATGCCTAAATTTTCCATAAATTTGACATTGAGGTGAAGTGGCGACATCTTTATTTACACACTGCGTAATATAAGTTATTTCGTTGGTCAGTAGAATTCCATAGTAAATTTCCCGCCAATTATTGAGATTTAAAAAAATTTGAAATGAAATGAAACAATACAACAAAATAACTCTTTAGATTTCATAGATACAATTGATCGTTTTCAGATTTTTATTTTTGTCTTGTTTATCTGATCCAACGCAGTGAAATGTTAGATCAGAAAACTTCACTGTTGAAGTAGTTTTCTCTACTATGCCTATATCTTGAATAAACATAATTTTAAACATTCTTATCTTTACAGAAATATACATTTCTGAGGCCTACAAAGCGCCGGAGCTTTGCTAACATCCAGAAGCGTTAGGCACATTAACTGATCCTAGCTAGCAGAAATGTCCGGCGCTAAGTCGAACAGAAATATTATCTGTCATCTATATAACTCAAAATCAACTTATATTGATGTAATGGAAGTGGGTACCTGGGTGTTCCGACTAGTAATCGGATATCTCTGTTTTGTTTCCTAAATGTCAGCTCCGATATATCGTTGCTACTCAGCACTTGCTTGGTTTCTTTGGCGTTGAATTGACGTGTGGATCAAATTTCACTTCTGGATAGTAGTGATACTTATTTTCAGACGTCTATAAAGACGTGGATTATGCGCCGAAATTATTTTTATATTTTTAATTACTGATATTAATTCGAAAAAAATTCCTACATTCCATAAAAAGTGTAGCCTTCCTCTTAATTTTCATATTTTGATGTCATTATCATCATTGTCGATCCACTTCTGGATGAAGACCTCCCTATGACTGGCACTCTACATTAATTCATTATTCAATGTTAAACTAATCGGTACAGTACTATAAAAAGATATACACAAATTTCAGTTTACGATAGGTATACGTATCATAATAATACGAAGTTATGAAAGACAATTTTTCAAATTTCTGACAGTAGAAATGAAATCATTTGCTTTTCTCTTTGAAAAATCTATTTTAAGAACAAAAAAGTCAATTCACAGTGTTCAATTCATATTTCAAAGGAAATTGACACTTAACTCTGATATAATGTTTTCAAATTTGCCTACACATGTATAAACACAAAGTGGGCTAATTAGTTTCTCTAGTAAAAAGGATACGCGTATTATATCAAATAATTGAATTGTAATATTTTATACCATTCTATTATGAATTCTGTTAAAAAGAAGTAAATAAATTTACAAAAATATATTTTTCGTGTGTCAAATGGGTTTTCACGTCGACAGCTAGTCGCACTTCTACAGTTCTAAGTATTGCAGGCTCAGTAAATGGTACCTAGTTATTTATAATAATTATACTTTAGCTTCAATAGTTTTGCTCTAATTATCTGAGTAGACAATCAGATATAGCGACTACAAGTATTTTAATTGTATGCATAGAAATTAATCTTTAGATGCTAAAACTAGTGATATTGGCTACCTAATACAGTTAGAGATATCTACAATTTTTTTGGTTTTATCTACTAAATGAAGTTGATATATTTAGAGTTTTTAACTGACATAAATATGCAGAATAGGTGGTACATATGCCTAGTTTATTTTTGCACATTCTGATGTAAAAGTAGGTTCCCGATGACTTCTCTAATTTAAAGAAAAATGTCCTGCAAAGTCTACCACTTTTTCTGCGCCGCTGAAATATGGATCCTGAGAAAAAAGAGCGTCCCAAACCATGCAGTGACACAGGTCTACCGTCATAATTAAACCTGTAATATTTTTGTAAATACATGCAACATAAAATTCATATTTTAGATAATTCTAAAGAAAATATTAGAGCTTAGAAATGACTAGTGAAAAACCAATTATGAAAAGGGTATTGTACAAAAAAAAAATTTTTTTCCATTTAATCCGTTGTAAAATAAATACGTTGGTAAAAATACCATTTGTGACATGAAGCAACAGAAATCACACACTATTTTCACAGTGAAAAGAATAACAAGCATAAATATAATTGTCTCTTTCTCACTATTTAAATGACGAGAGATAAGAAGGACGGAGACATTGTATAGGACATAATGAATGCTCTAAATTATGTATTTAATATTTTTTTCAAAATTAAATGCTTTATATTTAGAGTAAATTCGTGCCATTTAAGCTCGTAAAAACATTTTTTCTAATTGTTATTTACGGTAACACGAGTTTGACAGCATGGCTGCGTTCGGGTATTTTATATCATGGTATGGTAAAGGTTAAACGCACACGAGGTGCGGATAACGTATTGCTAATTTCGTGGACGGCGAACAAAACAAACGTTTCGAAAATTCAAAATAAAATAACGTCCAACTGTACATCAGCTTATCCTTATATCCTTTGGCTACTGCGAAACGGAAGGACATTGTGAAGTGATAAGTGAACAGAGTCGGGAAAAATCCGTTCCTACATTCCAGACGTGATATACAATTTGGTAAAAAATGTAATACACGCCTCTACAAATGTAACCAATCGAAGCAGATGAAAGAGCATAATAACTGGTGATTTTTCAGGTGTGTCAAAATAATTTTACTATTTAAAAAATAAATATTTTTTTTATTAGGAGAACACATTCATATTGTGAAGTTGTAATTATTCAGAACATAGGTCTGTGATATTTTAAATATGAATCAAATTAAATATATTAATTATAAAGATATACATATTGAAATTATTTTTTTCGAAAAATATTGTTGTTGCGCCACCGGAAGTCGAACCTGGATCTCTTTCCTAACCGGGGAAGGTGCATTATCCAACTATGCTACAGCGACAAAATTTTTAGCGACAAATTTTCGAACCTATATGTTACCTTTTTGATATTAATACATTTAACCGTTCAATTATTTGAAAGAGCCATCTACCTTATTTTTACAGAATCTCAAATACCTTTGAGTAATCTGATAGCAGACGCCAAAATTATCAATTCATTTTTATTAAATTTTGGACACATTGATACAACTTTATTATTAGGTGAACACATTCTTATTGTGAAGTTGTAATTATTCAGAACATAGGTCTATGATATGATGAATTAAATATATTAATTAGAAAGATATACATATAAAATCAATTTTATCGAAAAAGAGATCCAGGTTCGAATCCCGGTGGCGCAAAAACAATATTTTTCGATAAAATTGATTTTATATGTATATCTTTCTAATTAATATATTTAATTCATATTTAAAATATTTTTAAATATTTTTTTTATTTGTTTGTTTATTTTTTACATGGCATGTAATTTTTCACCTATACATAAAGCTCGCATTTATGAATATTAAAATAGGGGTAATCTACAAGATATTATTTTAATTGTACACGTTAAAAAGTTTTCCATACTATGTAAAATATTTAAAAAAGGGTTCGATTTAACAGTGCATTAAATAAAATATTTTGTGCCATAAAACGAATTGTTTGTGCTCAGTTTGTATTTGGTAGTTATAGAGAATAATTGATTACAATTTATTATAAAGTATCTAACGCCTTAACAACGTAACCATTAATGGTGATCGCAATTGTCACATCTTGGAAAACTTTTTGGTGGCCGAATTGACCTGCAACACATATGGTTTCAAGAGGAAGGTGCCAGCTCATATACAGCCCGAGCAACGTTTGAAATTTGGCGAGAAATTTTCCCGCCTGCATAATGTCAAAAAATTGTGATATCGACTGGCCTCCTCGATCATTTGATTTGACGACTCTTGACTATTTTCTGTCGAGGTACTTAAAAGGAAAGGTCTACGCTAGTAAGCTAACAACAATTCCGATGCTACAGAACAATATTCTAAATGAAATTCCTGAAATAACACGCGAAGTGATGAATGTTATGAAAAATATGTTTAAAAGAGCACAAATTTGTGACGCTGCCAGAGGCAACCGGCTGGCCAATATCAAATTCCACACATAATTGTAATATACTTAATAATCAAAAATAACATCGGCCTGGAACATAATATTCGCCCTGTATTAATAGTTCTCTTAAAAGAATACTAAAAATATAAAAAGTTATTAATTATTAATTTATAAATGGTAAAGTAACTCTGGTACACATTAAGAAAATGGTCTGGAGAGGTGATACAGATATAATGACTAATTAATTATTTCGGGTGTTGGGTGAGAATCTAACAGAACCGGACTAATCGTGAGAGTTAATTGATAAGAATAATGACTCACAGTAATGACGAGCAGATGCAGCATTGCAGCTTCCTGAGTCTCTCCCGGCGGTAGCGGGCGGAGGTGGCGGTGAACACGTAGCCGGGGGCGGGGGGCGCGCCCACCAGCGGGGTGCGCTCGGAGGTGGACGGATGGTCCATGCTGGCTTCGCTTCAGCTCCTCAGCGCTTTAATGGGATCTTTGGACTGCCATCTATAATGAGTTACATTTAATAAATAACTTATTTTGTACAGAAACGCTAATGCAATCGAGAAACAGATAACGGGAGAATATCTTCAATATCATCGTATGTGAGATGCAAGAAAAGATATGCACATTAGGTGATTTGGCGTAAATATAGTTTACCGACTTCTTTTGAGAGCATTAGCTTTTCTAAAAGTTTCCATTTCCATTCAGCATTGCAACATGAAGAATCAGATGAATTTAAGTACAAATGTTCTTAGGTTTTCACGGCCGTTCAGAATCTTCTGTGCATAGTTTTCTGGGCTAATCTGACGTGTATGTCTGACCTTTATATATACATATATATATATTAGTATATTTGATAAACACGGCAGATTATCCTAGAAAACTATACACAGAAAATTAAGGTACATATCTGGATATTTACAAAAAATTAAACGTACAAGAAAAGTTCGGTTGGCCAGCCCTGCCGAGCTGCTCACCCCTCACCTTTCGTCGTATATTAATTATACAATGTTGCGCAACAAAACTTGTCGCTTTTGCGTAAGAATTAAATACAGTGTGATCACAAAACAAATATAGCTTATACTAATTTATTTAAAAAATACTTCTCTGGCTTCCACTTTAGCTAAATTAGTAGGTATATACGTATCTACATAGAAGTAATTAGGTAACACGTAAGTATTGAGTAAATTAAACCTCATTATTTTTATTTTCACAAGTAAACTTTGTACAGCACACAAGTTGGGTTATGGTCACTATTATAGTTTCGAGAGGTGCAGTCATCACCCGATGGTTAGATGGATTGTACCTCTCGAAACTATAGTTTAGTTATAAAAATTAAATAGTCATGTTACACCACAAAGTATTAATTATTTATTTATTAATTTACGCCTTTATGGACTTTTAAAAAATTGGCTAGGTATAAAATAAATACGAGCGGCTACACAAGTAGCATGGAATATTTATATAAAATTAGAAATTGACAGAAAATATATATAAAAATAGAAATTGATAGAATACACATACGTAGGTTTAAAAAATAATTGAAAAATAAGCAAATTAAACTATAAGACATACAGTTCAAGACAGAAGAACAATAAAAAAATAGATTTAACACAGAATGGCTGAGTATCAAAATCAATTGTATCTTTTAATACAAATTAAATATATTAATTATACAGATATACATTTAATTTGTATTAAAAATATAACCGTATCAATATGGTTCGTAGCAATTTAGAATTCAACTCAACTATTTGGTCTCCATTCTATAAAGTGCATGAATTAAAATAAGAAAGGGTTCAACATAAATGCTTAAGGTTTCAAACTGTGTATATCTGTTGAATAATTGAATTATGATTTTCTAATGAGCACTCTTGGACTAACTTATCGTGTAGAAGAACTTTAATTGATTTATTATTTTTATTTAAAATAGTAAATGGCATACTGGTCGCCCTTAATTTAACTGAACTGATTATATACCACGTTCATACCATATAAATTCATCATATACTGCATCATAGGAATGCACCCACACAAAGACTTCACAAGCTTGGGAACAATTTTGGTTTTGTAGACATATTCCGATATTCAATGTTTAAAAATAAGAGTGATGTTCTGGGTCAAAGAGACAATTATTAAGAAGAACACATTCTTATAGTGAAGTTGTAATTATTCGAACATTGTAACATAGGTTTTGTGAAAGTATTTTATTCATGAAACAAAGCTGGGCAACCCAA
The DNA here is from genome assembly GCA_031772225.1 of Eubasilissa splendida. Lineage (NCBI taxonomy): Eukaryota > Metazoa > Arthropoda > Insecta > Trichoptera > Phryganeidae > Eubasilissa > Eubasilissa splendida. The sequence goes on along the minus strand of CM062848.1, from coordinate 38,138,982 downwards.
AAAATCGTATTTTAAAATTATGTTTTAAAGTTCGTCAAATTATAATGTCCAAAATTTCATTTTAAAATATAATTTCCATTCACAAAACTTCATTTGTTTGTGCCTTTTATACAAGTTGTGTCCCTCAAAATATTAAAAAACTTCCATTTGATGCCGTCTTGGTTGATTTATAATATCGATTCAATTTTTAATTTAATGAAATACGAGAACATTCCTTTTCAACTTCTTCAATTTTTGTCGATCAATTAAAAATATTTATCAACACGTGGGATCCATGTATTAGGCATCGAGTATGATCAAATTTGAAAAAAAATGAAACACTATTTTCAAGTCAGGTGACAAATTCGAAATATGCGTATAATATTTTTACCTTCGCAAGAAACGTATAAATACAAATTGATAAATGTATACATATGAATATGAATGTATGATTTAAGGAAGTATGCACACGCAGCTTATGTATTATACTCATTTTCTTAAAAGATCCACCTCTAAAATGTGGTGGAATTGGTCCATTATACCTACAATCTTCAAATAAATATTAAGTAATTAAACATTTTTAAGAAATATTATACGATCTATAGATGTTTATATAATAATGCAACACAACTAACCTGACTTACCGGTTTATAATAAATTACCAAATATATATTTGTTCACCATAAAACACTTCACAACATAATACAGTTCAACGATATAAGCGGCCATAAACGAACAAAATCAGACGTGCATAATAAAGTGTTAATGAGGATTCCAATTCAAGGTATCGACGCCGCGGTAGTTCAAAAGAGACTAACTAAGAAGCCGCATGTATCACCCGAGTCTCGGGTCTCGGGTTTGTCGTCTCTGTTTATCTGTACCTACCAGTTGGACGCTTCTTCATAACCTCGACAAATAAAAATTCTCCAAAAGTTATAATGCAAATGTAAATCTCATAAATTGTATCCTAATGAGTCGCGGTTGACTTAAACTGCACCATATTAATTAACATGAGAAATTATTCATTTAATTTGAAGGCTTTTGAGGTTTCTGAACGTTGATGATATGGAAAAGTAGAAAATATAGACAATTAAGGATAATTTCGAAACAGACGCCTGTAACAATTCGTTTCCAATCTGTATTATAATAATCTTTTCGTATTACGCATATTCTTTATATTTTTATTTATCGTTATATATCGGTAACAGACAATGAATGACAGCTCGCTTCGCACTCAACTGTGTATAGTTCTTTACGCGAGTTTCATTCGTGTACACGTTTACGCATCCTGAAGCCTAGAAACATTGGCGGTTTTGTACTAATTAATTAATTTTGTATTAATTGTATAATTTAAAATACATGATGTATGTATAATATATGTACCTAAACTAAATTGCTCGATACATTTGTGTAATGACTTTAAATTCCACAAGCTGTTTAATTTGTGAAATAACACGTATCAAAATATATGAAAGAAAAAAAATACAAATTCTTAGAAAATATTTTCTTATCCAAATAGAAAATAGGTTACAGTGTTTCAGGTATCTAGCCCCAAAATATTCACACTCAAAATTACATGCACGATAATATATAATTAGTATTAAGGACGATGTATTATAATTTTAATAATCTAAATACACACAAACTATCAAAGAATATAATAATTACCATTCAAACGTGTGAAATTTTTTAAAAAAAAGATTATTATTACCACTGATTAAACAGATGTGGTGTGTGACCTTTCTACAAATCTTTCATCATTCCGGAAAAATATTTTATCAGCCAGCAAAGCATCAGAAATGTACCACGTGGTATTTGTACATATATTAAACTGCATAATTTGACCGGTTTCTGTGTTGAAGAAGAATGCGAGATACGCGGATGTCATCGTTATTGAACTTCTTCAGACCCGACCGGAGAGCAGAACGAATAAAGAGACCGGCCGGAAAATGTTACCGCGTTTACTGTGCTTGTAGAAGAAATGTATCACTTTATGGTAAACTGTTTTAATATTTATTCACGAATCTGTGTATTTACTAAACTTTATCTTATCTTTCCTCGGTTAGTAGAGTTGTGAGTAGATAGTATCCTTCTAGATAGAAAATGGAAATTATGAGGAAAAAAATAACAAAAACGTGTTTTCTTGTGTACTTTAATTCCGTTTGTTATTATTTTTTTCTTATGTTGATTACGTTTTTTAACAAAATTAAGTGAAGTGCGGTGTATTGGGGCTAGGGCTTGCATTACCGGTTTACCGGTAAACCGGTAAGTCAACCAAAACGCACCGTAGGTAATTACCGGAAATCATTTTATCGCGAATCAAGAATAAATACAGGTATATCATAACGAAAGTTTATTGTAAATATATTTTTAAAATTTTTATTTCAGTATATATACATATACATAATATACATATATCCATATCTATAAAAACATTCAGTTGTAATATTATTTTATTATAATTACGAATCTATATTAGGTGTATAAAAAGTATGTATTCATACACCTAATGTATGTTTTACATACATCAATAAATTAATGGATAAACTAATAAGTTAATCATATTAAATCCTCACAGACAGGTAAACTAAATATTATACAGTCGTTATTCAAATAAACTAAGCTCGATGTGGCATGTACATAAGTGATTATCTGATCTCCCATTACCATATCTCAGTAAAAACAAAAAGGACATCATATACATATGTATGTAATTATATGACATTTTTCACTTGAAACTATTTGAAATTATTTAGGTTTTAATCTAGGATACCGTTTTTAGGTAAGGTAGCCACAAACAATTATACTTTAAGCATCTAATCTACGTCTATTTTTTTTTCATTTACCGGTAATGGGAAGAATTATTTACCGTTTACCGGTAATTGCAATTTAACGGTAAATTGCAAGCCCAAATAGGGGATCAAAATACTTTTGGTATCGATGATTTTGCGAATATCGATACATTACCCGCACCAATATGGGCTAATTATTTTTTAAATCCATTTCAGTAAGAAATGGAGTTATAATTATAACATGTAATAAAAGTAAAACTTATCGATCTACAGTTGGTACAAGTCGCGCGCCATTGGGATAAATAAATTAAATACAATCAACATTACGAAATCGTAATTTACTAGCGGAAAAGCAATCAGCTATCGCCTCAGCAATTAAGGCAGTTGCGCAGCCAGGGTTTCCGTAGAATCTATATTTCAATACGGAAATCCTTTATTATATTATATTCCACCATGTATTGTCTTTATTTCTAGTAAGAGAAATAAAAAAATTAGTAAAATGATGCTATATATATATGTAGGTACACCTAGAGCTATCTTAAATTGATTTGATTGTCGTCAGAATGTTACGAAAAGCATAAACATGAAGGATATAGTGAACTTAAAGAATATAAATAATATGAACAGTTAAATTTTCTTTAGTTAAAATTTCAAGTAAAAATGATATTTTAAATATATTAATTAGAAAGATATACATATAAAATCAATTCTATCAAAAAATATCGTTGTTGCGCCACCGGGATTCGAACCTGGATCTCTTTCCTAACCGGGGAAGGTGCATTATCCAACTATGCTACAGCGACAATATTTTTAGCGACAATTTTCGAACCTATATGTTACCTTTCTGATATTAATACATTTAATCGTTCCATTATTTGAAAGAGCCGTCTACCTTATTTTTACAGAATCTCAAATACCTCTGAGTAAACTGATAGCAGACGCCACAATTATCAATTCATTTTTATTAAATTTTGAACACATTGATATACTTTACAATAAGAATGTGTTCTCCTAAAAATGATATTTGGTGTAAAGCTGTTTTGAACAATGCGAGCAAGTAATGTGTCGCGAGTCCATATAAATGCCTAAAACACACTTTGGTTTTATTTCATGAAATTGTGAATGTTACACGAGATAAAATATCAATTATATTCGTACTATTTATTGGATAAACTTTAAATTAATATTTTTATCTTCCTTTTTTTTACACGTTCTATTGTTATCTATTCTTTTTAATTACGCCACGGAGCGACATATTACGTATTACATATAGCGTATTTATACGTAATGCTGTTGTACAAATTCGTAGAAAATTCCGTACGCGGTTCACCATGGGAAAATTTCAGTCCTTCCTCGGATATATTCTGGATACGCTGATGTCCTTCAGTAGGCTTAGGTACTAATGACTCAATAATAGCTTAAGATAGATAGATTGTGATGTAGAAAACATAATGTTTGCAGGAATTAAAAAAAAAAGTACAGTAAGTAAGTAATGAAAACATGCAAGTAATGTGTACTTTTCTTCTTTTTTTAACGTACGTATTATTTTGAATTTATTGTACATTGTAATTGGTATATTAATTTTGTATTTATTGTTTTGGACACGTAACCAAATTACGCTGAAATAAAATATTTATTATAATTATAAAACATTTTAATATAGAATATGTTTATCGAGTGCAAGTAAATTTGTCACAAAAATTGCGTTTAGAAAGTTTCGTAATAATTTGATACATATTCTCTCATTGTGTTTTATTTTCACTTTTACCGGTTTCAGGATTGATACCAGGCGTGATAATGTTGAAATATAAAATCTCTGAAAATATTTCACTGTTTGTTTTTATTCATCTCTAACCTTTTAATTTTTTTTTCTACTTCAACTACTTTTAATTTTCATTAGTCTCTCAAACTATTAGATCTTTTAGAAGAACGTAAGTATCTTCACTTTTTTGATTTGCTTATCACTATTCTTTGATTATCTGTTAAACTTACACTGTATCCCTACTGTAATCTAGGAAAAAAACATGTACATAATAGTTTTTTTTATTACTGTAAATTTATGTGTTTTACAAATAAAATAAAAATATTTTGGAAGAGCCGAGAATCAATCCCGTTACTTTTCGCATGTTAAACGATCGCTTCAACATATTTATTGCTATCCCCCCACTAGAATGTACTGTCAAATTGTTATTTAAGTATATCGTAATGCCGTTTTTTAATAAATAAAATTTAAAATTTCATTTTTTCCTTCCTTCCCTGTGAATTTTGCACAATCACACGCGTCATAATATTTACATATGTCATAATCATGACAGCACTAATTGTACTCATTAGATTTTTTTTGTTACGCCTTGTTTGAAAATAGTAATAATACTATTAATTTTCCATAAAAGTACGCATCTAACAAAATTAAAAAATAATTTTAATTGATATAACAAATGTGTGGTTATAAAAAATCTGTGTCGAGACGAAAGAGTCTGTTTTTAAATTGTATACAGGTCCACTTTAATATATGACCACCAAATATGGATCCTTAAGGAGAGAGTGAGTTCAAAAATCTAGCCTAGTGACGAAATGAGTTATTCAGGTGTAACATTATTGGCTAAAAGGAGAAGTGACTCTCGCCATGAAACCCCCCCTTCCATATACAGAAAGATTTCAATTTAGGTGGATTGGGTGAACGCCTGAGGAGCGAATACCAAGACGCATCTTCTCAGCAACTTCTTGAAGGGAACTTCCGAAGTAAAGGCGGCCAGTGGGTCGTTCCTCATCAAGCTGGGTAAGCAGCAACAAAGTTGATGACAGACTGGGGCTCGGTTGGTCAACAAGCTAAGCTTGGATAAGGGCACGAAAACTAAGGATGATTAGAACTTGTGAATATAAGGTGTCAGGATACCTACCTCATATGGGAATATAAATAGTTGATGCTACGAGCGAATTCTCACGTAGCCTCTACATTGTTTGTGGTTGAACGAACGCAATAATCTGGTGTTGTATTACCCGATCGACACCTTGTCAAATGAACTCATAACAGAAATAGGCAACCTGATGTAATATTATTATACTGAATAATATCTTTGACAGAAATTACAGAATTACATCTGCATGCGTGGACATCAAAATGCGTCAGAATTCGATGGAAATTATTAAGATGAGTTCATTCAGAGATTATTCATTATTGGCAATGGAGATGGCGCGAATTGAATTAAAATCGCTCCGTAAGATGTGAATTTTTGTAATTAAAATAAAAAAAACAAGTTTCATAAGTGTTGCTGTAATTAACTTCGATAGCTAGGTTTTTGATTTTCTATTAGTATTAGTAAAATACGCCCATTAAACTTATGTAAATAAAAACACTAACATGCGTAACTGGCCTGCAAATTGCTGATTCTTCTATGATGGCCGAAACTCGGCTGCAAACCTCTGTGAATTAAACAACCGAAAAATATTATACACAATTATGTTTTTTATATGGCTGTCGTACAAAAACTGTATTCGACGCCATTTTCGAATAGAAAAAGTTTCGATTTGTTTATCCTGTTTAAATCTACACAAATGAAATTCAAGTTACCAAAATATCAGTCCTATCCATTGAAGTATAAATCGTCTAAACAATTAGAGTCCACATATCAAATCGACTTTTTTAAATACGTTGTTTAAAAAATCTTTTGCCCTTGTTAATGAAAATCGTGTCATTGTTAACTTGTGGCTTACTCTATATAAAATTAATTAAGGTAATATTTATATAACGTGCTTAACTCAACTGCTTAAACTATTTCAAAGTATAGGGTGTTCAGCGGGAAAATTTCAAGCTTAAATTAGAATTGCTCGTAAACCGTCAGGGTGAGGTAAGCGGGAGGGGTATTGTTCGACGCGCGTGATTTGCGGGATTGCTAGTCGCAATGAGTCACTGGTCGGGAGCACGCAACTCTTCAAAAGTTCAGACAAGAAGGGACAATGGTTAACCAAACTCCTCCGGGACCATCAACGTCAGCAGCGACGCCAGAACATGTGGTTCAAGTTCGACGTGAAATTATGCGCAATTCGCGTAAATCGATAAGGAAGATTGCAGCAACTGGAATAAAAAAAATCAACACTGCACATTATTTTGAAAAAGACTGCATTTCACCCATACAAACTGCAAATCGTGCAGTTTCTCAACGAAAATAACTATTCTTTACGTGAAACCTTACCGAGAACGATACTGGAACGCTTTGGAACAGCACGAACGCTTGGAAACATATTGTTTATTGACGAAGTACATTTTCATATCGATAGCTATGTTAATAAACATAACATGAGATACTGGTGCCCCGACAACCCAAGGGAACGCCATCAAAAACGTTTGCATTGTTCAAAAACGACAGTGTGGTGTGCAATTTCTGTCCGAGGGATAATTAACCCTTATTTTTTTAACCAGCAAGAGATAGTCACTGCTGACGTGTATTGCCGAATGATCAACAAGTTTTTGGTACCGAAACTGCACCTGTTTCCCGGGTTCAACAACAGAACACAATTTCAGCAAGACGGGGCCATTCCATACACAGCTAGAGTTTCAATGGAGAAGATGAGGGGAATTTTTCCCAATAAATTAATCACCAACTATGGAGACATACCCTGGGCACCTCGGTCACCGAACCTTACATCGTGCGACTTTTTTTTGTGGGGATTCCTTAAGTCAAGAGTTTACAGCGACAATCCTCGAACAATTCAGGCCCTACAAGAAAATATACGCCGTGAAGTTGCTGCCATTGAACCAACGCTTTGCTCTCGCGTGTTCGCAAATTTAAGAGTCCGATTTCAAGAGTGTCTTGAGAGAAATGAACAGAATTTAGACAACATTGTTTATAAAACGTAATATCCGCACCGTTAAACTCCGTTTTGTATAAATAAAATATGAAAATAACATTGTAGTTTTTTTAAAATTTAATATTAAACTTGAAAATCTTCCGCTGGACACTCTTTATTTTGGGTTATTGTAGTGGGTTCCTAAAGGTTTCACACCGGTTCGCGCGAATCGGTTGTTAAAATTGGAAGCCTCTCGCCGAATCGTTTGTTGCTGAATCTCTCTTAGTTGATATGCTCGGATTTGGTCCCTCCATCTTATTGGAGCACATACCTTTCATTTTTGTACATTACCTGTGATCAGGAACTTCTCTAAGCAGTATTCATCTCTTCGCAACATGCCCAAAGAACGAACGATTTTTTTTATGAAGAATAGAGACGTTCGTTCGTCTCGCAGTCCATGGTATACGTAGCACACGACGCCAATATCGCATCTCGAATGCGTCTAGCACATTTTCTTCTTTCCTTCTTAGAGTCCATGTTTATATATAGAGATTAGGCCTAAAATAAAGGCGTAACGCCGCTGTCAAGGATGGACCTACAAAATGTCGCCAGTCTTGCGAAGGTGGATTCAGACACGCCCTTGTCGCAAACAATAAAAGCGAAGGGAACGAAATTTTTTACGGTAGTTATCAAAGCCAGTTTTTTTTACGGCAGTTAATCTCAACAGTCTGACAGAGTCCGACAACAGTTCGAAGGCAGTTCGAAGGAGTTCGTCTCAAGATTTTATAGACAGCGCGTCACAGAATTCGGGAGGGCTCATCAGCCGGCCTCGGACACGAGTCCGCTTCGAGTTCAGAACAGTTCGAGTTCATGCAAGAGAATTCGCTGGAGACAGCCGCGATACAGACAGTGAAGAATGGTCCTTAGCAGTTAGCTTCGGACAGCGGTTTCCAATTGTACGGAGAAAAACCAAATTACGGAAGATATCGAAAGTTGAGCGCAGTCAATCGCACCTGTAGTCGCTGAACAGGTAGAAAGGACGAAGAAAGTGCAGAAATGAGCGGAGTTGAATCGAATGGATCAACAAACGTTAACCAACGGTGAAGCAAATGGCTGGCGAGTAGGAATAGCCAACACCATGATTCGGGAAACAGGGAGCAAACCGCGATCTCAATGGCAGCGCGAGTGCTCAACCAAGCGGGTATCAGGGCGGGAGAGTGACGCGGGCAGTAGACATCAGGACGAGAGGATATGTGGGCGACGACACCGCCCTCCGTCCGGTAGAGAATCGGATGTGAGGCCGGCTCCGGCAACGCAACGTATCAGTAACATAAGCTAGCCATAATTAGATTAAGTTAATTATAAGATATTTCGGCCTGCCCATTTGTGTATTATGTGTTGTTAAAAATTAACAATCAATCTGTATGTTATCTGCGTTTTGAATTCATTTGTTTCCTTCTATAACTATAGTACAATTAACGATGTGATACCTGGAAATAATCGCGGAGTGAAATATTAGCAGAGTGCGGAGCTGCTCTAATAAAATAATTAAGAGCATCTCGTCTAAAATGATCATCATTCGAACCCCTTCATAGATAAGAGATAAACCCCTTCTATCAGGCCTCTGGCCTCCTGTCATAGATAAGTAATGTAAACCAGATGTAAACCTCCTCTAAGTTGTCAAACAGTAGTTGTGGGTCATCTATGGTCGTATGCGCGATCCCGGTATTTGGTTATGCTAAAATCTTATCTATGGCTAAAATCTGTGGCCGAGCTTTTCTGACGTTTGCGTTATTGTTTTTGCCAAGTGTCAATTAAATTATTAATAATAATTTAAAGTATATTCCGCATTTTTAAAAGATTTTTTTTCACACAAAATGGCTACGGTAAAAGAGTTACTTTTAAAAATTAAAGATTTGGAAAGACAGTTATCTGAATCCAAACAAAAAAAAGGTCCTGCTCGCAAAAAAATTGCAGAAATATCCTCAGAAGTCGTTGATTCAAACCCCTACAGGTAACGACACAATATTTTGTTAAAGATTTCACTAATACATGTAATAAGCGGTTTTTGGTACATGGAATACCTAAACATATGTTTGATTTTAGCCGACTTATGGCACTGAAGCGCATGGGAATTGTGGACAATTATGAGAAAATCAGGGACTTTACTGTTGCTATTGTGGGCGTCGGAGGTGTTGGCAGTGTCACTGCTGAAATGTTGACCAGATGCGGAATAGGAAAGGTGACTTTTCAAATATAAGTATCAAAATAAAAAAACAATATCTTGAAGTTCATCGTTTGGAACTTCTTTAAACAAGATAGCCTATTTATTTTTACACCTTATGATGGACCCTCTGTGTGTTAATAACTGGATGACAAACTTTACATGTTTTTAAAATTATTTGTTCCATATTCTTCACTTATTTAAAAGATTCTTGCATTTGTTGTGAATTAGAGTTGGGTTATAAATTTTTTTTCTTAAATTCGAATCCTAAATTTTATCTCTATTACTTTCAGTAGTAAAAGAAGAAACCCCAATGATCAATAAAAAAATATTATTGTTTAAAAAGAAAATAAATTTTTTGTGTTAAGTACTTTATTTAATGTTAAAGATTTTTACTGGATTATCGAAATTGACAAATAAATTGTGGTGAGCTCTATTAATTTTTTTATAAAGTGATGACTTATTTTATCATTCCAGTTTTTTAAATAAAAATGATGGAATACATATTCTTTAGGTCTTGAGTGGTTACACATTATTAGCCACCAGAAATGTATAGAAAATTTATTCACTCTGTAAATTTATTGCTCTGTTTTCTTCTAAGTTTAGTTAAGTTGTGTAGCTTGATTTCAAATCCAATAAAGATCAATATTTCTCAGGTAATTTTATCCAAGTGGTGTTAAAATTCAGGACACAGTTTGCATATGTTGATTTTCCAGATATGTACTAGTTTGTTTATTATTTTTTCAGCTAATACTGTTCGACTATGATAAAGTAGAACTTGCAAACATGAACAGACTATTCTTCCAGCCGCATCAGGCTGGTCAGAGTAAAGTAGAAGCTGCAGCACATACACTTCAAGAAATTAATCCTGATGTTGTTATAGAATCCCACAATTATAATATCACAACTGTTGAAAATTTCCAGTCATTTTTAGATACCATTAGGTAAGTAAGCATAAGATTCATTTATTTTTTTATCTACCTATATATTTGGTGTTACCTATCCATTTAAAAGTACATATATATGTTCTAAGCATATTAAACTCAAATATCCTGACTGAAACTGAAACTTGCCTGCAAACATACACAATATGCAGATCAAAATGAAAATATGATGAAATGTGTGATGTTTAATAGAAAGGTATTATATAATTGTAAATGTTTTCTTGACAGCACAGGCAGTCTGAATGGAGATGCAGTGGATTTAGTACTAAGCTGCGTGGATAATTTTGAAGCTAGGATGGCCATAAACGCCGCATGTAATGAACTCAATCAAAAGTGGTTTGAATCTGGAGTATCGGAGAACGCTGTCTCAGGACATATTCAATTTATCATTCCCGGGGAATCTGCTTGTTTCGCTGTTAGTATTTTACAACTTAAAATTGAAACATTGTCTTGATTGTTTTATAATACAATTTCTGAAATAACAGAAACCAAAGCAAAGTGCGGTTTGGGCAAATTGTGTTTTTGAGAATTGGCGATCAAAACAACTACAGTTGACATTAATAAGTTTAGTAACCTCCGGACCTGAGGAGTGCTGAATTTTTTATGGATCATCTGCTTTTTTGATCCATTGTCAGAAAAGAATTTTAGAAGTTTTTTTAACATCATACACTGTTGAAGAGTCAATGTCGTATGTTTCACAAATGGTTCGCATAGACATGCCACTATCAAGTTTTTTTTAGCATTTCCACTTTATCTGCGATCGACAATGCACAATGTTTATGTTTTTCATCACTTCTTTTATTTGCTGAATCCATAATGGAGTTAGCAGCAAATAAATGATAAAATAAGGACTGAGTAGGGGTGTGCAAGCAAGACCTAACAGCTGATTCTGGAGTACAGCACCATCAAAACATTAACGGCACCTCCAGAAAACATTGGTGCGCCAACGTGGTAAATTTAAAAATGGGCTCCAATATCCATGCTGAAAATCTGAAGGAACCGGATTTTTGAATGTCATCTGAGAAATGAACTCAATACTTTTTGTAGTCACCTTATTCTGTCTTGCAAAATTACATAGCGGGTTTCTATCTGATTTTCTACTTTATGGGCCAAGGTTAATTTAATGTATTTTGGGGCTTAACTATTTTCAGATTGAATGAAACATTTGCATATTTAAATGTGGGTGTTTTTCGAGTGGATTCGTGTTGGAAAACTGATCCATTTACTGCACACGCATATAGTTACACCAATAAATACAAATATAAGACCTGTGCGGTGAAAAATGAGCAGTCATTTATTTATTTAGATATTAATAGCTCGGCCAGCTTAATTTGAATGGTCTTTCTATTATTAAAAGTAAGATATAATTACATAATTCCGAATTCATCTCTCTACAGTTTAAAAAAATAAGAAAATTGAAGATCCGTTTGACCGATGCAAAACTCTCAATGCTTGAAGCGGCTCTCCAATTAAACACAATTTGAATTGAATGTTGTTTTATATTTGTATGACATTTTGGAATTTTCAAAGATATCGCCGAATTTTAGGTTATCTTATATTGTTTGGTAAAATGTCTTTAATTTAATTTCTTAATTATTATCTATTTGTTTATTTGTTGAAATAAATGGGATTATTTAGAGTTTTTTATATACAGAAAATTCTCCTTTGTTTGCAGAATGCCTTATTATGTTATATCCTGGGGCGTGCATTGCATACAAGCAAAAAAACTGTGCATTACTAAAAATTCTGGCAAAAAAATATTAATTAAATACCTAATTGGATTAACATAAACGTGAACTTTATTTTACAATTAGTGCCATCTATGTACCAGTAGACTTTATTTGCTTAGTTTTAAAAACTACCACGACAACTCACCGCTGTACCCATGGCGCTCTTGTGTATTCGCCGCATTAAACTGTTCACATTACTCTGTTCTATCTTTAAGCTAGTGAATTACTCAAGTCATATAATTGGCTATTTACTGAATTGAAAATTCTTTTCGGTTGATCCGTTTTGTATGGAGTATGCTGTTTTTTAACAGAATAACATTAGAAAGGCTTACAACTGCATGCAAATCATTGAAGTGTCTACTTCCTCTTTTACTATTTCGTAAATTTTACTATCTTACTGTTTTAATGTGTTGATGTCATGGCCGTTCTTTGCGTTCGAGGTGAATTTGGTACATGAATTTGTTTTTGATTTAGGAAAAACAAAAAGCAATTGGCAGAACTGTTTTTTACATTAACATTTAATAAAATAATTATTTTGTTTAGTTATTATGTGAAGGATTTTCAAACAATAAAAGAATCATGTTCAGTCATAAAAATGTTCTTAAAAATGACCATACATTTTTATATGGGTAAGAAGGTATTATTTTATGTTAAAACTTAAACTTTAAAAACACTCTTAATAGTACTCTAAAATTACAAATATTAACATGGTAGGGTCGTATAAATGACGGATTCATTTTGTCTAAAGACGTTGGTTAAACGAAAGTTCATAATCCTATGTACAACATATATTGTTGTACATATATTATATATGATTGTATTATATCATTGGTAACAGTATATCCTAAATCTATACCTACTGCACGCCACTGGTTATATCCCATGTTAAACTGACAATGGGTGTCTTGTTTGCAGAGTTTACAAACTTTTTTAAAGCCGCATTACGTTTTTTTTCTATGGTGCGGAATATATATTAGAATTTTTTTTTTATTTCGCTGTATGTGGAAATTAGTTATTACGAATTTTTATTTTTTAGTCCCTTGGATTTCATAATAACGAGGTTTTACTGTAATAACGAGGTTTTACTGTAATAATGAGGTTTTACTGTAATACAATTATTTTGACTATTCATAATATTTTCTGTTTTTTGTTAAAGTGCGCTCCTCCTTTAATTGTGGCATCCAATATCGATGAGAAAACTTTAAAAAGAGATGGAGTTTGTGCAGCTAGCTTACCTACTACCATGGGAATAGTAGCTGGATTTTTAGGTAGATAAATAAAATAATATCAAATTCGTTCCTAAACAATTTTCATTTTGTTTACCATATTAATTTTTCATTTTAGTTCAAAATACTTTGAAGCATTTGCTGAAGTTTGGTAATGTTTCCTATTATTTGGGCTATAGTGCGTTGACGGACTTCTTCCCTACAATGAAATTAAAGGTAGATATTTACAGTTTTTAAGATGAATTGAAAATTTTTTAATTATAAAAAAAAAACCCAGTAAATTGGTGTGTTTTTATAGCCAAATCCAGCGTGTGACGATAATTATTGCTGCATACGCCAAGAAGAATTTCGAGTCAGACCTGTAGAAATTTTAGTGGAGAAACCAAAAGTGGAGGAAGGACCTCTGCATGATGAAAATGAATGGGGTAAGATTTCTAACTTGACTCATTAACTACATTTTTAAATATATTTTACTGCTGTACACTCTACATTACATGCCATACACTCTACATTACCTGCCATACACTCTACATTACCTGCCATACACTCTACATTACCTGCCATACACTCTACATTACCTGCCATACAAAACAATATAACTGTGAAGTGTTGAGATAATATTGTAGTCTCTGCATAAACAGATCTTCACATTTACTCATTATTAGCAGAAACTGGTCGCTAGAACCTGCGAGCAGCCATATTGATGTTTGATAGATACCGTCTTTGGAATCGATAAAACAGTAAAGAGAGTAATCTATGTTGTGTCCCTTTTGCGAGGTCCCATGAAAAATTGATTGAAAAAATAATCATATAGTAACAAATTAAAATTTCTAATCTGTTGACTTTATTAGCATTGTCGGATAGAATTAACAAAGAAAATCATGTATTTTATTATATATAATATTAAGAAAATTCCATCGTTATTTCACCTATTTAAAAGATATGTACATTAAATAACAAATAAACTTGTTAGATAAGTATGAAAGATTTAGTTTGTATTTATCATTTATCACAATCAAAACAATATGGGGAATCTATATTTGTCTTCCGAAGATTGATTACGAATAGTTTTTTGTAAAAATATCATTGGAATCTGACAGAGGATGAGGATGATGTCGCTCGTACTGATTACATCTTGTACAGTTCTCATAACAAGAAACATTTTTATTACACTAGCAGAAAAGCAATTGGTTATCTGCTGGGCCTTGTGGGCAGATATTGCTATATATATATGCTGTATTCACATTTAAAGTCTTCAAGATAACTTATACCTTACTTACTTAACCCGTGGTTAAAATTGTTTGTGGGTTGTTTGATTGTCAAATTTACTATTGTTAAAGCATAGATGAGATGTCTATAGGGTCGGCAAATAATCATGAAATGTGCTTTATTTTATGTTTTATCTATGGATTTTTAGCCTCTGCGTTCAAAATCTGTTTCGGCAGTGAATTTTTTTTGAATTGTGTGCTATTGTATATTAAATAACAAGATCATCATCAGATGAATTATCATCATGAAAATAGCGGGATATTAAATGATTAATTGTCGTATACTGCAACTTTTAAAGTATCAATGTGTCAGATGACTTTTGGAATAGCTGTGAAGAGTCTGCCATATTTAACTATAGATTCTTGTTTTTTTTTTATCAGATATCGAAGAGAAAAATGAGTTCACTATGGGATGTACTTTCGAAAAGTATTTTTTTTTTACCAATAATCAAACAACCCCTTTTCGCAAAAACTTTTACTTTAGTAACTTTTTTTTACTAAAGTAACAAGTTACTACTGATCATACAACTGGCCCTAAATCTTATTTAAATACTGCAAAGTTCTTCCTGTCAAACAATTATATTATTACAAAAAAATCATGGAGCAATTATGAAGACGAAAAAATAATTGTAAAACACAGCCACAGAACTCGTCAGATCACAAATAGGCGACTCAATGTTTGAATAGCCAACAACTTCTACGGAGACAGATCAACAGAAATCACCATTCCACAACTTTTTAACAAACTGCCGGATTATATCAAGACCATTGCCCAACTGTCAAGGAGATCAATGGAATTACGGAATTTCTTATTAAATAATACAGTATCGAACAGATTAATTGAAACAAGATAAAAAATTTAGGAAAATCTTTTATTTGTCATTGTCTTTTAAAATTATAACTAAATATTACAAACTAATACTTAATATGACTTACTTTGGCCTCAAGCAAAGATTTTACCCTTCTTGGCATTGATTTAATGAGGTTTTGGCATGTGGTCGCCATTTTTTCGTCTCATCTCTTTTCTATCGGGTTTATGCCTGGGGAATTTCCTGGCCAGTCCAGCATGGTAATTTGTCTCAGAAAATTTTCACAATTTTTTTAGATGTGTGGCAGGATCTAGATCCTGCTGAAATATCCCTTCGCCATTCGGCCATCGCTTTTGCATCCTGGTAGCATTGGCTGATACTTGTCACTATTCATCATTCCAGTCACTGGAACAAGTGACCCTGGTCCATAATAGGAGAAACACCCCCAGAACATTTTTTTGAGAAGTGTTTGATGGTTTGAATAATGTGAGAAGACTTAAGATTTTCATTTCCTCTGCGAATGAAGTGATAGTGACTCTCATCTGAAAACAGGACTCTCTTCCAATCTTCTATCGTCCAATGCGCATATTTTTTTACCCATGTCAGTCTCATTGCCTTCATTGCCATAGTCAGGAGTTGTTTCTTGACAGGCTTCCTAGCTGGTCTTCCCGCCTCCAGGAGTCTTCGACGAACAGTCATTAGAGTTACATTCATTCCAGGGCTTGCCAATTCTCGTGCAAGGTCCACAGCGGTTTTACGGCAGTCATTTCAACTAGAATTCAGTAATCGGTGGTCATCTCGTTTATTTGTCTTTCTTTTTGCACTGCATTTTCCCTTTCTCTTCACTGAAATATCCCCTGAATCCTCATAGCGTTTAATGATTCTATTCACTGTTGCCAAACTTACTCCAACATCGTGTGCAATGTCTCTTTGAGTTTTCTTTGTATGCTTGGACATTGTCTGCTTATTAATGGATACATCCATCTTTAAGGGTACCGTCGAAATGCCAAAATTTAACAACTTTCATTAAAATAATGGATAAAAGGAAAGAAATACCTTAACCAATCTCAAAAACGTGTTGACATAACCTACGAGATATACCAATATGAATTCAACGTCAAAATGGCGACATTGTTACCATAACAATCAAAGAAATTGTTGCCAAAGTTATAGAAATGAAAAAAAAGTTTTGTTTCAATTAATCTGTTCGATACTGTACATACAACCTTTGAAATATAGGATCAAACAGTTAAAAATGACCTGTTATAATTACCTTTTATTACTTTTATTATCTTTTATAATGATTACCTGTTATAATTATTACTTGTTATAATTACCTGTTATTACTTTTATGATGTACTAATGTAAGAATAGATTAAGAAACGTGCCGACAAGCCATAATGGCTTGGCACGATCTAGCATAAGGAAACTTTGTAAAAAATAATAAATAAAAAATGTGATCCAGGGTTTCCGTAGAATCTATATTTCAATGCGGAAATCCTTTATTATATTTCTTTAACAGAGCACCATGTAGTGTACTTTGTCTTTATTTCCAGTAAGAATAAACTAAATATGTACATATTAGTAAAATGATACATGTTATATACATATGTACACCTAGAGCTATCTTAAATTGATATAATTATTGTCAGAATGTTATTAAAAGCATAAGTGCAATTATAATATAGATATAGGATATGATAATAACATTTTTTATTTTTCAGGCATTTCCCTGGTAGATGAAACACAAGAAGTGTCAGAAGATAAACCAACATTAACGTTAGCTGAAGGCATAGAGGTATATTTAATTAGTATTCACATGTCAGTAGTTAGGGATTATCAGTGGACTGTATGAAGGAAAATATGGAGGGAAGAAACAGAATAACACAATACATGAAAACTACCACTGACCTTTTGTGTTCCCGCCTCTCTTACCATGCTCAGCAATTGAAGAATCCCTTTGACGGAAGCCGGGGGTCACTTTTAAGACGCTCGTTGTTGTTGTAGAAGGTACCTTCGGCCACTTTGCAAAGTATCTCGTGATGTAGGTAGATGACCGGTGCGTATTCGAAAAAGGTACAGAATGTAATGTTTACTGTACGGCGACCAAATTAACATTGATTCCCGCATTGATGGGCAAGTAGATAGAACCAAGTATGTGTCGGAAGGTTGGAAGGTATCTATAGATATTAGGAACACAATTTCTCTAACAGTAGTGCATATTCAGTATTCACATCTGATAATCTAAAGAAAACTTATTGAATATCATTTGGAAATGAAACACCGGGGTTTAATATAATTTCATACTTTTATTTATAATCACATAAAATATGATGACACTTTTCAATATAATATTATTTTAATTTAGGTCGCGTACACCTTGCCAATTGATGTATCTCCAGAATCCAGTACTGCTGGGGCAATAGCAGCTTCAGAATTTTCACTCGACGAGTTAATGGCACAAATGAAGTCTATTTAATTATTAGTATGTAAGCTGATAATTCAATAATGCTGCTATTAATATATCTGTATTTTTTCTATTTGGCATTCCTTTAATTAACTAATTATTATGAATGTATCTTAATTATATGGCTTAAATATTTTATCAATAATATTTTTTGTAACAGGCTTGTCATTAAGAATTGCCTTCATATTTTTTATCATTTTTATATGACTTTTGTATTTTATCAATGTTTCATCCGGTGATGGCACTTTTAACTTAAAAGGAAAAAGATTATTTTATGTTAGTGTTATGCATATTTTATGTATTATATAAATTTTTAAAAAGAAAAGCTTTTTACTTTTAAACATTCAAAAATGTATTTTGCTCTTTTAACATTGGAGCTATCTATTCCTACGCTCTCCGCCACCTGATGAGCCAAGCTGCTGTCGGCTATGCCATCTGTTAGTTTGTAAAGAAAAACTAATTCTTCATCTTGGATACAGTGTTCTAAAGTCTACATAAAACAAATAAATTATGTCTGGAAATATAATATTATAATTTTTCATATTTAAAACAGCAAATTTACACAACAAAATAATATATTTGTGTATTTATGTATTTTTCATTATCAACGGGTGTTACACTCCCAAGAAATGCTGCGAATGCTGAAACCATGAATACTGACTGAGTTTATGACATTCATATTATACAATAAAGGGGTTCCGTTTATACATATATATACATTTATAAGAAAAAATACTTGAATAAGATTTTGTATATGTTTGTAGCAATGTATTAGTTCTTTTTGAATTTCATAGTATGGTATTAATAATTGAATTTTATTTCAATGAATTTCGGTTGATTTTTATTTTCAATTAATTTTTATTCAAAATTAGGTTAAATTTTTACTACATTGTCTGTTAATTATTTGGAGAGGGTGAAGATGTTCTTCAATGGTTGATATTTAACCCTCACTACGCACCATCTTTCAACAACAACATTTTCAGTACGCGGCACTTTTTCAAGATTATTTATATTTTGATTTAAATCATAAATACGAGAGTAAAAAATAATTGGTGTCACTTGAGAAGATCAATAATAGATAAAGATATTTTCTATTTACTAAAAGAAACAGATACATGCTTTGCTTCACCACTCGAGTGACATTGCCATGTTGGTCCGTTGTACAAGGTCGGAACACTGCGCCACGCGCCTTATATTACAGACTCCTTTTCAAGTGGAACACTAATAAATCATATGCAAATGTTTATCATTAAAATAATTTTACCTTGAAACAGTTTAGGGGCAGAGATACTTCATTATTATTATTAATAGTCCGAACACTGTTTGTAAAGTTTTAAAAATGTTTTGAGGTGTGATATATTTTAAAACAAGGATATACACATAAGGACACTTTACAAGCACCACATATAAATTTTGTAAGTGACATTTTTTTTTCCTGAATTTTCGTATTGCTGCAAACATGACACGCCTTGGGGTTTGTTATTTTTAAGTGTTCTGGCATATGGTCGGTTAGTGTTTTGGGCAAAATTCTGTGTGGAGTATGGCTTGTTGAAGGTGTTGGATGTGGTGTATTGATAATTGGTACAGAGTATATTTCTAAGAGCTGCCTAATTACACTTTTGGTGACAAATTTATACATATTATAGCCATTCAATAAATATGAATCAATCATGTGAAATGATACTTTTTTGTACCATTTTACAGATTTCCTCATACATGATAAGCTACTAAGCATCATGTCAGTTTTGTCCACCGCACCCATAGATTTATTGTACTCGATTATGCACTTTGGCTTCAGTATAGGCTCACCCATTTGTTAATGGTTTTTCCCAATGCATTCAAAAGATTTGTCATGTAAGGTGGTATGGATATGCACATCTCTTCTGTCACACCATTTGAGGGTCAATAATGGACTGTTCTTCTTAGCCTCTATTTCTCCTTTTTTTAGTTTTTTAAAATCTGGCATCCCTTTCCGTTTTTTTCTCACCGTCCCACACGCATTCGTTCGGTTAGTATGAAGGTATTTAAATAACGTCGGACTTGTATACCAATTATCACACCACAAATTATGACCTTTACCGATATAATCATTTAAGAAGGTAGTAACAACAGCTCCAGAAACTCCAATATTTTGATCATTCACTATTTCCGTCCCTTGTCCACAGTAAATTATGAAATCGACGATGTAGCCTGCCATCATGTCACATAAAACAAACATTTTGATGCCAAAACGATGTCGTTTTTTTGGAAGATATTGTTTGAATTTAAGCCAGCCTTTAAAAACAATAATACTTTCGTCGATACATAAATTTTCATGTGGGACCATTGTTTCTTTAAATATTTTACGGGTATGTTCTAATAATAATCGAAGTTTAACGAGTTTATCTTGCGAAGCTAGTTCATATGGGTCAGAAAAATGTAGCATCTGTAGTAACAATTGGTACTGATCTCTCGGCATTGTTTTACCGAAAATTGGACTCACGAGTAAGAGATCAGTACTCCAGTGTTCTTCAATAGACAAATGCTTATTTCTTGTCATAAGCATTGCTGTTGCAAAAAATTCATACATTTCTTGTACGGTGGTATCTTTCTATTTATGTGAACGTGATTTTGGCCCGTGTTCCTTATTGAAATTAAAATAATAAAATTTATTAGTTTCTTCCACAATTTTTGACATGATCGAAAAGTTGATGAAATGTTCGAAAAAAATTGATTCTGATGAATTTTCAGAAAAAATGTTGGTTGTTATGCCAGATTGGAAGTCATCAAATTCATAAATGGCGGGAATATGAGGTCCAGAAGTCCAAGATTGCAAATATTCTCCAACGTCTTCCTCGACAGGTTGTGCTTCGGAATATAAATCATCACTAACTATGTCACATGGCTCTAATTCTTCTTCACTCATTTCATAATCAGAGTCTAATTCTTGAATAAGGTCACCAATTTGTTCTTCGTGCAAATTTTGCTGCGCCATTTTAAAGGATATTTTTTTTACAGTGGAAAACAATATAAAATAAAATTTAAATTTGACAAAAATGACCATATAAAATGTAAACTCACATAAAAGTATTGGTTCCGAATTATAATTTAACTCACTATAACAACTCCGAAACACAACACAAATAGAAAACAGAGCACACCTAACACTTGCAAAAAAATGTTTAAATAATTTGTGATAAATTAATGTTCCGTTAAACCAATGTTTACTGAAAATAATACATCGGAGCAGAGTCCGCTTCCAACAAATTCGCTTTCGAAACTGCGCGTGCGCGCTGCTCAATCTTAATATGGCGGCAATTTTTCAAACTGATAAGGACTTGAGATCGATGGACGAGGTCCCGAAAAATGACATTTTTGCTAACCTAACAAAATAATCTCGAGTGTATCTTAGAGATGTCGCTAAGGTGACGAAATAAGGAATTTTACTGTAAAAATTTGACAGTTCTATAACGAATACTCACGATTTTACCGACATCCAAATGTCATATATCAAATATGATATAACCGCAGTGTGGGCCTATAGCATGGCGCGAAAAATGTGATACAACCGCACCGGTTCTTATGTAACGACATCAAGTTCTTCATTCTCAGGATCATCTTGGTTGATATTTGATCTAATCAATTCAACCAACTATTCTACTGCATACATCTGTGCGCCCCATGCCATCTCAATAATTTCATAATAAAATATAAATAAATCAGCAATTGTAAATATGCGAAACCGCAAATATAGATATTACGATAGTAAGGGATTGTTGTACAGCAATACTTAAATACATACATATTTTGTCCAACCCACCTGAAATTTCAAATATGGGCAAGGTTTGCATTGGGAAATGAAATATTCGGTAATGGTTTGAAAGTGAGTCGAAACCAATATGTGCGGAACATTATCTCCACGATAAAGAAAATTATTAATGCACGCTGCCAATAAAGCTAATCCATCTACTTCAGATGTTCCTTTGCCAAATTCATCAATTATTATTAATGAATTACTTGTAGATTCTTGTATTGCAAGTGACATCTATGAAGGTAAATAAGACGTTACAGTATAATATATGTACGTATAACACTACGATAACATTAATAAGCTAAACAACATTTGCAATAATTAAGACATCTAGATTTTTCAAAATACTGCCACTGTTAAATTAGTTTTCAGTGTACCAGAAAATTCCTTAAGCCTTGGGCATTTAGAGCAAATACAAGATATATTCCTTTATAGGTTTAATACAAACATTTTAAGCATAAATCTGAAATAGAGTAATTAAAAAAATATTCAAAACCAAAATCAATTAAAAACAGCTGATTTTAATTGATATATTGTATTTACTCACATGCTTCGACAATTATTTAAAACTATAATTTGAATGTTAAACATAAAAAGTGATTATGTCTATTATATCTTTCTTTAATTACGCTTTTTTTATAATTGGGTGCGCATAATAATAGTTGCAGTCATTAAAGAGTATGCATTATCATGTCTATGGCATTTAACAGGTCAAATTAAATTGAATTTACTTTTATCATGTAATAAAATATCAAGTAACGTCGATACATTAAAATAATACATACTTGTCGCAAATCAATAAGGAAAGCTGACATTCTGGTTGAAATATCTTCAATAGTTTGTACTCTTGTAAAAATATGATCTATGAGCCCGATGGAAGCGGATTCTGCCGGGACGAAACACCCTATATGGGCCATGTATACTATCAACGCTACTTGTTTTAAGTAAACGGATTTCCCACTTGAATTGGGTCCAGTAAGTATGGTCACCAAATTGCTGTCCAAGGAGGATTTGGTAGAATTTGGTACAAAGTTATCAATGCACAGCTCCTGAAGTGGGTGTCTGCCATTTTTTATGTTTATGATTTTTTCTGTTGTCAGTATTGGTCGTCTGTAATCATTGTCCTTGCAGGTTTTAGCAATAGCTACAAGGCTAAAAAAATAGGAAATTGTGTGCGTACATGATTACGCAATTGATATTTATTAATTATTTGTAACTATGCCAATTATGATGCACATTGACCCAGAATGTACCACAAAATCAAAAATATTAATTGTGGTTTGTGAAATTACAAAGTCACAAATAAAATATTGAAATTTTAATTTTTTTTCTCCTTAGAATAGTATTCCAAGCTATTAAATGAGAAATTCACAACATTCAAATATTCAAATTGATTTAGGTATGTAATTAGTTTAGGCTTTTTACAAATGGAATTCTTAATAATTTGTTCTGCTTACGAATCCAGTTCCGCACATAGTTTTATCACGGTAGAAAGTGTCTGAAGATATTGCAATATAAATTTTGTTAATCGCATCATTATTCGCATTTCATGAGCCAAAATCTCAGGGTGCGTGTCACCGATGAGGTGATCTAACTCTGAAAATGAAAGCATTAAAATAATAATTTAAACATTTCTTTAAAAATGGAAGTATGTATTTCAAATTTAAAAAAAAACATAGTTACCCTCGCATCCTTTGCTCTTGTAATGTATGTAGTCATGATTCTGAAACTAAAATATTGAAACAAAAGACAAATTAATATTGTTTTTCTATTAGATATTTTGTGATATCTCGGTATATATTCTCTATTAGGGAACCTTTTGCCCAGATCCCTTAAATGTGAAATGAAAGTGGTACTCTTATAAAGAAGAAAATGTAAACTATGGTCAACATTTTAAATCATTGCCACCCGCATACAATAGTGGAATAGAGTGAAATTTCAGAATGTTGTCTTCTTATAATTCCTGATCTTTTAATCATTACATTGTGCAAAATAACAATGGATCAGATTTTTAGTTTTAAATTTTTTCTTAGCAAGTCTTCATGACAGCCGGAAGACGCCTGATTAATTTAAATTTACTGTCGATTGTAACTTGTAATGTTAGAGAGTAGGTATCTAAATGCGATAGCTTAGGTGCTTCGGATTATAGTAATTAAATTCAGTGAATAAATGGCATATTGTTACCTTAATTCCAATAGCACGTAACTCTTTTTTTTTTTCAAAATCAAGATTAATTTGTGTAGTGCTCATCGAAATACATCCGCCTCTCTCTTCAGGGAATGTGTCTAACGAGAGCAAGTATTGCTCTCGTTATCAAATTAATCATAATCTTGATATCGAAAAAAAAAAAAGTGTTACATGCTATTAGAATTAAGATAACAATATGCATTTTAGTATCTCCGTATGTTAATATAATTCACTTGTTAATATGTGTAGTTTACCATGAATCTGAGGTCGGGAATTTCTTTAGCTTCTCTACTCAAGTTGGATTCCCAGGCCTTGACACCTAAAAGGTATCCAAGGTTTGGAAGATAAACCATTGTACACTCTTCAATGAATAGAGGAAGTTTTTCCAATTCTAATTTTGCTGTTGATGACATTAATCCGTGCAATGACATCATATTCTGCTTTTCTGCAAACAATTAATATAAACTATTAATTTCTTTGCTTAGTCTTTATGGACCCCACTATTACATTATTAAAGATAATTTGACACATTTATTAACACAGGTGAAAATCCTTGCTGAGTTGTATCGAGATTCAGGATAAAAGTTATGATAAGATAAAAAAACTTTTTACATGTAAAGACACATACCACCCCTGCATAGAATATATTTTTCTGGTTCGTCCCGCCCGCATTGTATTTTGTTTTCGTCTCTTTGAACATTGGCTGATTTTTATTTCAAGTTAAAACAATATTTTATTTATTTATTATTATATAAAATGTTACACACTTTTTTAACGCAGTTTCGTGACACGTTACGTACATACCTCTTCGAAAAAACACATTCAATGTAAAAATATTAAATTTTAAATATAAGACACCAAAATGATATTTTAGTAAGTTATTACCAAAAACTATACAATAATTCCTTAGAGGAATACTTCTGAAAATCGTCTTTGTCGGTAAAATCGAATGCTGAAACTAAGTTCCAATAGAAATAAGACAATAAACATGGATATTCTTTACTTTTTATATTAAGATTTGCAGACTCTCCTACAAAGAACATTGAATGACAAAAGTCTTACAATCCACAGTATTTATGTCATTGATGCTAGTCCTGATATGAGGTTTCAGAATGGAACCCAAAACATCGGCTAAAGAGGTCAGAGATATCTGTCAGAATAAACCAAGACCTTGCAAGATTAAAGTGCCGTGAAGAATTTATTTGATAATTAAATATTTTGATTGTTCATATACTGCACTGGCTATTACTTATTACTATTCAGATTAAAATAAATTGGATTGGTTTTAAAAATATATTACGAATTTGAAAAAGTTGTATGAATAGTCGCAGTGCGTAAATCACACTATTTTATTAAATCATATTCATTGTTAAGAATTATTAACTTACTGAAATCAAGATCAGGATCGATGCCCAGATTAACGGTAAATTTTCCCTGTGCCTTTGATAAATCAAAATCAACAATACGCTTCATATGGTGGACAACCTATAATAAACAAAACGCATTGTTAACTGTGTCGGTACATGTATACGATAGTATTATTTTTTTAAGGGAAATCTTATTACTTGAAAGAGATTATAATTGTTACGTGATCCGAGAGCATCGATGAGAGGCGAGTTTCCCTGGTATTTCTCACAAAATTCACAAATCAGAATTCCATTACATAACGTCTGAAAATTTATTCATAATATTTTCATCTCAATTTTGATTTGAAGCTTTATAAATAATATAATTCTCATTTTTATTTAAAGTTTGTTTGTTTATTATTAAATGTATAAAAATACATGCAAGTACATAAATTAAAAATATGTATATATTTACATTGAACAATGACTTCCATTCGTATGGTGAAGCTCGTAAACCTTTTATTCTTGTCATCAAACCCTAAAATAAAATTTACATATAATAAAATTTATAAATAGCAAAATTCGAAAAAACTGTAGATTTTGAAAAGTTAATTTTAATTTACACTTACATTAACATTTTTTATATGCTTTAGTGAGGAACAAATATTTTTTACAAACTCTTCATTGCCAGACTTATTCAGAAAGGCTATTGTATCGAGTCTTCCTTCTAAAATGTTCTTATCATTTGTTGGATGCTGAAGCATAACTCTATAGACAAATACATTGAGATTTTAAACCTAAATTTCTTTGGATTTTCCTTTCCTCATACTAACCATAACCACACAAATATACATTTAGATACGTTGAAAATGAAATGAAATACAAATTGTCTATGTTAGTGTTGTGACAATCCTGGCTTGTATGTTTATGATAATTATTATTCTTCTACTCGTATTTTCAGCATTTGTATGTATAGATTTTGACAGAAAATTCAAATTGAAGATTGTTTCTGTTAATGTGAATTGTGAATTTGACACAATATCATGTTAATATACAAGTTAATGTATTTATAAATTAAATGAGAAGTCTTTTCATTGACAATTTAATAAAAAAACTTGTTTGTAACAAAACAAAATTTACATATTTTTTATTCATTGTAAAAAAAAAAATATGTAAATTTTTATGAATGATTTAGTGATTATTCGTAAAATATACTTATTGTAAATTATGATCACTTTAGATGTTGCATGCCGATTTTGGAATTGCAACGATTAAATATTCCAAAAAGACTTAGACCCTCCTTTCCGCTGTGGGCAGTTCCTTTCTTGAAGTTGCTCGGATGCGATAACTTGTTAAAGACTTGCAAGGCCTTGTAGCTTTCATTGTCCATTATTACAATGTTGTGTCTGAAATTTCCATAAAAATTGTTCATTCAATTTATGAATCAAACGTAAACTATCATAGAAATGAGTAATTAAGACAACTTTTGTTTGCTTTTGTTTCATAATGAGAAAATAATATGTCTATTTATAATTCTTTTGTGTACTAGTACAAAAAATTGAATATTTAAATAGTAAAATGATCAATGAATAAATAAAACACACAATGTTATCGTTTTTATGGCGAGAAAACTAGGCGTTGCATTTTCATCTATGTCCAAACGGCACCAGTTTTTATCCAAATACTTTAATAGAGCACCCAGGGCATGCACTGTTTGTGTACAATGGAAGTTGATGATTGAATGCAGAAAGATATGATGGTCATCATCAGAGGAATCTACCGGCTCATTAGGAAGTCTCATTAAATATATTCTCCGCTTGCAGGATTCAAAATCTAAAATATTTTGAACAATACATCAAAAGCATTTTGAAAAACAATTTGAAGTATATTAAATTAATATGTATGTCTTTCTTCAATTTACCCGTTAAACAGAGGTATTTTATATTATAACTTGTTTTTATCGAAAATGGGCAGTTTGGGAATCGAGTCCTTGACCAATAGTTTTATTTAGTAGATTTTCACCCACTCAGGCACCAATTGACGTCATTTACAAATAATATTTGATGATGAAGGTTATAAGAAATACATAATAGTACTCACTGTATTCCTCATTTGGAAGGAAATGAATTTTGGTCTTAGTCTTGGAGTTATTTGTTCTGGATTCAGAGATAGTATCTGAGTTGGTTTCTACCACGAGACTCTTCAAACACTCTGAGAATGTTTTCTGTGTTCTTGTGTCAATGATGACCGTAACAGGTTGAACTTGCCTGTATAAGTTCCTCAGCATGCTGTGTTCTGGCTTGGAGTCTACTATTTCAATCAATGTGTAAAGCTAGGAAAAATGATTAACAATATATAGAGTTCAGATTATGGTAAAAGAATTTTTATATTATGAAATAAAAATAAATAAAGGCTGAATAAATTACACTGGAATAAAGGTGAACAAGAGCATGAAGAACAGTATGAAAAGATTTGCTTAGAAGCATTAAGTGGGAGATTATTTTTAGTGCTTTTTGATAATATTACTATACATTTTATTGTGGTTTCCGACAAATCTACAGCCAATAAATTTATCTCAATAAATATATATATATATATAAATACTTTTTAAGAATTAAGTAAATAAATGATTACAAAGAGTGTATAGTATCTTTAATCTATCACAGAATAACATTTTCTATAGCAAAGAATTTCAACCATTTTGTCACTCCGTGAAATAATAGAGTTCATTGAAAATTTTAGATAAAACTCCGTAATTACTATTTTGTAACCTTTGGTTGACAGAAAATTTTAATTTATATAGTTGTTAATTCTATGTTATTGCAATTAAATTATTAATTTTTCCCCAACCTCCTTCGTTACCCACTTGTGACCGGAAACACACATATATATATATATTATAGAACTAAAAACATCAACATTTGTGGTGTTTTTTTGTAAGATTGGTATAGTTGCTCACAAACAAATGCAGAAAAGGTCACTTATTAATAAGACCTATAAACCGTATTAGCCCGAATATAACGCGACCTATATATTTGGAGCAGGAATGAAAGGAAAAACTTAAATACAAAACAAAAATGAATTAGGTAAATTGTATTATAAAAAATAAGATTTTTTTATTCAGGCATGCTTGAATTATCATCAGTGTCGTTTGAATGATTACCA
This sequence comes from Eubasilissa splendida, assembly GCA_031772225.1. Taxonomy (NCBI): domain Eukaryota; kingdom Metazoa; phylum Arthropoda; class Insecta; order Trichoptera; family Phryganeidae; genus Eubasilissa; species Eubasilissa splendida. The sequence goes on along the minus strand of CM062848.1, from coordinate 38,110,267 downwards.
CTCGATGCATTATTTATGGCATCTTCCTCTTACCATAATTCTCACTCCCAAAATGTGACATTTCTCAAAACCTTTTTTAATAGACATGTCACTAATCTTCTACCAGGCGGTAATGATCCATTTCCCTAAGACTGGAATTTATGGTTCCTTTATTTTTCTTATAGGGATCAGAGAATGATTTCCAGCTAAATAGGTGATAAACGAAAAAGCTTGGCTGTGTGCGCCGCGCTCATCTGGACACGGCCTAAACCCAGAATATGATGTGAATGTTTTTTTAGAAAAATATTGTGTTATATTCGGGTTAATACGGTATATACATATGTTATTAATCTATAGACAACATCTAATAGACAAATAATGAATGGGACAAATATAGAATCAGTTTTTATCAATTAGTCAGGAATGAACTAATATAATAATCCATTCCCAGCCCTGAATCTGGTACATTAATACCAGAACCAGAACTTTACCTTTACTGAGGAGCGATGATAGCAGAAGCTGAATAGGAGAAAAGGAATTATTGTTTATAGTGGGAGTCACCTTCCATTGAAACATCAGATGATGGCAATTCTGTTAATCAATGTATTCTTTGACTCTTTCCCTACAGTTCACTAGCACTGGATTTAGCAATGAAAGAACTTGTCCAATGATTGTTTTTAAATATTTTCCCAAAGTAGCTAATCACATTATCATTGAATGAATTTATATTTTGATTAATACGTGTTTGCGTGCCACTTTGATTAATCAATGTTTGTGTGTCACTTCTTCAACATACTTTGCATTTTGGTCCAATTAGAGAAGAGCATTTCCTTAAATGTCAGCAGTTGGGATTTTGCCTGTTACTCAACTCTTCCTCTTGCTAGAATAGCCATGTGTGGATGACTGTTCAAGACGAATATTACATTTTTGGACAAATATCTTTAGTCAAAAAAAAAAGACGATTTTTGGATATGATGAATATAGAAGTAGGCAAATTAATGCAGCCAAATGAAAATAACCATAGAGCTATTAAGCCACCATTAATAATATAAGTACTTATGTTTTTTGGAATATTTTTGCGGAACTGACAACAAATAATTTTTTTAATAAGTGTCACTGTATTGATAAATAAATATTTTAAAAACAAATTTTAGTGTTAAGTTTAGCAGACATTAGAAAGTTTAACTGCTCGAGTGGTCTCAGGTCACAAAAGATAAAGATTTGTTAATTTACTCTTAGGTTTTATATAATTAAGTTTCCCCTTACCTCTGATGATAATGTATTATAATATGCTGCACCTAATTTTCCATTCCTCCAGCATACTGACATTATCATCTGTAATTAAAATGATAAGTAATAAAATTACTCATTTTTAATAATTTATAATGACAAAATATGGATAAAATTTTATATGTACTTCTTCATTATCTGAATCAATTATATCCGAGACTTGAGCATTTTTGTGCCTATATGTGTCATTTATTTCAATGACATTTTCTTTTGTATCTGAGTTAACATTCTGTTCAGAAGTTGTTCCACCATTGTCCATTTGAGTTCTCACATTGTCTTGAAAATTATCTGAATAAAAATACAAATTAAATGCATTAAAAGCTCATTGTTTAATAATAGTATACTGATTTAAAACATATTTCTCATACAAAGCAAATTTTAAACCTTTGGCAAGTTGAAATTTTTCTTGACTTTTTAAGGAAGATGAAATTGAACTGGTTAGATTCTTATTGGAATCAGTTAACGGACTTAAAACCATCCTTTTATGTGGAGTAATAGTAGATTCCGAACACAAATTGGATATCGATTTACTTGTTGAAGTCATATTAAAATCTTTAATATGACTGAAAAACGTATTTACCGCCAAAATCAAGATCAATATGGTTCACAAACAAAAGACAGTATATATCGTTTTTTACTTCTCTGAAATGTCAATAGGGTGACATAAATGTAATAATTTAAAAAAAGATTGTGATGGTACCTATCTTCACTTAAAATTGTGAAAAAATTCGTTTGTATTAAAGGACTGTTATGCAAAACGAAAATTGTTTATTAAATTTGTAGTTTTTGTAACATTTTTTTTGTATGACAAGATTAAGACGGAAAAAAGTATGTAAAACAGTTTATTGTTTTATGTTTACTGACTTGTGAATCCATTAAAATTGATTAGATTTGATATTGTATTTGAATTTTCAATACATTTTTACTAAAGTGTACTAGATGTAAATGTTGTTTTTTGTCACAGTCCTTTCTAACCATCTGATGACTTTTTGGGGGTTAGGACGGTGGTTAAATTATGGTAAATGTGATTGGCGTGTGTTGAGGTTTATTATGACAAATGATAAAAACAATGAAGACAGATAGAAATGAATACAGTGAATGAAGATGTAGGAAATGAAATGAATTGGCGGTCTTGCTCGGCGAAGGCGAGCCGGCAAGACCGCCATTGTGAAACGCTGAAACTGGAGAGCCTGCCTGGTGGTGAATTCTCAAGCCAGGCTTGTAGCAGCAGCCGGCAACGGTGTCGCTAGCGTCGACGCCGACTGAGATGGCGGTGGATTCGAATTACGATCGCTATAACTTTAACCATTGACTGTTGTATTTCGGGTGTCAATTATCCGTGATCCATCCAGCATCCGTGAGTATTATATTTATATTTAAATATTTGGAATGGTATGTCATTTCGTACGAGAGTAATATTTTTAATGATATGCTCCCACTTATTTTACATATAATATATTTATAACATTCAGGGATGCTGGTATTTACAAGTATAAATATTAGAAAAATCTTTAGAGGATCACTTTTCGGGGGATCAATGTGTAAGGGATTAATTGGCAGAGGGAACAGCTGTCAGGGGGATTAATTGACGGGGACGAATTGTTGGGGGAAAAAATTGTTGGGGGATCATTTGTCGGGGGACCAATAGTTGGTGGACCCTGCTAAACTAACGTTAATCGTAAAATCTAAATAAGCTTGTGATCTTACCGTACATCGGTATAATCTGATTTTTTTATTTAAATGATATAAAAAGTTATTAAGAAGGTGGGATGAAGTTGTATCAACTGAGGGAGAGTATATTATATATTATAAGATTAATTACATACATAAAAAAAGTTTGTCTTAAAAATGACATTGTCATTTGGTACCCCTAATATTTTTGGTTTAATTAAAATATGAGTTAAGAGAAACACGGGTTAAAGACATCATTATCAGTGTTAAAAAGCGTAAATGGCAGTTCCGCTATTATAAATAACAAAATAACATTATCCATTGATTAGTAAAAATTAAAATATATTTGATATATTAAAAATAATCGCACTTTATATAAATAAATTGGGTACAATAAATTATTTTTAATTATAACATACATAATTTTGACCAGATAATTATGAAATCTAATGAGACGATGAAGTCCAGTGAAAAATTTGACTATGCCGGTTTTCGTGATAACAATTAGTCCGCATATATAATAGCATTTGACAGTCGGATGTCGTATTGAGGTGAACATGCCGTTTAACAAAACCATTTTTTGTTAGTTCAATATGTTCAAGTGGTGAGTAATCAGAGTTCACCGTCCGAAATGGGGTTGAAAGCTTATTGCGTGTCCGACTGGCACAACAGTAATTTTCAACCAGAGGCTTCGCAAATGTGGGTGGGTAAACTGTTTGATCTTAAATTGTACATAATTTTTTTTTTTTTATAAATAATTTAGCGTATTGTCGCTTGCTTACATTATACGTAAATTAATATTAGATTTTGTATTAACCTGTACCTACTTACGAACAGCAAAAAATATTTTCCTTAATGGTGAAATATAAATACCTAAAGAATGCGCGCAAAATAAATCAAAACATGCGATTAAAAACCAGTGGCGCTAAAGCAGCCAATGCGGGCATTGGGGACCAAAAGTCCGTCCGTGTCCAACAATACCTTTTATATCTATACTTTTCTCTGCGCTATACAGATTAATAATAATGCCTACACTGTATCAAGAATTTGAACTAATATGGACGCCGCAGCGAGAAATATAACTATATTTTTTTAAAAATGTATTCAATAGTACATACCGAGCTAATATTATGTGTCGGGATAGAGACCAGACCATCGTCGCAAAACGAAAATATACGTAAAGCGGAGCAATGATTTTTTCAATTGCAAGTGCATATAAATACCTAAAACACTTTTGTTCTTTTCAAGAAAGATTGAATGTTAAAAGAGACAAAAGTAAAATTTTATTCCATTATTATTAAAGCGTAGTATTTCATATTTAAAGTTCTTGTATACAATACATATATACATATAGGGGGCCCTTTTTCCATTTTGCATTGCCAATTTTTATAGTTACGCCACTGTTAAAAACTATTAAATTATTCATCCCTGGACATATAATTAGGTTTTAAAACTATAATCTGTAGATACAATTATATGAGATTGTACATATAAATGTGTTCACTTATTAGCTTAAAGATGAGCTGAGATGATGTACTAAAAGTGGAAAAAGTTTAATGTTGTCTTAAAGTTTATTGTTCAGTGTTTGCACGCGTTCGGTACACGAATATCGATTGCGAAATTGACCACGGCTAAGAAAATACCGGACAAGCGCCACTGGAGAGTGAGGTGGTGGTTAAGGTAGGTATCTATCGAAATTTATTTATCTAACATTTTGATCTGAAAATACCGTACGACCTATGTTCAGTGTCTTAAAGGCTTTAAGTATTTATAGAATTATCAATTAAATTATTTAGAGCCACTGTACTGTAATGTTACAGTCGTAGACGTAGATAATTATACAATATTATTTTTTAATTAAATCTACTTTTGATTTTTAATAAATGTATAAATTTGTGTATGATTTGTTAGAAAATAATATTGTTATGTTTTTAAAACCCTACATTGTCGCTATCACCTTATAGTTTATGCTTCTGGAATTTTCTGTGATTTTGAAAACAGTCGAACAGGAGAAACGTCAGATTATAATACTGTAAATTATACGCTAGCAATTTCTATTATTATCTTCTTCTTCGTATGGCGACAAGATCGTCGATGCGGCGTAGGGAGGCTTCATATCCTTGGATATTTGAGGTATTGTTAGGTAGTTTGTAAAAGTGTCAAAGCGATTAGCACTGATGTACTTGTAGTAGTAGTTTATGTGATTTAGCCGATTGTAGAGTACTCAGAGTAGAATTGGAAAAAAACATACGCTGCACCAGCGACGACCATGGACCCTGCAATGGGATCCGAAGTGTTGGCCGCAGTAGTTCGACACAAAATTCAAAGAATTATTAAAATCATATTTATAAGTCATAAAATCACATAAAAGCACGAGGATATAAAAATAATAATGCTCGGTGATATTCTATTCACGAATCGTCATTTCAAATCCCATATCCACATGTGATTGGATACTTCATCACGACATTTAGCATTTTCCGTATGGAATATGGACGTATCATCGTTCAATAGTTAAAAAAGTCTGCATGTCACATTCATTCACAATCATGGCCTGGGAAGTTCAGTTATTACTTTTATCCACGCTGCCATTTATAATTATCGGCTCTGGTAAGCTTTGCGAATTTTTTAAAGTGTGTAACACCATGCTCGGTGTACACGTGGATTCAAGCGGGAAATACGCACAACACATTTTCCATTTGTAAATTTAAGATATAGCCGTTTACTTTCTTCTATACCCATCACGTGATGATGGATGTTGGAAGGAGTTTTCTGCACTTAATCACACATATAATAAAAATGTTTGTTTGTATATATAATACCGATATTGCTTTCATCCTGTCATACTACAATAATATTCTTTAGATGTGCTTTGACATTATTTTTAAACTGCCGTGTAATAATAAGATACCTATGCATTGTTTAAAAATGACTTTAATGTAATTCACATTATATCGCAGCATTTCTCAAATTCTAAAATAATAGTTTTTGTTGATGTTTCTATAAACCTACCTCTGTTGGTAACTTTGTGGTTAAACATAATTGATTAAAAACTGTATCTATAGGGTTATCCAATAAATGTGATAGTTTCAAATAAGAATAGCAATTTTTATTCAGTATTATGTAGTTATGAGTGATTATGAAAGCAGATTCATACAGATGAATGAAGATTCATACAAAAAATGTAAAACGTTCGCCCCAACACGGCCGCAGTCCAGTGAGGCTAGTATTATTGTGTATACTGATGTAATATTTTAACATTTCATCCATATATTGATTTTCAAGTGAGCAATGGATTCGGGAAGTTATTTATTTTTAATATAGTGCATACATAAGTATATATATATGTATCTATATGCTCTAATATAAACATATTTGCGATTCATATATGGGGCTAATAAAGCACACCTTAGTATTCAATTGAGTGTCCCTGCCGCACTCAATAACATTACAATTCTGTCCCACTCATACTGGTGCAGCGTTACTTATTTTCTCCTGCTCTCTCTCTTATGCTAGTGGTGTACGCTAATGGCGATCGTTTCATATACTTACGTCTCTCTCGTACTCATTGCTTTTCGACAATTTATTATTAATTTCGCCAAAAATTATTAAACATTTCGCGCTCTTTGTTAACTGTTCTATACAATACATTGCATTATTTGCTGATGCTCATATTCATCTCTCATACAATGCTAATTATGGTGATACATTAAATGTTACGAGATACATATTTCATTTCTATTTACTTCGCAGAAATTCTAGTTTGATTGCTCATTGCTCAATGCATACATTGTATTTAGACGTACGGCTTTTGTAAATTAATTCTCGATCATTCTTTCTTTCCATTGTGTCTCTGACCATTTATTATCAAAACACTAGAGGTCTAATGAATGAATTTCTGAATGCCATTTCAGTCTATCACATCCTCTTGTATGATGTTCAGCTCATGTTGATTTGCATCAATTTTATAAATTCTGCCAATATTTTTTTAGCGAGAAATAAGAGTTAAATAAAAAATCCAGCGAAATAATAATAAATACGTTTCTTCTTTCATAAACAATATGAGTTTCTGATAACTTAGCAGATAAGATATCAAAATCTAGCGCTATTGAGTATTTTTGTTTTCATGTTACAGAAACACCGGAAGCGTCATCCATATTGGAAAATAAAGGTGGGCCCTCTCTAAGTTACATATCACTTAATATCGTTGTACATAATGTTATATTTATACAGACCAGTCAAAAACGTGTCTAAAACTCAACAAGATATTCAAATGGACAATGGTTCACTGCATTATTAATATTTTTCCAGTTGATGCGTGCCACCACTGGAATACCGGCTACTGGCCGACTTGGCTCAACCAAAGCGAGATATGCTCCAGGAACGCTTTCAAGAAAGACTTCTTCTCTGCCAACGGAAAGATGCTGAGTAACGAACAGATTAGGGTATTGTGCGAAAGATTCTCGTACACCATTCTGAATCCCAATGGCAACGTTCTGCATTGTGAGTAACTCTCCTTTAACCTTTTACCATCAACTTTATCTAGTCGTATATCTTACTGCCGTGTCAATTCTCTGACGATACTAACTGTACGTAATATACTCGATTTATTTAGACTTTTAATATTAGTTAATTTTTTGTTATGTCCACACTGCGGCAGGAAAAATGTCAATTGCGAATTGTTATAAGGTTGGGTTAGGTTAGGTTATTTAGGTTTTAGTTATTTTGTCTTAATTTTTTTTCATTTAATTTTCATAAATTATTTTAATGTTTTAAATAGAATATATCTTTCCTATACTTTTAAAATCAGCAATGTTATCTTTGTGGTTAAGATTCATATTTTTATTTATTATCTTTGTTTTATTAACTACTAAAATGAGTTTAAATACATCTACCGGTTTCGAAAAATACCATTTTCTTCTTCAGGATGTCATAAATTTATCATCTTTGTCATTAGAATTTATGAGTAAATTTCCTATACTATTATTTGTATAGGAAATTTACTCATAAATTCTAAAGACAAAGATGATAAATTTAACAATTCTGGTGTCTATAAACTTAGTTGCAAGGATTGTGCTGCATTTTATATTGGTAAAACGGGTAGAAATTTTAATATAAGAGTAAGGGAGCATTTGAGATGTTTGAACAATAGTGGGTTTTCAGAATTTGCTAATCATTTGATAGAAAATGGTCATGATTTTGATAAAAAATTGGGATTGTCAATTTTGCATATAAACGGTGTTGGTCACAAATTAAATAATTTGGAATCGTTGGAGATAAATAAAGCGTGTAAAACTAATCAAAAAATTATAAACAACCAACTAAATTTAACTACGAGTCCCATTCTAAATTTTTTTCCTAAAAATTATTCGAGTAAATTTGTATTAAGTAATGATTTGAGTTAGGTACTAAAGATAAATAGATTTTTTAAAAATAGATTCTGTCAAAGAAACAATATATGTTTTAGTTAGTTATGACATCCTGAAGAAGAAAATGGTATTTTTCGAAACCGGTAGATGTATTTAAACTCATTTTAGTGGTTAATAAAACAAAGATAATAAATAAAAGTAGAATATATTTTTCCTATTTTTCGTACAATGCTATATTTTTTTGTTTTTTGTGTACATCATGTAAGGTCTGACTGTACTTAGAAGTACCAAATTTTTAAATTAATAATATTTATATACCTAGATTTTATTATTTTAATTTTCCATCACAATTTGCATATGTTATTAGGAGAACACATTCTTATTGTGATGTTGTAATTATTCAGAACATAGGTCTGTGATATTTTAAATATGAATTAAATATATTAATTAGAAAGATATACATATAAAATCAATTCTATCGAAAAATATTGTTGTTGCGCCACTGAGATTCGAACCTGGATCTCTTTCCTAACCGGGGAAGGTGCATTATTCAACTATGCTACAGCGACAATACTTTTAGCGACAATTTTCGAACCTTTTTGATATTAATACATTTAATCGTTCCATTATTTGAAAGAGCCATAAGGTAGATTAAATTTAATAAAAATGAATTGATAATTCTGGCGTCTGCTATCAGTTTACTCAAAGGTATTTGAGATTCTGTAAAAATAAGGTAGATGGCTCTTTCAAATAATGGAACGATTTTTTTCGTAATTTATTCGGGTATCCATAAAATATTGTGGACTCGATTTGTTACACCCTATATATAAGTGGTAGCAATTAACTGAATGACAATGTTTTGTACAGCGGCGTAACTAAAAAATTTTGGAGAAATGGAAAAAAGGCCCCTCTAAGTATTTTGAATTATAAAAGTGATGGTTTATATATTTATAATACGTAGTTTTACCCATTAAATCATGTTATTCAAAGTTCAATTTTCACTCTGAAACAATGCAATGGAATCAGTCTTCAGTCAGGAGATGCGTCTTCTTCCTGCAGCGCACTTCTCCTGAATAGTATGAATAAAATTTGTGTCTTATAATATTCAAATTCACGCATTTATGATAGATTTTTAATTTTTTTATTATTTCATTGCTGCTGCTGTGGTAGATTCTAAAAATTGTATGTTCATTATAGCCTCGGCAATAATATTATACGGTAATACCGAATGTACAGGGCGCGGACCATTCGGGCCCCTAAATGTCGTGGGTCCCGGATGCACCGCAATGGCTGAATTGGCGTAGTTACGTCTCTGCCCACAACAATAATCCGACTTGTTTTAGTTGAATTCTGCTGGTACGCCAAGTTTGGTTTCTGGAAGACGATCCCAGCCAGCTCCAAGGAAGAAAAAGCCTTGGAACAAATGATTGCGAAACATTTGTACCGAAATGGGTTGTACACCTCGCAAGAAATAGTTAAAAGAATGTGTCCCAACTATTATTCCATGAGTTGTGAAGAGTGCGCTCATCTAACAGGTCTGTGTCCATTGATATTTATTTTATTTGCTACATTACATTTTTAGTTTAACTAACGTGTCTAAAACGCACGAAATCAAATGTTGTATGGTCTACATTGTCAGCAAGAATAAACACCAAATCGAATTCAATCGTTAGTCAAGATGTAAACCGCTCGACTTAATTAAAAGCAGCTTGTATTGATTTATTTAAAAGCACGATGATAATTTTGATGCCGCGAGGGCGGAGAAACAAAGGATATAATATGTCGTCAGACGACATGTGTGTCGCAGGAATGGCAAATTACATTATTATTTAAATCAATTTAAGAATATGTTTGATTGTGTAATTTTTAAGTTAACTGGTTAACTTTAGACGTAACAATTACGGTAGATTGATTCCCTTTTTTGATAATAATTTCAACATTAAAAAATAGATTTTGCGCCGACTGAGGAGCACTTACACTACTTAAACCGACACTTACACTACTTAACAAAAGTAATGGGCACGGAAACATCGCAAACAGTGACCGCGAAGCGGTCATTACCAAGCACACTATAACAAATCGGCATAAAATATGGTATGCAAGAAATGACCTTGTTCAGTATCTATCAGTGATACATTTCCACAAAATCCGTACATATATATCAGTTTTTTCAAATTTTTTATATATATTTATTAGAAGCTATATAAAATATATGTATAATACGTTTGGAATATGCCCGTCTCACTAGAAAATTGTGTGTCGAGACAGGCATAGTTTACAAGTGATTACCTCTTAGGGTCGATCAGTAGTAACTTTTTAATATAGTAAAAAATTTTTTTTTTTTGTGAAAACGGGTTGTTTGATCGTCAGTAAAAAAATATTTACTTCTCTATAGTACATCCCGTAGTAAACTCATTTTAATACATTTTTTTATTTTTTTTTATAAATATTAAAAATATAATACAATTTGAATAATCAGTGGATATATATTAACATTTGTTTCTTCTCTATGAGAGACTCGTGTATAGAGGAGTATATACGAGTTAATTTATGTTTCACTTAATCTGTGTACATATTTTTTTTAACTTCAGTCACAAATTTATGATAGTCCGTAATTTTTCTAATTGTGATGGGGAGATTGTTAAAAAATTTGATACCTTGATAAATATATTGATTTTGAGTTGCGGTATATTTTAGTTTTGGGATATCAATTTGATCTCTATATCTTGTAGATCGGAATTCGTTTCTAAAATTTAATTGATTTTTAATTTTGAAAACTTGAATTATTGAATTTTTTTTGTGTATGTCTACTATTTTTGTTACTTTAAAATTTGTGAAAAGTTGTATACTTGGATAGTCTTTTTTTTAAGTATAATTTTTATTATCATTTTTTGAGTGATTTCTAATTGTGACATTGAAGTTTTATATGCACTTTGATACTTTGAAAGTTGCAGTAGACGACAATGAATCATTCAATATCCCGTTATTTTAGTGATGATGATCTCGTTGTTTAATATATTAATGTATACATTAGCACATAATACGAAGAAATTTCACCACCAAAGTGACAGATTTCGAACACCTAGGGGAAAAAATTAAGCATATTTCATGATTACTTGTCGCGTTTGTAGACATCTACATTTATGCTTTGACAGTAGTAAATTTGATGTTTCAACAACCCGCAAAGGATATTTACTACGGGCGCTAGTTAAAAGATACTATAGCAAAAAGTTACCATAGTAAAAAGTTACTACTGATCACACAACCGGCCCTTAAACATACATCTTATATATCATGCACAAGGTGTATGTATAAAAATAAATTACAATGTGGACTTTTCTATAATTTCCAATTTGTTTTATATCACATTTTTTAAATAATAATTTTGACTGAAAAACACGCCGATGCAATATTACTTTGTATTACGCTTCTGATGTGATTCTCTATTATGTAAATAAAAAATATGTTAATGCCTGAATAAGGCGTGTACAATAAATAAATCAATAAATATATCTAGAGCAAGATGATCATTATATATAATATGAGTAACTGTGAAAATCTTCACAATAAAATAAATATGTTTAGTTTAGGTAATCAGTTACTGGATCTGAAATTAAATATTTTCCGGGACTTGAGATGTTATTAGGCAAGTGTGTTGCTACTGTAGAATTATATTCTCTGTAAATATACCATTCGGCAGGTAAATCGTAAAAAATAAAGTTATTATTAGTAGAATCAGATTTGTTTATTTATTTAAAATGAATGCAAGCGTGAATGAATGAGTGATGGAGATTATAATCTCGTTACTGACCTCTTTAGTTTATGGACTCAAGATTAATTTTATTTCAGGTCACAGTTAAAATAAATATATTTTTAACTCTTATTTATTTCAGAGACAATGTGCCACTACGCGAGCCACGGAGTGTGGAAAAAAAATATTATAAAAAAATATGTAGTCACAAGGGCGAGACATTTTTTTCACTTGGCTAAAAAGAGAATTAGCGCTGTTGAAGTTTTGAGAAAATGTTTGAACTATTTCGATAAATGTAGAAGGAAGATTCATTATCCATACTGCCCAATACCACCAGGTCCATCGATAACCACTCGTACGCATACAAATAAAACACACTCAACTACGCCGAAACTTCAAACTGAAGTTACTACGACACAACCAACGGTACCACTGAGAAGTTCTACTATATCAACAGTTACAATTACAACTAAAAAGTCAACGAATCCTACTTCATACACGCCTGTCACCTCCACCATTGTAATAACAACAGAAACACCAGAGATACTTCCAACAGGTCCGACTAGTCAAGAGTTCACTACCCCAACTGTAACATTAACAACAGAAACGCCAGAGATACTTCCAACAGGTCCGACTAGTCAAGAGTTCACTACCCCAACTGTAACATTAACAACAGAAACGCCAGAGATACTTCCAACAGGTCCGACTAGTCAAGAGTTCACTACCCCAACTGTAACATTAACAACAGAAACGCCAGAGATACTTCCAACAGGTCCGACTAGTCAAGAGTTCACTACCCAACTGTAACATTAACAACAAACGCCAGGATACTTCCAACAGTCCGACTAGTCAAGATTCACTACCCAACTGTAACATAACAACAGAAACGCCAGAGATACTTCCAACAGGTCCGACTAGTCAAGAGTTCACTACCCCAACTGTAACATTAACAACAGAAACGCCAGAGATACTTCCAACAGGTCCGACTAGTCAAGAGTTCACTACCCCAACTGTAACATTAACAACAGAAACGCCAGAGATACTTCCAACAGGTCCGACTAGTCAAGAGTTCACTACCCCAACTGTAACATTAACAACAGAAACGCCAGAGATACTTCCAACAGGTCCGACTAGTCAAGAGTTCACTACCCCAACTGTAACATCAACAAAACGCAGGATACTCCAACAGTCCGACTAGTCAAGAGTCACTACCCAACTGTAACATTAACAACAGAAACGCCAGAGATACTTCCAACAGGTCCGACTAGTCAAGAGTTCACTACCCCAACTGTAACATTAACAACAGAAACGCCAGAGATACTTCCAACAGGTCCGACTAGTCAAGAGTTCACTACCCCAACTGTAACATTAACAACAGAAACACCAGTGATACTTCCAACAGGTCCGACTAGTCAAGAGTTCACTACCCCAACTGTAACATTAACAACAGAAACTCCAGTGATACTTCCAACAGGTCCGACTAGTCAAGAGTTCACTACCCCAACTGTAACATTAACAACAGAAACACCAGTGATACTTCCAACAGGTCCGACTAGTCAAGAGTTCACTACCACAACTGTAACATTAACAACAGAAACGCCAGAGATACTTCCAACAGGTCCGACTAGTCAAGAGTTCACTACCCCAACTGTAACATTAACAACAGAAACACCAGTGATACTTCCAACAGGTCCGACTAGTCAAGAGTTCACTACCCCAACTGTAACATTAACAACAGAAACACCAGTGATACTTCCAACAGGTCCGACTAGTCAAGAGTTCACTACCCCAACTGTAACATTAACAACAGAAACGCCAGAGATACTTCCAACAGGTCCGACTAGTCAAGAATTCACTACCCCAACTGTAACATTAACAACAGAAACACCAGTGATACTTCCAACAGGTCCGACTAGTCAAGAGTTCACTACCCCAACTGTTGCAATAACATCCAATCAGGGATCAAGTATTAAAACAACATTCCCTTCCAATAAAACTCATACTACCTCAAGTGTAGAAGAAACAACTGAAAAGCCATGCATTCATCACGTTTCTCGTCACTGGGTTGCTCATCACCACTTCGCTCAAAACTCTCAATTGTATCAACAACCCTTCTCCCAAACAACCCAAAAGGGACTATTAAAATTCTTAGAATATTACCGTCTGCTGATCCAAGAATCGTCAGATTGGAGTAGCCGAAATGATTACCGTCCACCACAACACTATTACGCTCGACCACGAGATTTATATCTGAAAAAATATTATAAGAAATAGAGAACTTTTTTTGGGGCAATCTTTAATGTCTAAAAAGAAATTGAAATTAATTAAATTTAATTAATGCCGTTAATTCTAGTGCAAAGTTATTTTTATATTTAACTAGTGGTCCAAACCCGGCGCTCTCCGGGATTTGGATAATTTTAAACATGGATTAAGGAGAGGAAGATGCTTTTGTTTTGTGTAGGCTCTAAATAATAACGATGTATGCAAAACTTGGTCCAGGCAACGGGAGGGTGAGATGTCCAGGGAGTGGGTGGGATGACTACATTTTTCTCCGGATCCTAGAGTGCAGTCGATTTTTCTTTTGTATAACATTTTATGTAATACACATTTATATCCTGGGTAGTGAATGGGGTGAGCAGGCATAGGATGGGGGGATGTTTTGCGCCCAGTCCTAAAGAGTAACTATGACAAATTGAAATGGATGGTACACAAGACGTGCTTGTGGTTTAGTGGTTACGATACTCGCCTACTGATCTACTGGTCGGGGGTTCAAGCTTCGTTCCATGAGGCCGTCAAGTTAGTCTTATTTTCATAACACAAGCATTTAGTCTAGTTTGAAAATAGTAAGAATATTGATGTGACACGTATTCCGTGTACGTATCTCTATTTTTTATTTTAATTATAAAAAAATACACATATATATCGGGGGAGAGGGTGGGGTTGCCAGGGTGAAAGAAGAGGATGCCTATTTTTACGTAGGTTCTTAAAGAGTAACTTTGCAAAATTTGGTTTGATCCGGTCAAAGGGTGTAGAAGGAGAATATACTATGGATGATCAAGTAAGAAACAAAGAGTTGAACTTAGTTATAAGGTGCAAGAGGTATCCTAATACAACAGAGTTAGGTATGGACGTAAGTAAGACTTTCTTAAAAGGAACTCTCTAGAACGGTTAGTAATAAAACATATTTTATTAAACGGATTACGCAGTAACACGTTCTTCTCTGACGGTGCGCGTGGGCAATATGGCGGGCTATGCGAACTGAAGAACTACGACCAGTCGAGCGTCTTCCCTCTTATGCATCTTTCCCCCGGTTACCCTATCTGAACTAAATTGAAGGTTCAGTTAATATATAATGTTTTATAATTAGGGTAGTATGTCCATAGAAATTACAATACGATTTAACGCCGTTGTATCACGGTCTGTGATATTTTAAATATGAATTAAATATATTAATTATAAAGATATACATATAAAATCAATTCTATCGAAAAATATTGTTGTTGCGCCACCGGGATTCGAACCTGGATCTCTTTCCTAACCGGGGAAGGTGCATTATCCATAATAATAATGGAACGATTAAATATTATTATAATTATCAAAAAGGTAATTCGAAAATTGTCGCTGTAGCATAGTTGGATAATGCACCTTCCCCGGTTAGGAAAGAGATCCAGGTTCGAATACCGGTGGCGCAACAACAATATTTTTCGATAGAATTGATTTTATATGTATATCTTTCTAATTAATATATTTAATTCATATTTACAAATATTATTATTTTATTCTGATTTTACTATATACTATATCGTATAGGATCCCCCCAAAACATCTTACGCCTCTGTTGTCACCGCATATGTCGGAGACGAGAGGGCTCAGCCCTTATCCTCCCCCTTTTAACAATCGAATCAGAGAGAGTAATATATCGTAATATTCTGTAATATAATATCGTAATATTCTGTTAGTCTGTTCTGAATAATTGCAACTTCACAATAAGAATGTGTTCTCCTAATAATAATATTTGTGATCATGGGTAATTTATTTTGCAGAAATTCTAGTTTCTCATTTCAAATTACTTCAATTACAATAATACGAAGTACTGACTACACACCGCTGCAAGAAAGATGACAACGTGATATAATATCACCTAACTATACTCAAAAATCTGTAGGAGAAGAAAAGCATTTTATATAAATGGTGAGTGATTGAAGCCATCTATGTTTTGTAGATGCTGTTGTGATCTTTTGAGACCATCCAGGTGACTTTTAGAATGGAATGCAAGAACTACCAGAAGTTAGTGGCATATCACCGTCTGCCCGTCTCGACACAGAATTTCTCTAGTGAGACGGACACAGTCCAAACAGATTTTTACATTGTATTATATAGTAACAAATAAAATAAATAAATAGCAATATTAAAGATAAACACCTCAAAGACTTAAATGATGATGAAATTCTTTGTTGACTCAAAAGAAGTTCATGTTAACGAAACCTAGTTTGAAAAAGTACCTAGGTTAGTTAAATTCCAGATCCGGAGACGTATCCGACGAAATTGTTCGCAGAACAGAGCTGGCCAGGTCATGATTTTCGAAAGTGGTCTACTGTCTCCATAACGGAATGTGTTCAACCAATGATTACTTCCGGTGCTTACGCACGGCTACGAAACACGGACTTACGAGTGACGCAGAAGGGTATGCTTGCATCACATGACAGGAAAAGATACGGATAAAAGAACAAAGAAGAGTAGTCGAGAATAGGCCAAATCGCTCGGAGGGCGGACGATCGTTGAACAAAGGGGGTCATCCTAAAACCCACTGCACTGATGAAGTAATCAAACTGACAGAGGAAAGTGGGTGACAGAAAACGATAAAAATAATTTGGGACCGCTGATAAAACATTGCAAAAAAAACCACTCCTGAAATATTATCTTGAATACTTTGTAAACTATGTTGTGTGGTCGCACTGGAGAAGAAGAGAAACGTAGAAAATTATAGACCATTTACTGTAATATGTAGTAATTTAACTTTTACATAGAATATTTTCGCAAAGTTAGTCAGTATGCAATGCTTATGTTGACATGCCACCGCGTATAATTCAAGAATGTCTTCGAAATTTAAATTCTACCGCTTTTTGGATAGATGGTATCTGACCACCGTGTGTGGGCACAGAGGGGGAAGATAATAATGATTCGTACTATAATATAAGTAATATATATGTAGATACATGAATAAGTGAAATACTTTACTTTGGTGTATGTAACAACATGCATTATGGCAATGTCATGCCAGAACAAACTTTCCTTCCCGCTCCGCTCCGCCTACCACCCCTTCCCGCCCCCACAACCCGATATAAATGTGTATTATATATATATTTAATTTCAGTGCCGATAATCAGGGTTTATTTTTATAATAACATTCCTTTTATAGCTTGCATCAATATAAAAATCCTTAGTAAAAATATTATAATATATTTCATTTATACCTCGCTAGGTACATATAAAATACCTGTTCTGAGGTAGGTAGCCATGAGGTTTCATAAGCTAGAATATAAGTTGGAAGTAAGGTAACAAATTAAATTAAATGGTAAAAAATAAATAAATCAAAGGGGATAAGTAGAGATAATAAGTAAATTGAACAAAGTAATTTTTTTTATACAGACTAAAGATATGTAAGAAGTAAAAGAAAAGAAACAAGCGCGGAGCAAACAAAACATGATAAGTACGAGGTAGGATGCAAGGAAAAAAATAATTACTTAAAATGAGTAGCTTTGATCATTTAAGGAACTCTTCCAGTTGACTTCTTCCAATTTTGAAAAGCCATTCCTCTATAAGCACACAGAATTGAGGATACGATACCGTTGCCATCTCTTGTGGTAGCTTATTTTATATCTGCGGTCCTATAAAACATGCATGCAGACAGCTAGTTTTCTTTGAGTTTTTGCTCGAGTATACTTAGAATGTGTGATAATGCGCAAGGATTCTGTTTTAATGTATGTCTTTAAGCAGTCTTTATGAATAATTGCCTGATATTTAGCACTTTGAGTTTTTAGAATAGCGGCTCTGATTCATACTGAAAGGATTTATTGAGAATTATTCTCATTAAGGCTTTTTGCATTTCAATCAGTGGGTCGAGTATTGTGATGGCGGCTCCACCCCAGCCAACTGTACCATATCTTATGATACACTGACAGAGTGCGAAATATACAATACGCATTAGTTTCAGGTTCAGTACGTTCCTTAAAACTTTGAAGCAGTACACAAGTTTCTTAAGCTTAGCAGTTAACATGTCGATAGGAGCTTCCCATCTAAGTTTACCATCAATAGTAATGCCTAGATACCGAATAGTTTTAGCGTGTCCTAAAGACTCACATTTGCCATCACACGTGTTACTCGTATCACATGTGTGTAAGATATTTTGAGTGGCATCTGTTTCAAATTTTGTTCAGTTTTGCACACTAGAATTTTGATGAAAATATGGTCACCCCACCGCACCGTACTGGGGAATATTATGCTCCAGGCCGATTTTGTTAGGCTGCGATTTTGGTTTGGCAGACATTTGTCAGTTCGTATTTGGTAGTCGTAGAGAATAGTCGATTACAATTTATTATATAGCATTTAAAGCTTCAACAATTTTGCAGATCAATATTAATGACCCCGACTTCTGAATTTTTTTTTTGTCATGAGTGACGAAGCTTATTTCGACCTTTCGACGAGGTTTCGTTAATAAACAAAACAGCCATTATAAGGGCACTGAAAATTCTTAATTGATATACCAAGGATCTTTACGCTTGTACAGAGTTACTGTATGTTGCGCCATGTGGCGTATGTGCTTATTTTTTTCAGGATGCAAGAGGCAATGCTGTAATCATTAATGGTGAACGCTATCGTCACATGGTGCCACCTTACATACAGCTCGAGCTACGCTTACAATTTTGCGAGTACAAAATGTGGTGATATCGACTGGCCTCCTCGATCACCCGATTTGGCGGCTCCCGACTATTTTATGTAAAACCAACTCGTACGACGATACGGAGTCATCATACATAACTCATTACAAATAACATAAAAAAAACCATGTACTATTTTAGAAATATTAGGAATTTCCTTAATATAAAACTTCTCACAATGGCGTACTACGCAATCTGTCAATCAGTCATAGAGCATGGTATAATTGCTTGGGGTGGAGCGACTGTGTCTTCAATTAATCCAATACTAGCAGGTCAGAAAATTATTTTAAAAGTTATCATTAACAAAATTCACAAAAATTTTAACGATTAAATAAATATTTAGAAAAGAAGTAGCCACTGTTGTGAATGTGGAAACATTTTTACAGCTAGTATAAAATGTGATCAAATGCCTTGCGCATCGTCCAATATCGTTAAAGATTTAAGAGTATTGATGTGAAATAAAGAAAAAATTATCCATAATTCCAAAGAACACATCATCATATTTGTTGGTGAGGTCTTGCACAAGTTTTAACTGATAATGCCACTCTAACTATATGTACAATTTTTATAAATACATATATTGCACGAAAAATACAAATTATAATTAGAAATACAAACAATTAGTAATTATTTTGAAACTAATTTTGATAAATTATTTAAGATCATCTTTCGAAAAATGTGGTCACCACTAGAACTAAACCCGGATCTTTCTATTACAGGTAGAATAATGTATCAATTAGCCATGATTAAACTGTTATTCAAACCATTGTTCAAACCATTATTGTGTTCGATTGTAATTATGATTGATAACTGATTATTTGTAATTATTCGAGCAATGACTGTTACACTAGAAAGTACACCTCCTACAGTTAAATCTTAGTCACCAATCATCGTTAAATTTCAGTTACTCCAACCATCGTCAGTCAATACCAATTACTCCGTAGTATTCCATAGATTTTCATCTGATTTTATTTTATATATCATACTTTTTAGTGAGGCATAAATTTGTCATAGTACCAGGACATCCAATTCGTTGTTAACACATAGAAAACATTAACACAAGTAAATATGTAATGATAATGTTTACTTGAGTTAATGTATGCATTGTTTTATGTAGGTCACTGGCCTCAAATGCGAAGCCAAGGTTTCTGATCTAATTGAAGGCAAGACCTATCAGTTCAGGGTGAAGGCTGTTCAACCGCTTCAGAAAATCTTCTGGCTAAGGACAGATTCGGTGAGTTTTTAATTAATGTAGATTAAAAATCAATGTTGTCAAATGTAGTTCTCAGTTCAATGTTGAAACCTATTTAATTAGATGAAAATTATTAATAACCATATCATCCATCATCTGCGTTGGTCCCCCATGTCTGAGGATCGCGATCTCCACGAACTCCCGCCCTATGGTCTATACTCCTCCACTTTTATCTGATCTGAAGGCTGTCACCAAAAAAGTGCCTGTTTAAGTTAGACTTTAAATTATACTTCCAGATTGTGCTTTATTCGAGCCAGCCGCGGGGCTTATATGTGCGAGATCATAATTAAACACTGATGGCGTAAAATTATCTTTCAAATAAAACCAATACGGTGGCCATTACCACGATTTTTGTGTGTTTTATTTCATTTTAAAGTCCTGTACCTCTGAAATAAACATACTTTACAAATACCCCACCCCGCCTCTTACTCTTTAGGGCCAGCGCGAAACAAAGGCATCCCCTCACCCGCGACCGCCTCCCTGAATCCCGTGCAACACCGGCACGGAGTGCAAGTAGAGAATAATAGACTCCGTTTAAAGATCAGTTTAAATCGTGCACCTAAGTATATCAAAATATTTACGAGTGTTATAAAACGGATATTTACAACCAAAAAATGTTTAAAAAGATCAACTTTTATGGATATTACGATAACGCTGGAATAAACGTATTATTATTATTAGTAGTTTTATAGAATTTGAAGGAGGGGCAGTAAATAACGTAGTCGAGAACTGAACAGCTGCGATTGCATTCGCAAGCCGCAGTATGTTATTTGCCACTCCTCGTCTGCCGTCTCCATATTACTTTTTTGTATGAATTCTAATTTTTTCCATCTGTAATGGTAATAATCACGTATCACATGTTTCAACATTTGCATTACAATAAGTGCGAGTTAGAGGAGTTGCTTGGCAACCGTTTTAGCGTCATCAGCTTCATTGGCTTGGGGTTCGTTCAAATTGATTTATTTCATTTAGTTTTTTTCTTCCTTTCATTATTTGTACCATTTGTGGTAATTATTTTTTAAAAAAGTTTTCTTTTTAATCTGTTTAAGATGATTTTTGATAGATATATATATTTTTTTATTTGTTAACTTTGTTTTATTGATAATACATCTACCAGTTGCGAAAAATACCATTATTTAAACCCAATAAGTGGTTAATAAAACAAAGTTAACAAATAAAAATAATGAATTTTAACCACAGAGCTAATTTTGCTAATTTCAATAGAAAATTTTTCACTAGAATGTTTTATTGTTATTTCCTTTGGCAGCTACCAACAATGAAATGGGGCAACTTAAAAGTTGTTCCCGGCTCCAACTGACATATCCGATCCTAGAAAACGGAGTAATGCGTGTCCGGGTGATACGACATCATCAAAAAAACCCAGAGAATCTGTAATGACTTCTTATAAATCTACTGACTGTGGTCTATATACAGTTTATGTACAAAAAATTAGCGGAGATGACAAATTCTCATCCATCCATCCCATATATTTCGGAAACATATTGTTCCGAAATAAAATTAAAAATATTTCTCCCGGGGGAGTCAAATATCTTGGAAAATTCAAAGTGTCAGTTCAATTTTAAGACTACAAACCAGCAAATTAATTTTGTTACTCCTCTTTGACCATTAATCAGTATTCAGCAGTAATTCCGGCTTACCAGGTTACTCACATGAGTCTGGTTAAAGGTATTTCAGTCGATATATCAGATAATAACATCGTCAAACAAATCAATGTTCCAGATCATTTCGGTAAACCAATTAAAGTCCGACGACTAAATTATAAAGACACAAAATCTGGTATCTGGATCTATTCAGTGGCTTCCATTACAATTGGTCGTGATTACATTTGAAGGGCAAAATCTTCCAAAGTTGTTTACTTACATTACAATTGTCTTCCCGTAGAACAGTATGTTTTTCCTACTATTCAATGTTTCCGATGCTACAGATTTGGTCACACAAAAACTGCATGCAGATCCAATCCCCGTTGTTTCAAGTGCGGCGATGCACACCTGGGCGAAGAATGTCCCAAAATAAACATAATGCCTTCTTGCCTCAGCTACGTAATAGAACTTGATAGTACTATGTCTTCTTCATTTCATCCGTCAGATAATTGCATTCAGTCTTATAATAAAATGGTAGACGTTCTTAAAAATATATCTCTTTTACTATTTCCAATTTACATAAATCTCATCCTGCCCCTTGATGGAATCTCGATTGTACTCTCGCTGTATGAAAAAGGAAAAGAGCCACTAAAATTTACTATAAAAAAATCTCTATTCAAACCAGACAGTTTCTAAGAAATAAAAAAAGGGCAGGATGGGCTTCATTTTGTGAGGCCTTATCTCCAGATACTACTTTAACCACTGTTTGAAATATGATTCAAAGATATAGAGCTTTATATGATCCTCCTATCCAACTTGCGCCCACTTCTTCCTGGTTGAATAATTTCATCGACAAATTAGCTCCCTTTTTTGTCTATCAGATCAAGAACTTCCTCAGCTATCTAATCTCGCTAATCTCATACTCTTGAAGGCCCTTTTGTTATTTCTGAATTAAAATTTGTTCTTCAATATTTAAATGATTCCTCCTCTGGACCGGATGAAATTCCGTATTCTTTAATAAAACTAGCTAATTTAAAATTCCATACAATAATCTTTAATATTTTCATTGAATTTTTTTTTACGGGTTTGATCCCTGATAGTTGGAAATCTCAATATATTATTATAATTCTCAAACCAAATAAAAATCCATCAAATGGATTCTCATGTCATCCTATTGCTTTATCATCGTGTCTTTGTAAAATAATGGAGTATTTAATTAAAAATAGGTTAGACTGGTTTGTAGAATATAATTACCTACTTTCAAAATCACAATTCGGTTTTTAGAAAGGCAAAAGCACTCTGGAAAATTTGTCTATTTTCACTACGGATATAAATTTATCATTTTCTATAAAATAATATTTAATGGCTTTTTTTTAGATATCATCGGCGCATACATATTCCAATACTTGTGGATAAACTCTGCAAGATGAGTATTCCTGAAAAAAGTATTATTTTTATAAACAATCTTGTTTGTTGTAGAACCATCCATGTATTTGTACAGAGATGTGTAGTTGGTACTAGAGTTGTATGAAAACGTCTCGGACAAGGATCAGTTATACTTTTCAATTTGTATATGTCAGATTTAGAACCTGTTATTACCAAACACAGTAGAATTATTTCGTTTACATATGATATAACTATTTATATTTCAGGAAAACAATTTCCTTGGCTTTATTTCAAATTGAGAAGGCCCTGAATGATTAAAGCTTGGAAATAATTAATTGTGCTTGTGCCCAGAAAAGAGCTAAATTGTTGTTTTTTCCAAAAAAAGAACCCCAAATTTCATTGTACATTTCGACAAACAACACCTTGAAGTAAGCTCCTCGGTAAAATTTCTTGGATTAAATTTCAAATTGTCTTTATCTTGGTTTAATCATATTTCTGAAATTTTATAATATAAATGTAATATAAATTTCAATGTTATCAAAGCAACAGCGGGAATTTGGTGGGGTTCTTATCCTACGAACTACCTTTAGAAATATGACGTCAACTTCAGTCCGACATATTTTTTATCAACCGTCTTAGTATGCTTGTATGAATGAATCCATTAGAACCAAAATTACAACTTTTGCATAGTTACTGTCACAACAAACCCTTTTGGCGAAACAAATAACATCCCTCACTTGTGACGAGTTACCTTTTGTTATCTTACTACGCCCTAAAAATTTATCGAAGTCATTCAATTCCACTGTACGTGATTCCTTATGAAAGTATTATTCTAGAAAATAATATCAGTCTTGAATTGGGTTTAACAAAACAATTTTGTTCATCACAAAATGCTACAATGTTCGCAATGAATTTAATCAAGTAGCTCACGAAAGATGGCCTGGATTTACTTATATTTATACAGATGGTTCTAAAAAGCAGTCTCTTGTTTCGGCTTGAGCAGCATTCTTTTGTGTTAACCCATGTTCAACCGGAGTCTTTAAACTCCCAGAAGATATGTCTAGTTTTGCTGCTGAATCGATAGCAATTCTTGAAGCCCTTCAGTTTGTTGACTTACATGGGCTTGATAAAGTAACCATTTTTACAGATTCACTCAATTGTGTTAAATTATTAATATCTTCTTTCTTTAAATCAAACCTGCCACATATTTTTGCCAAAATAAAATTTCTGCTTTATAGATTGTTTTTCAAAAATTCTAATATTATTTTAGCGTGGATTCTCAGCCATGTTGGTATAATTGGTAATGAAACTACCGATTCTCTGGTAAAGGAAGCTTGTAGAGTAGGGAATCTTAAACATGATCGACTAATTACATCAGATATGATTACATTTTTATAAAGAAAAACTTGGAGTTCTCAGTGGAATGAATTAAAAATAGCTAAGGGTACATTTTTTGGCAATATTTATCCAAATATTCTCTTTAAGCCATGGTATGTAGGTTCACTTTTAAGTAGGGATAATATTTTAACTGTATGTCGCCTCATATCTAATCACTGTAATTCTACAGCTCATCTCTTTAAAAAAAATTGTAATAATTCACCGATATGCGAGTGTGGTATAGGTGTTGGAGACGTCAATCATATATTTTTTGAATGCCCAATAATGATCGATAGAGAAAATTTAATGACAAACCTTATCGAACAATTTGCGACTTTACCATTAAACATACAGGCTGTCCTTAATGCACCAACAAATCATGTCATATTATTTTTATGTAAATATTTAAAACATAATGTTATGAACTTTAATAAATTTAAGTGTATTTTTAACTATATTTAAAATAATGGAAATATCAATAAATTTGATATAATGTTTTTTTTTTTTTGGTTGTTTCACATTTAAAGAAATGTGAACGTATATTTTGTATACCCTCACAATTTTCTTGATTATCTTAATATAAGGGATTCTCAATTGCAATGCTGAATATTTTCTTTATGATATTATTTAATACTTCCTTTGGTGATTTTTGTGTATTCATTGTTATTTAACGAATGATTTATATTTATTTTTTATAATTTGTTAATATGTTATAAATATTATTTTATGTTTATTAATGTTGTGAATGTGTAATTTCATACATTCACAATATTGTCTTGATGTTAATTAATATTGTTATATTACAATTAAAAGAACTGTCTTTATTTACGTTTGAAAATAGTAATGTAGAGTTATGTTAATTTTAATTTATTTTAGTTATTTTTTGGGTTTTGGTCTGTTATATTGATTGTTCAAATTAAGAGAAATGTGAAAGTGTAAAATATTAAATTAATAATTTATACGAATTGAAATGCTACATTGTTTTTTTATTTTAGTTATGATTTGTATATTTTTTACTTTCAAATATAAATGTTCTTCTTCTTACAATGTTATGTAATGCGCGTAAAAATGAAAAGAAAAAAAAAGTTAATGCGTTAATTAGATTTCAAAAACCAAATATGTTTATATATATATTTAAAAAAATTATATTATTTCATTTGTATGTTCTTGTAATGGCTAGTTACGCCTAATCGGCGAAGGCCATAATAAAGAGAGAAAAAAAAAGTGTGAATTGTCCTAAATGCAGTGAAATTTTTAGTGTAATTAATAAAATGAAATAAAAACAAACATGTAAGTTTCTAATATTCCAATCGGTTTCTATTTGACAATTGTGTATCTGAAATTGTTTGTTTGATTTTTGCATTCGCTAGTGAGCGGAGCTGAACTAACCAGTTTCTCTATAATATATCACGAACTAAAAAAACCTTTTTTTTTCCTTTTCATTTTCTTTATCATTTAAAAACAAAGTATAAGTTTCCTAATATTACTTATTTTACTACTTCATTTAAAATTATATTATAATATTTAAAAGCTATATTTATAATAGTATTTAAATCTTTTTTCACTTAGCATTGTTTAAAATTGTGTTTTTAATAAAAATAAATATTCGAGTGTGAGAGAACTTACATACATACGTATGAGTTAGTGCGTGTACGTATATTCTGTTATCAAAATGAAAAGTTATCAATAAAATAACTATTATATACATACACTAGAGTTTCGAATCGTGTCGGGTTTAATTTCCGGATAAGTGCGATGCACATCGAGACAACGCAAATGGAGTCACATTTTCCCATAAGATTATAAAATTTTACGAGATATTTATCGGAATCGTGAATGCTATCAAAA